>CM044553.2:24049178-24636678 GCA_024416835.2 Perccottus glenii
GGTAAATTTAGGAATAAAAGACCGGTTTAATTCTTGCAAGAATGAACCAAATCACATGGTAATTTGCTTAACATGTTTACAACACATGAAGCTTTTATAGGTGTACATTATGCCTCTCAGCTCCAGGGTCGTGGATGGACGTGTATTGATTGTGAGTGTCAGTCATAGATGTGATTAAGTTTAGATGTAGTGCAAAGTGATGTCTTTGTCTTACGCTTTTATCCAAACCGACTTGCATTCAACAGTGTTGCATTTAGTTGACGCTTTCATTTTTAAAGCGACTTACATTAAGGTTCCATTCACCAGTGTCACAGCTGGAACACCACTCTAAGCAAGGTGGGTTAAGTGTCTTGCCCAAGGACACAACGACAGTAGGAACTGTTGGGAGAGTGGGAATCGAACGACCTACCTTCTGGTTGAAGGACGACTGCTCTACCACTGAGCTACTGCCCCCCCTAACGGGCACATGGACAGGAGAAGACACAGATTAAATACCATCCTGGGGCAGGAAGTAAATCTGGAAGTAAACGAGAGACGAATTAATACACAAAAACTAAAACAGGGAATGCAACCACAGAACAGTCGGACAGAAGGACATTCTTGACAGGATCTTACCAAAAAAAAATGAATAACTTTTTGATCACGGTGTGCTTTTTAATATGCATTTTATTTTCTTTTTCCATTAGACTTAGTGTTTGTGGCCTGACGGACAGAAGCTGTGAAATCCTGGCCTCGATTTTGTCCGAGTCGAGCAGGTTGAGCAGACTGGACTTGAGCAGAAACAGTCTGTGTGATTCAGGAGTAAGCCTCTTCTCTGGAGGCATGAAGCATTCACGCTGCAGACTGGCTTATCTCGGGTCAGCACTACAACATCTTAAAGAGTATTGAGTATTGAGCTAAGTAGTTTCTAATCAAGTGTTTCCTGTCCAGATTGAACCAGTGCCAGCTGTCTGAAAAGAGCTGTGAAGAGCTGGGCTCTGCTCTGAGCTCCCACATGTCTGAGCTTAAAGAGCTGGACCTCAGTAATAATGACCTGAAGGACTCAGGAGTACAGCTGCTGTGTGTCGGACTGCAGAAGCCAGAGTGTAGACTGGAAACCCTGAGGTTTGAGCACATGTTCCATTATGCTTCACTCACTTTGTGTTGTCTAACCACTGAATGTTAACAGGTTATCAGGCTGTATGGTCACAGAAAAGGGATGTGCGTCTTTGGCCTCAGCTCTGACCTCCAACCCTTCCCATCTGACAGAGCTAGATCTAAGTTACAACCACCCTGCAGATACAGGACTAGGACTGCTTTCTCCGGGACTGGCCCACCCATTCTGGAGACTAAAGACTCTTTGGTACGGCTCGTACAGACAGTAGTCTTAGTAGATTCTACACTTACAAACTCAAACTAATTCATAGTAAGACATTAGTAAGACAAAAGTGGGAAATTTTAAAATATTACAGTTAGTATTATGTTTAAAGATTTGGCTGTGACTCATCTGTGTAGAAGAGTCAGGCTGTATACTTTTCTTTCAGTTCACAAAAAAAATGCTTTAATTGCTTTACCTTTGAGGGTCACTGCATTTATGCTTAGACTGGGTATGTCCACAAAAAAAGTTTTACTGTGTCTATGAGATACTCCATTAGGGGCTGTGTGTTACTAAATCAGAGGTTAGAACATTAGTGGAGTAGTTTACATTACACCAGATGACTCTTAAACTAAAATTAAAGCACTACTTTCATGGACATTGCGTGATGTTTGGATGTAACAATTTGTTTAAATGCTTATGTAATCTACTACAATGTAATCTATAAAAATCTGCAGGTTCCTAATGGTATGATAATGGTTAGAGTATTGAGACAAATCTCCATCAAGTCCTGCGTTTTAACAAATCATATTCAATTTTAATTCACTAATCAGCCCATCAATATTTACTGTCTTTTTCCAAACTGGACTTACAGCAATCAAAAATAACAATCTCTCTGAACACTGACAAAGATGCTGATTATTCAAGTCTTATTCATTACCCTGTCAATGAGACCTGGGCCGTGTCTCACTTTAGTCCTGTGGACTCTGTAATCCTTAAAGAAACTCCTTCAAAAAACTCTTCAGCTGCTTGAGCCTAAAGATCTTACACAAGTTAACTGCTCTCTTCAGCAGGGCGTCTTTCCTTGTGTCTAAAAACAGCTGTGGTTACACAACTGTTAAAAGAAACACAATCTCGACCCACTTATTTTCAGCAACTACAGACCAATCTGTAATCTTCCATTATCAGCTAAATCCTCAAAAACATTGGTTACAATCAACTGAATAATTATATGAAGATTAACAACCTCTTCTATGTTTATCAATCTGGTTTTAGAAATAACCACAGCACTGAAACTGCACTACTGAAAGTTGAAAACCTTGACCTTCGCGATAACACAGACTTTTTTTTTGTTGTTGTTGTTTATGGATTTCTTCTTTCTTTTAAGTTTTTACTATGTAATTTTGTGCAAAATGTGCTCTATAAAAAAATCTTCTTCGTCTAATTTCCCAAGCTGTAATATATTTATAATACCTAGAGTTCAAAGAGCCCTATTCGAGGAACAGTGTTGCGTTACCTTGCACTGGCAGCCGTATGTTTAACTCTTTGACCTTTTCACTGGTTTAACACAAATGCTCTTGTTCTTTCAGCGTTGACCACAGTGGAGCACAGAGGATGAAGTCTGGTCTTTGGAAATGTTAGTATTTAAATCACACATACAGTTCATAAAATATTGTTAGTATCACACTAGCATAACACAATGTTCCAAATAGTCCAAAATGTTCCTTTGGTCGAGGTTAACACTTAAAACATTGGTCTGATTATAAGAAAACAAAAATGGAATGTTGTTCCAAATCTTTAATTATAATTCTATGATGGCGCCCATATTTAGCTCAGTATTGAATTGTGTTTTGTGTATGGCTACTGGGATAGGTATACATGTCATGTGTTGCATGTAAAATGGACGGAGTCATAAAATTTCCGTCATAATCTATTATTACCTGTCATTTAAATTTTCCATACTTTAATAATACTCATATCTTTTCTTTTTACTCACATTTTAAGAGTTTGCAAGACAAGCATAGAGGACAGATTATTTGTTTTATTTATAAACAACTGACTTTTTTTGACTAAAAAATGAAATAACTAAATAAATAAAAAATAATGAACTAAACTTAATTGAGTCGCTGTTCTGTAGCTCTGTCTGTCTGCCCTGTTCAGTGTTCTCCGTTTGTCCTCCTTCATCCTCCACTGCACCATGTCCTCTTTTTTCACCTTTATTAACAAAATCAAAACTATTTGGCGGTTTGAAGAAACTACTCCCCCCCCTCACCTGCCATGACATATTTTCAACTGAATGCAGTGTGACAATGATGAGACAATTCAAGATAATTGCTAATTAATATGTACATTTGCCACCAACTGGACAGGAGTAGGAATTACAATAGATCACCCTCAGAGTGAGGGATTCCATTTCTGTCATTGCTAACAAAAAAAAACAAACATCAATGACAGAAAATATTCAGTCAACGTGACCTCTGCTGCCATTTTTCCTGTAATACCTGGAAAGTCTTGCCTGAATAAATGTAGTTGATACTAAATACTTTATTTTTCTGTCAACCAGATGCCGTTGAGCTCACACTGGACCCCAACACAGCCCACAGGAACCTCGTACTGTCAGAAAACAACACAAAGTTTGAATATGTTGACACACCTCAGCCGTACCCATATCACCCAGACAGATTCAATGTCTATCGACAGGTGACGTGTAGCAGTGGACTAACTGGCCGCTGTTACTGGGAGGTGGAGATAAAAGGCAATATAGACATAGCAGTGTCTTATCATGAGATGAACCACTGGGGAGGCAGTGAGGAGTGCTCTTTTGGACAAAATGACAAATCTTGGTGTTACTCCTGGGACGTCCATTATTTTTGTGTATCGCACAATAAATGGAAAGTCTACATTAATCAAAGAGTAAATAGTGAAAGGATGGCTGTGTATCTGGATTGGGATGCTGGTACCTTCTCCCTATACTCTGTGTGTTCTGGCACTCTCATTCATCTGTACACTTTGTACTCCACCTTCACCGAACCACTCTTTCCTGCCTTCCAAGTCCGTGATGGCCAATCCCAAATTTCTTTCTGTCAGTTAGCTAAAGAACTAAATGAGTAAGGTTGGGAGAGACTGATGACCCTTGTGGTCACCTGATCAATTTATGATGAGCGAATGTGTCTTTGGCTTCTAAACTGTATTATTATTATTGACTGACCAGTAGATTGTGTTCACTTTAAATATGCGTATAGTAAAATGTTGTAATATTAAACCTAAAATACAAATTATGAAGAAAAGGTTAAAGCAAAAGCATCTGGACTTAGTTTTCAAGGTGAAGAAGTTTAGTCTCTAACTCCAAAAGACTTTTCTTCTTTTTTTCTTCATTTCTGAGATCAACTGGTGAGAGAGCTGGATGACAGCTTCAGACATGTTTACAAATTATGTTTAAATACTGTACAGTCACTTCAAAATAAGTAAAATAGACACTTAAAGGCCATAAAACACAGTTGAAGGAGCCATTGTTTCTGTGTATCTTGTCTGTGGAGGAGAAGTTTCACTAATGTTTCTAGAAGAGCACACATATCTTGAGTTCACAAAAGCTTATAAATTGATAAATACATTTTGTTTAAATAAAAGTGAAACTACCATCAGACCTGTTTCCACAGGGTTGGGTTATAGACAACAGCTTGTCCCTGCAGGGCTACCATAGCTGGTCACATGCATTTAAATAGAGTGTGAGATGTGGAACTGCAATCTGCACTTTTGCCACAAGATGACGCCAAAAACTAACCTTTAAAATTTAAATTACTTTAGCCACCCTCATTGTCCCGCAAAGCTCAACTTTTTTGTCTTTTTTTTTTGACTGTTTTTATTTAGTATCTAACGCTCCCAGTGGTAAAACCAACACGGTGAATAAAACTAGCAACAAGCACAGTCTGAAAACATGTTTATCTTTTTTACTAGAGACTTGAGTAGAGTCTGGAGTAACAGGGTTTTAACTATCTGGATTTGCACAAGCATCAAAGTTAAGTAATGATGTAGACGAGTCCAGGAGGAAATGCAATAACTTTCCCAAATATTCTTTTTTAAGTCAATACTTGAGGTAAATCATGCAGGCTGCTATTTATAATTTAGATTTGAGTTCAAGTGTCCTACGCTCCATCCATCTATAAAAGTTTTCATACAGGACTGCCTTTTTGACATCTTAATATCCTGATCAAAATAACATTTTCCTTTATTGGATTAGTGGCACACCCCCAACTCAATCTAACTGGAACAAGTTAGTTAGTTTTTACCTATAAACAGCCAATTGTGTAGCTTTATTAGAAACCTATCGGTCTATAATGTTCTTAGATTAGAGTCTGAAAAGGTCATGTTTTTTTTTTTTTGTTGTTTAGTACGTTCATTTGTTTCAATGTAATTCTTGTTTTGTATTTACTATTAATATAAAACAAGGGATTTAGCATTGTATTTACTTGGCCACCCTAACCTCTGCTTAACTGGCACTGTTATTTTTTTCTTTCTTTTCTCCTTGGACTGTGTTCAGCTGTGTTTGATTGTTTATTTGTTGTCTGTTCATTTGTATTTGCCATGTGATGAATACAAATATATAATAATAAAAAATAGAAAAAGCACTTCTACTGTTTAAGCAGGCGTGTTTAACTCCCACGTATGTCCAAATAAAATAAATGAATTTCTATTGTCCTTTATGACTAATATTCATCATTTATAAACCAAATATTTATATGAACTACATGTAAAAAATTATAACAAGCCCAATAAAATGGTGCTTACACTTATATTACCATGGTTTACTTACACTGTTACACAGCAAAACAGGACAAACAAGAAAAACAGAGAAAAAGGAAATAAATGATTAATTATTGGCATTTTATTCACTCAAGGAGTCACCAGATGGAGACTGCGAGATCACCAACCGCTGAACTAAGAACTAGAAGTCTGTAGGTTGAACTGGCTAGCTATGATGCTGTTCTTTCAGCTGTCTATGTCAAGGCTAACCACTGGAATTAGCTGGTTTGTAATTCTTGCAATGATGCAAAACACTCAGAAATACAGTATTATCTAACATTAATAAATTGCCTTGTTGTTGCATTTTATTCATGTAACAAAAACAGTGTACCTGTTGGATCAATCATAAATGCTTTAGAGTTTTAATCGTTAAAAAACGCTGCTCAAAAACTAAAGTAAAATATAATTATGATTAAGACTATGTTTATGTCAAACCTATAATAACAAATATACTGTATCTCCTGGAAATACCTGTACATATGAAACACAGAATGATTAACGTGGATTGGAAAGGTGGGGTGATGAAATATCCGTTCCAAAATGACGGAAGCAGCTGTGGTGCAAAGGTAAATGGTATCTATAAAAAAAAAACAAAAAAAAAACTTATAAATAATAGAAATACCGTCTATGTTCTGACTCCTACCAGTGTCAGTGCTCTGTTAATAGTATGATAGCGACCTCTAGTGGTATTCAGCGTCATTGCGCTTGTAAGGAGATCGTCAACAGGTGTACATGCAGACTGAATGCTTCTCCTCCAGCGTTATTTGTCTATCCTTGGAACAGATCCATCAGTGAGTATGGTCGCTCACAGTTGTTAAGTAGTTAAAACATGTGTAGACGTTCTACTACTGTTGTTGAAGGCATTTATTTTCAGTGAATATTGGGTTAATGCTAATCGCGATGCTAACCGCTAGCATGTATTTAGCTGGGCTATATATATATACAGTGTTAGCAGGCTGTTAAGCTTCATTTATGATTATTCACTTGCCTGTGTTTTATTTAGCCAATTTACTTATGTTCTTTGAGTGAATCATATTGTAATATGTGCTGTGGTTATTATATTTATGTTGATGCTGCACCTATTATTTGACTGTAACATAGTGTTTATTTTATACTGTATTGCAGTTTTACAAAAAAGAAAACAACCAAGATTTCAGTAAAGAAAACACTCAACCTAGAGTCAAGCCTACTGAGTCTTATTGTTGATGTTCGCTATCTGTCTAACAATACAGTGACGTATCTGCCAGGACAGAATAGTAAAATGATGCACACACGGCGGGAATAGAAAAAAAATAACTTTGTGAACAGCACTCAGATGCATAAACCTACAGACTCAATCAAGATATCGCAAAGATGAGTGATAACGATGATGGAACATGTCAGTCTCAGCTACAGACAAAGTCTAGAGTCTCCTCTTCTCACAAAACCAGCAGAGCCTCAACTCGGACATCTATCAGCGCCGCTGCAACGAGGGCAAGGGCCAAGGCAGAAGCATTGTTTTGCAGCAAGAGAAGAAAGCTGCAGCAGCATCAAAAGAGGCAGCAATATATGAAGAGGCAGCAGCAGCTGAATATATAACAGGAGAACCTCTTGGTGAGTTTCAGGATTTGACTTTCGAAGATCCAACAAAACGCACTAGAGACTATATAGAAACTCAAACATTTGAACAGCATGTTAACCAGGAGCCTTATGATGGTACACCACAGCAGCCAATCCAAGAGAACAAAACCCTAAGTCTCCCATGCAATATCAACAGGGCACAAAATACAGTGTATAGACCACTTAAGGAGGAAGAAAATTACAAACCCATAGCAGAGGAGCGCTACGCATCTCCACCTACCCATAAGGCTTCTTATATCCCAAATAAATACCCAGCCACTACCTTTCCAACACCAAATCTGGCCCAATACGAGAGATATTCACAGTCAACTCCGAAGACCACTGACCTAGCCCAGTATCTAGTGAGAAAGGAAATGGTTAGCTCTGGGCTCCTTGCCTTTGATGACTGTCCAGAAAATTATTGGGCATGGAAATCGTCTTTCCTAGCAACCATGAGAGAGCTAAATCTATCTGACCAGGAAGAGCTTAACCTCCTCGTAAAATGGCTTGGGCCGGAGTCATCAGCACAAGCCAAGCGGTTAAGGTCAGTGCATGTAAACGATCCTAGAGCAGGTGTGTATATGATATGGCAGCGCTTGGAAGAGATATATGGTAGCCCAGAGGTTATTGAAAATGCCCTACTGAGAAGATTAGAGACCTTCCCAGTCATCTCTAATAGAGACATACACAAGCTCGTGGAATTAGGTGACTTACTAAGAGAGCTAGAAGCTGCTAAAGCGGAGGGATATTTGCCTGGACTCGCATATCTAGACACATCAAGGGGTGTTAATCCAATAGTGGAGAAACTTCCCTTCTCCCTCCGGGACCGCTGGATAGGGCAGGGATCCAAATACAAGGAGGATTTTCATGTCCCCTTCCCACCATTCAGCTTTTTTGTCAACTTTGTATGTTCCCAGGCAAAGACCATGCGACCCCAGTTTTGCATTTAGTCTCTCCTCTATCCCAAGCCACGCCAAAGTCGAAAGGTCACCAAAATACCTCCCCAGAACAACAGTGACAGTCAGAAAAACGGCAGTCACTGCTACAACTACCTCTCCACAGGCTAATGCAGCTGCCAAGGATGAACCGGATAAGTGGTGTCCCATACATAACAAACCACACCCGTTATCGAAATGTCGTGGTTTTCGAGAAACATCTGGATGAAAGGAAAACATACTTGAAGGAGAATTCAATCTGTTTTCGATGTTGTGCCAGCACCAAGCATATGGCCAAAGACTGCAGGACAACACTTAAATGTAATGAGTGTGAAAGCGACAGACACATATCGGCAATGCATCCTGGGAAAGCCCCTTGGTCGCTTGGTGAGCAGCCGCAGCACGCTGCTGAGGACGAGCAAAGCGGGGAGTGTGAACCACAAACGCCTCCTATAGTCACATCCAAGTGTACTGAAATATGTGGTGGCTCTACAAAGGCCAGATCCTGTTCAAAAATCTGCCTGGTCAAGGTTTATCATGCCGATAATCCAAGTAAGGTTCACAGGGTGTATGCAGTACTAGATGACCAAAGCAACCGGTCGTTAGTAAAACCACAATTCTTCGAGATGCTAGACATTAACAGCAGTGCATCTCCCTATACTCTTAAAACATGCTCCGGCACAGTGGAGACTGCAGGGCGGAAGGCAAGTAACATTATAGTGGAGTCAGTCAATGGTAAGTGCAAGGTGAAACTTCCTACTCTGCTAGAGTGTAGCAACCTACCTGACGACAGATCAGAGATCCCAACGCCTGAGTGCACTAAATATTTTCCTCATCTCACTCCTGTGGCTGATAAGATCCCTCCTCTTGACACCAGTGCTCCTATTCTCCTCCTCCTTGGCAGGGACATTTTGAGCGTGCTCAAGGTGCGTGAACAGCGCAACGGGCCTCACAACTCACCGTATGCCCAGCGCCTTGACCTTGGCATAGTTGGAGAGTTATGCTTGAGTGGTGCTCACAAGAACGAAGAAGTTAATGTCTACAAGACACATGTGCTTCAAAATGGACGCTCTTCTTTCCTTGAACCATGTACCAACAAGATTCACATAACGGAGAGAGTACAGTGCCCAGTGCAGTCTAGTCTTCAAACATCGTCTTACACCCAAGAGATCTTTCAGGAGACCTGTCGAGATGGTTTGGGGGAAAGAGTGTTTCAAAAAACACCTGAGGATGAGAAACTAGCCAGGTCAGTAGATGATAACAACTTCTCAGAATAATGGAAAGTGAAGTGTACATGGATGACCAAAATCACTGGGTGGCACCCCTACCTTTTCATTCGCCTCGCAACACCCTTCCAAATAACAGAGGACAGGCCACCCAGAGACTCTCCACTCTCCAACGCTCATTCAGGAGGAGACCTGACATGAAACAGCACTTCTTTGACTTCATACAGAAAGTCCTCGACAACCATCAGGCAGAACCGGCTCCTCCATTGCAACCAGGTCAAGAATGCTGGTATTTACCTACCTTCGGTGTCTATCACCCGCAGAAGCCTGGGAAAATCAGGGTGGTTTTTGATTCCAGCGCAGTGTTTAAGGGAACGTCATTGAATGACATGCTCCTCAGCGGACCTAACCTCAACAATACTCTAGTTGGAGTTCTACTAAGGTTCAGGAGGGAGCAAATAGCCATGACAGCCGATATTGAACAAATGTTTTATGGGTTCAAGGTCAGAGAGGACCATCGCAATTTCTTGCGATTTCTGTGGCACCGAGATAATGATCCTGATAAGGAGATTATTGACTTCTGGATGACTGTACACGTGTTCGGGAACAGCCCGTCACCTGCTGTAGCAACGTATGGGCTGAGGAAGGCTGCAGAACAAGGAGAAAATGAACACGGCAAGGATGTGAAGGATTTCATCTACAGAAATTTTTACGTTGATGATGGTCTCATCTCAGTGTCAAAGGAGGTTGACGCCATTGATCTCCTGCAACGCACCAGGGCCCTACTAGCCGAGTCCAACTTACGACTTCACAAAATAGCCTCAAATAGTACAAAGGTTATGGAGGCCTTTCCTCCAGAAGAACGAGCAAGTGACTTTAAGGATCTTGATTTAGGAGCAGACCCCTTACCCTCCCAACGCAGTCTGGGAGTAAGCTGGGAACTCCAGACTGACAGTTTTACTTTTAGAGTGTCAAGAGATGTGAAACCATTCACTCGGAGAGGCATTCTGTCAACTGTAAATAGTCTTTATGATCCTCTTGGATTTGCTTACCCAATTACAGTGAAAGGCAAGGCACTTGTAAGAGACCTTTCCTTCGAGCAGTATGAATGGGACACACCTCTCCCAAAGCAGAAAGCGCCACAGTGGAAAGCATGGACTGACTCTTTAACTGAGCTGGAACAGATTCACATCCAGCGAACATACGTTCCAGTCTCCATGTCATGTTGTAAAACTATAGACTTTTTTTTTTTCCTCAGACGCTTCTACTATGGCAATAGCGGCTGTAGGCTATCTGCGTGTCTTGGACTCTGACGGAAAATGGCATGTTGGGTTTGTAATGGGAAAAACAAAGCTGGCTCCTTACCCCATGCAAACTGTGCCATGCCTGGAGTTGTGCGCCGCAGTCTTGGCAGTTGAACTGGCAGAACTGATCCAATCTGAAATAGATGTAGAGTTGAATGCAGTCAGGTTCTATACAGACAGTCGTGTCGTGCTGGGCTACATTCACAACAGATCAAGAAGGTTCTATACCTATGTAGCTAACCGAGTAACTCACATTCGGAGCTCCACTAAACCAACGCAGTGGCAGTACGTACAAACCGATGAGAACCCTGCAGACCATGGAACCAGGCCGATTCCAGCGGCTTACCTGGCCTCATCTAGTTGGTTACTTGGCCCTCAATTTCTCTGCCAGCCAAATACACGTCAAGAGGATGAGGCGGAATCGTTCGAGCTAGTGCAGCCAGATACAGACAAAGACATTCGGCCTGAAGTCACCTCTCTTGCAACCAAAGTCACAGAGCAGTCTCTTGGATCAAAAAGATTCGAAACCTTCTCTACCTGGAAGAGTCTAGTAAGAGGCATGACAAGTCTCATTCATGTAGCAAAGTCATTCTCCGGTGAGATTAAGAATGATGAATGTAAAGGATGGCATCAATGTCGGCAACCACACACCACAGAGCGCTGTCAAGCCAAGACAAATATCCTCAAGGCAGTGCAAGAGGATGTGTATCAGGGGGAGCTAAAATGTCTAATTCAGGGCATCGCAGTTCACAACCAAAGCCCTCTTGTAAAGTTATATCCTTTCCTTGATGAGAATGAACTGCTTAGAGTGGGAGGTCGAATACACAGAGCAGATCTGGAAGATCAAGAGAAACACCCAATAATACTTCCAGCTGGACATCATGTAACCACTCTCTTAGTCAGTCACTATCACGATAAAGTGGCACACTAAGGTCGTCACTTTACAGAGGGTGCACTACGTGCCGCTGGAATCTGGATAGTAGGAGGGAAAAGGCTAATTTCCGGCATTATCTTCAAATGTGTCATCTGTAAGAAGTTGAGGGGCACGCCTGAAGTTCAAAAGATGTCTGATCTGCCCAGACGTATGTAGGACTTGATGTCTTTGGTCCGTGGAATGTTGAAACTCGGCGGACACGAGGTGGTGCTGCTGAGAGCAAAAGGTGGGCTGTCATTTTCAGTTGCCTAAGTACGAGAGCCGTTCACCTGGAAGTCATTGAGTCTATGTCGACCTCAAGCTTCATCAACGCCTTAAGGCGCTTCCTGTCCATACGGGGACCTGTCAGACACCTCAGGTCAGATAGAGGCACCAATTTTATTGGTGCATGCAGAGAGCTTCAGTTTAACACTGGCGACCCTGAGGTCAAGAACTACTTGCAAGACCAGGGTTGTACATGGACCTTTAATGCACCTCATTCTTCACACATGGGAGGAGCTTGGGAGAGAATGATAGGAGTGGTTAGACGGATTCTAGATGCGCTGCTGGTGAAGGATGGAGCTACTAGACTTACCCATGAAGTACTAACAACCTTGATGGCTGAGGTTATGGCCATTATGAATTCCAGACCACTGGTCCCAATCTCGTATGATGCAGAGATACCTGAAATACTCTCGCCGGCCATATTACTAACCCAAAAGGCAAGTGTTACTCCCGCTCCCCCAGGGGATTTCAAACTGGACCACCTATGCAAGGAACAGTGGCGCCAGGTCCAGAGCTTGGCAGACTCTTTCTGGAAAAGGTGGAGGCTTGAGTACTTAGCAACTCTTCAGCCACGGAGAAAGTGGACCAAGGAGAAGCATAATCTCCAGAACGGTGACGTTGTACTGATAAAGGAAGTTCAAGCAAAACGCAATCAGTGGCCTCTCGGATTGATAGTTGAGGACATTCCCAGCTCTGACAGCAGAACCCGCAAGGTTATGGTGAAGACCTTTAGCCAAGGGACAATTAAGGAGTATCTTAGGCCAATTAGTGATGTTGTGTTACTGATACCAAAAGAAAAAGGGTAGATGGTGGTATAACATAATTATACCAAGCGGGGAGTGTTCTGACTCCTACCAGTGTCAGTGCTCTGTTAATAGTATGTTAGCGACCTCTAGTGGTATTCGGCGTCATTGCACTTGTAAGGAGATCGTCAACAGGTGTACATGCAGACTGAATGCTTCTCCTCCAGCGTTATTTGTCTATCCTAGGAACAGATCCATCAGTGAGTATGGTCGCTCACAGTTGTTAAGTAGTTAAAACATGTGTAGACGTTCTACTACTGTTGTTGAAGGCATTTATTTTCAGTGAATATTGGGTTAATGCTAATCGCGATGCTAACCGCTAGCATGTATTTAGCTGGGCTATATATATATATACAGTGTTAGCAGGCTGTTAAGCTTCATTTATGATTATTCACTTGCCTGTGTTTTATTTAGCCAATTTACTTATGTTCTTTGAGTGAATCATATTGTAATATGTGCTGTGGTTATTATATTTATGTTGATGCTGCACCTATTATTTGACTGTAACATAGTGTTTATTTTATACTGTATTGCAGTTTTACAAAAAAGAAAACAACCAAGATTTCAGTAAAGAAAACACTCAACCTGGAGTCAAGCTTCCTGAGTCTTATTGTTGATGTTCGCTATCTGTCTAACAATACAGTGACGTATCTGCCAGGACAGAATAGTCTATTAAACACATAATTTCTAGATGGGAAATGAAATTATGGAGACTTTTCTAAATATCCCAGATGTACAGTTCTCTATTACTAAACACAAAGAAAGAAAGAAGAACAATTAAACTTCTGCAGGGATCAGGTAGCTTAAATGTTATAAATATATAGGTTAAATTGTAAAAATAATTAAATGAAAATGTAAAGATTTTGTAGTTTTAAAAAGGGATTTCTGGTGAGGTAAACTGATATAATTACATTGTTTAATATAATTTTATTTTTCTCCAATATAACAGATTTAATGTGACGATTGTGAAAGGTGGTTTCATGGTGAATGTATAGGGATGACCAAATACAATATTAAAAAGGCAGAGGGCCATGACTTGCAGAGTATTGCATTCAGATAAATCCAACTAGTTTTGACCTGGAAGCTGTTGAAAAAAAAAATCCATATTTGTTATATAAAAGAAATTATATCAAATCCAATAAAACATAAAAGTGGGAAAAAAGAGGTGTGCATGGTGCTACTAGGCAAGTACTATTTGTTTAAAGTGGTTTGGTGTAACTACATTTGTTTATCTTGAAGCTACTGAATTTATTTCACAAACGCCATTGCCCGTGATCGTCCTTTATTGATGGAGTGTAAACGCTCCGGGCTAATAGCGGAGCTTTGAGAGTGAGTTCCCCGCCACCATGACACAGTAGTCGGACACAAACAAGGGAAACTCAATTTTTGGCACAACACCGACTCTGTAGAGCACAGCGCGCATGTTCATAGTTGAACATTGTCAGATCCGAGTCTGAATGATCACTCCTCACTGCAGGAGACTCCGTTTGCAGATACTTCAAGACGAGCTGAAGGCTACAAATGCCAGTAACACGCGGAGGACGTGCAGAGCCCTCACAGAAAGGCCGGAGTCGATCGAGGATGTTTGAGCCAGGTTTTGAACTCACAACCTTCTTGCTGTAAGACAGGAACCTAACCTAACTACTCTGCCATGTGCACCCCACGTAAATACTTTTCTCTTTAAAAATTTTCCTCTCCACAGTTATATTTAAGTGAATGTTATAGTGTTATTACTTGTTTTGAAATACTCCAAGCCAAGAACACATGAGGTGTGTGATAATCTATCATTTTATTGTTATTAAAATTGTCTAATTTCAGAAATACAAGCGTGTGTGGCGCGACCGAACTGAGCAGATATATTTTAGATGTTTAAGAGTCTGTATAAAAATAGCCAACTACGCCACCCTGGGAATTTCACCCAGAGAATATTATGGAAACCAGGACACACAGGTTCACTCACTGATAAAGGAGACAAGATTTTAGTTTTGACAAAACAACTAAGATTTATTTATGTTGAGTGGCAGAAAGAACAAATAAAACCTTTAAGTAAATAAGTTGTTAGTTTTATTACAATAATAAAGTACCAATTCTAAAAAAAGGACCAAAATAATCTTTAAAAGAGCTACATGAATTCAAAGGGGCTGAGGCTTACTAGTGAGGGGAAGTGTGAAGAAGAGGGAGGCTACATCCAGTGAGAATTAGGGCACCCAAAACACAAGACACACGACACACAAAAATGGGCAAACCAAAGAAAAATATACGACTGGAGCACCACCACCAGGGGTCACCACTACCACCACATGGAACCTCAGCAACTGAAACAGAGATGATAAAATCATTAACATGTCACAGTACTTTTACAGCAAACAGCTCACACCACAATCAATAAAATTCATATACACTCCCCTTGTACAGGGCAGGAGGTTCAGTCCAAGTTACTCAAAACAACAGTCCACTGTGATGCCAAAGAACAAATAAGCCGCAGCAAACAGAAACAGACAAAACAAAACAAAAAACAAAACAGCAGCTAAGACTAAACAGGTAAACAGAAACAAAGACAAAACAGCAACGAACAGCTGACGGTACACAAAACAGCAAATAGCAGCTGCCGATACACAACAGATGCCAGTACAAAAAAAAACAGCAACGAGTCCACAAAAGAAGAAAGCAGTTGGCTAGCTAACAAGCCAGAGCTGCAACAAAGTGTAGCGTCATTTCACAGGCAATGGAGTACATACACACGTGGACAAAATTGTTGGTACCCTTCGGTCAATGAAAGAAAAACTCACAATGGTCACAGAAAAAACTTTATTCTGACAAAAGTAATAATAAATAAAAATTCTATGAATGTTAACCAATGAAAGTCAGACATTGCTTTTCAACCATGCTTCAACAGAATTATTTAAAAAAATAAACTCATGAAACAGGCCTAGAAAAAATTGTTGGTACCCCTAACTTAATATTTTGTTGCACAACCTTTTGAGGCTATCACTGCAATCAGACGATTCCTGTAACTGTCAATGAGACTTCTGCACCTCTCAGCAGGTATTTTGGCCCACTACTCATGAGCAAACTGCTCCAGTTGTTTCCGGTTTGAAGGGTGTCTTTTCCAGACGGCATTTCAACTCCTTCCAAAGATGCTCAATAGGATTGAGGTCAGGGCTCATAGAAGGCCACTTTAGAATAGTCCAATGTTTTCCTCTTAACCATTCTTGGGTGTTTTTGCTGTGTTTTGGGTCATTGTCCTGTTGCAAGACCCATGACCTGTGACTGAGACCAAGCTGTCTGACACTGGCCAGCACATTTCTCTCTAGAATCCCTTGATAGTCTTCAGATTTCATTGTACCCTGCACAGATTCAAGACACCCTGTGCCAGATGCAGCAAAGCAGCCCCAGAACATAACAGAGCCTCCTCCATGTTTGACAGTAGGGACAGTGTTCTTTTCTTGATATGCTTCATTTTCCCGTCTGTGAACATAGAGCTGATGTGCCTTGGCAAAAAGTTCCATTTTTGTCTCATCTGTCCATAGGACATTCTCCCAGAAGCTTTGTGGCTTGTCAAAATGTAGTTTGTCATATTCCAGTCTAGCTTTTTTATGATTTGTTTTCAACAATGGTGTCCTCCTTGATCGTCTCCCATGTAGTCCACTTTGGCTCAAACAACGACGGATGGTGCGATCTGACACTGATGTTCCTTGAGCATGGAGTTCACCTTGGATCTCTTTAGAAGTCTTTCTAGGCTCTTTTGTTACCATTCGGATTATCCGTCTCTTTGATTTGTCATCAATTTTCCTCCTGCGGCCACGTCCAGGGAGGTTGGCTACAGTCCCATGGATCTTAAATTTCTGAATAATATGTGCAACTGTAGTCACAGGAACATCTAGCTGCTTGGAGATGGTCTTATAGCCTTTACCTTTATCATGCTTGTCTATAATTTTCTTTCTATTCTCCTGCGACAACTCTTTCCTTCGCTTCCTCTGGTCCATGTTGAGTGTGGTACACACCATGTCACCAGACAACACAGTGACTACCTGAAGCCCTATAAATAGGCCCACTGACTGATTACAAGATTGTACACACCTGTGATGCTAATTAGTGCACACACCTTGAATTAACATGTCCATTTGGTCACATTATTTACAGTCTTTTCTAGGGGTACCATCAATTTTGTCTAGGCCTGTTCCAAGAGTTTATTTTTTAAAATAATTCCGTTGAAGCATGGTTGAAAAGCAATTTCTGACTTTCTTTGGTTAACATTCATAGAATTTTTATTTATTATTACTTTTGTCAGAACAAAGTTTTTTCTGTGACCATTGTGAGTTTTTCTTTCATTGACCGAAGGATACCAACAATTTTGTCCACGTGTGTAACTATGCGCTGGTCATTTAGCCTGTAACCCGGCGCTGTATCCACCCAGAAGAACGCAGGCAGCGGGGGCCTAAACAGATACAAAATAAAGACAAAATCAGGGTCGGCTTACAATATGCTGTCCAGGGTGAAACATAATAATGTACTTAAATGCCCAGTTTGACCAGAACACTAGCAATCTAAACAATGGAAACCCAAGAGGCCTACGTGGCTGTAAGGGAGTTATACTGGGGTTAAAGCCACCAAAAAGGACACCGAAATAAACATAGCCGTGGCCGGTTCCTACCTGTTTACCTGACACACGGAAGCGTTGCAAAGGAGAGTGGCATGACAGAAGCAGCGAGCGCACAACCGGTAAGGAAGCGCTTTTATTGGGGACCTGGCTAAGTGCCTCAGTAAACACCACTACGCTGTTGAATACACTCAGGATTCTTTAAAATTTTGGAACAGCTCATGAAGTTATGATCAGTCCTCTCTGTCCTGGGTGACTGTGGTGATGGTTAGACCACAGCCAAGGTTTCCCCAGCACCACCTGCTTCTGGTGAGGAGGCAGTGCCCAAGGATGTAGGGGTTAGGAGCTACTACTTTCAGTTTTAATGGACTAAGACTTTTGAATATTATTTTCTAAGAGCTCACTGTAAAATAAACTCTAAAAAGCTGAAAGAGCTGGTGCACATGTACAGTATGTGTAAGTGGCGGGTATTACTAACCAGAATAACACTACGATACAAGTGATAGAGCCTGTAACACAGGGGTTTAGTGTTACTGCCTCAAAGCCTGTTATGTTAGGTCATACCTCGGCATTACCTACAACATGAAAAAAAAAATGTTTATTACTACTTTGTTGGGATGTTAATGTTTTATTTGGTGGGTGGGGGTTGTGTCTTTCCTGCATGTTACTTATTAAGTTCATGAAATGGAATTGACACTGGTCTGGTCTATTTTATAGCTGTACCTTATCTCTATCACATAAATTCTCTTCCAGGGCCAGTGAGCTGCAGTGCCCACAGGAGCACCTGTTGAGATAGGTTTTTAAAGGGAGACTGAAAATCTGTTTTTATGTAATTCTTAACACTAAATCATACAGAAATCAAACTAAATGCATACCTTTTGCAATATCCTTTCTCTCTTGCGCTGTCCCTTTGGGGTTGTGCACAGACTACTGTGTGAAGGACAGAAAAGTCCTCCACTTCAAAGGACCGCGCGGATGAAGCACCTGCTGGAAGCTCACGTCTCACAGCAACGTGACATTGTAAAACGTCAGGAGCCTGATGGACACCGCCCAAAAGCGACTCACTGAACAGTTTTGGCACTGCTTTTTAAATCTTCACCCTCAGCGGAATATACGTTATGTACTGAGGCTCACCACTCATAAAGGTAATAACTATTAGCTTTCTTTTAATACTTTAAAACGGTTGCCCTAGACTTTGTATTAACTTTATAGACAAAGAAAATGTGTTGTTTTGTTTTAAAGTTATTATTTGGAAATTGTTACACAATCGTTACTCCACAATTTAAATGTAGGACTATTTAATGAGAGGCTGCACTTGTTTATTTGTTCTTTAGTGAGTAAACTGCTAGCCTAGCTAGCGAGGTGTGCTACTGTCCTTAAACTCCAGAACAAGTTCAAGTAGGCTCTGTCTTGGAATATCAACCACAGATTTCAAGTTAAAACAATACATTTCTTGCCTGAAAAAAAATACTAAAAGTTGGTGTTAAGACTTTTTTCCCTTTCATGAAAAATAATTGCTCTTTTTTTTTAAATCACAAAGTTATTATTAATGCTAAGGAACAATAGAAATATTAAGTTTATAAATGTAACAATAGACCTCGAGGAAAATCCAAATTTCTATTTCTTGTTTCGATGTCACAACAAGATAACATTGGATAATGTAATTATGCAGCTTGTGGAGTTCATGACAAACATAATAGCCTGCTCATTTTTGATAATAATAATAATAATATTAATGATAATATAATAATGTTATGAATGCTTTGATATATTTTCACAGATGAAATGGTCTAATGGCGTCAAACTGGCACTTACCACCAGTGTGTTCCTCCTGTTTACTTTCTGCCTGATCAAGTTTACTGAGGATCAAGTGGGAGTGGCTGGCAGCATGAAGAAATCCTGGTATAAAAAAGCCCTCTCTTTGCATAGAATTTGCGCAACAACATCACATGTTCTTTTAGGAAATGAGCCTCCAACAAGAGCCTAACTTTTCCTGCTGTTATTTAAAAAAGACATTACTAATACATTACAAACAATAGACGATAGTCAATAGACCTGCATTACAGGTAGGTATTAGCTCCTTGATGACATTGGTGTAGACCAATGGGAGACCAATCCTCAACTCGAGACCTCACAACACAAGATCATATGATTGGCCAAAGCTTCCAGTGTGTCCTGAACATTCTCATCTAATAAAATTTTTAATAATAATAATAAAGCCACGTCTTAAGGTCTCATTTTGTCACAGATGTTTTTATTACAATATGCCGGTAAACTGTTTTACTATAGTATACACTTTATACACAACATACTGTTAGAAGTTCAGAAGTAAATATCCCTTTGTCTCCTCAGTCCTCAATCCATGTCCTCTCTTCCAGGTTGACCTCCGTATCCCCCGGCCCATGCACGTGTCATCCCGGCTCGACGGCCCTCAAAGATCTCATTCCTAAAGACAAATACAACGATGTGATTCAGCGACGGGCGACCGAGTTCAAAAAGCACAAGAACAGGTGATGCACAGGTTTCCTGCTCTTTAACCCAACATCACTACATTCAGTTTATACCAGCAGTTGGGTCGGTGATAGGTCAAAAATGTAATATCACAGTCATACATAGTCTGTCTCTACCCCAACAGGACCACGTCTGTTTTATCCAAACTGCTGCTTGCTCCGCCCAACTCCCCTTTGCAGTATCCCATTCAGGGTTTTACAGTTCAACCTCTGAAGTTCAGCCCCATACCAGGTAAACAGTCATCCTCATTGTGGGCATTTACGTTTCATTAAACAAACGTAAACAAATGCCAAACCAAAACAAACACAGCACTGAATGTGACAAAGGACACTTAATTAAAAGTACATTCTTAATGTTTCCTGAAAGTCATCAAACCAGTTTTCTTTAATGACAGGTTTAGCACTGTACACAAGAGAACAACACAGCTACAAGGTTAGTATAATGCACACATTAAGCTCTTTGATCAGTCTGAAAAAGGCAATGTGAGATGTGGCTCTTTCTGTAGTTGGTGTAAACATATGTTATATTGTATATCTTGCGTACAAGGTGAGTGGGGACGGTTGCATTGCTAATTCCTCCAATAAAAAATAAGCAGCCACATTGGACCATTCCTTCTATAAGAATCATATTTAAGGCTGTTTGATATGACGCAGTTTTATTGTGTTACGATATAACGTGTTAACGACCTGCCAGTTTATTTAAGATTGTTGTACAGACAAATAGTGTTCCTGGAAGTGTCTTTTAAACATGGGGAAGATAGGCTTTACTTTCGTCCATTTGGTGAATAAATAAAGTGTTTTGAAAGAAGCAGCAGGTTATTCAACAGTTTATTTGCTTTGATAATATGGTCCAGTGTAAAAGTGTCCTGTAGCTGAATTCGAGTAGATAACCAGTCCAAGAGATCCTCCCAGAATGTTTTTTGTGTAAATACTGTACAGTTATAGAAAAGATGTTTGGTGGTTTCAATATCTGACTAACAAAAGGTACACTTGTTGTGATCAATGTTAAACTTTACTCAATAGTTTACCAGATGGATAAATTTCATTTAATATTTTAAAGTGTAGTTCCTTTACTTTAGGACTGACAGGGACATTTTTGACATCAACCTCAGAGAATTGTTTTAATTATGGAATTTAATGTTTGGACGTATTGGAAATAGATGATTATTTAGTTGTTTATGTAAATTCAGTGACCGAATCCCTTTATAGATAGATATATTTATTGTCATTACACATGTACAAATACAATGCAACAAAATGAAGTAGATTGCACACCAATGCAGCCATTTTCATGATCTTCGTGAAAAAGAAATAAGGCATTGTACAGACATAGCAGACATCAACATAACTACAATTGTAGTTACACATTACACACGTACTCACAATAACAGTAGCCATTACAACATACGTAACATAAATAGACATCAGACAGCACAGGATGAAGATAACAGCACACGCGGTCACGTGATGGGATTTTCCAGTGGCTTACGATAGGGGGGGGGTGTAGTCAAGATTTAGACAGATGTCGAATGGCAGACGAGATGTGTAGGAGTGGTACAGGCCTTGAGGTGTTTAACGGAACTGTTGTGAGAGTCCCATGGCCCTGCCCTTGATGCAGTACGTACCACTAGAGGATAAGATAATACCCAGCTGCCGGCTAGACTTCTCAGAGGGACAAGGCGTGCGTCCATTTTGTGGAGTAACCTTGATGTTTCCTATCCATGGTCAGGACCTTAACACCACGTAGCCGCTCACCGGTCTGTTTCTCAATGTATCCCCTCTTCTCTGGATGAAACCCTTCATATCCGTTAGCAGCGTAGCAGCTCACAGGTCTGACTCCCGGTGTTAAAGTCTTTTCTGTTTGTCCACAGTCCGTGCTGAAGATGTCGAGTCATCTCCTCGGACTGTGCGACTCTTTGATGTAATCTTTTAAACTGTCACTCACGTCACAGAAGCACAGTTTATCGGTTCTTAGGAGTCCAGCAGGCAGTAGAATCCAAGAAATAAGAGAAATTTTTGTAAGGAAAAAGTTATGACGAGACAACACGATACAAAAGCACACTGAAGCAGATAAAAGGAGGAGCAGTGAGGAGCAGTGAAAAAAAGTGTCCGCCTTGTCCGAGAGTCAGAGCATGAATCTATTCATCCAATTCATTTTCTACAAAGCACATATCTGTAATTTCATATTGGAGTCTGGTGTGGAGTAAGATTATGATTGTACATGAGTTTCCAGCATAGCAGGACTTGTTTGTGAAAGGATAATAATTTAACTGGCAGTTTATCAATGTTAAAAGTACATCTAAGTACTAATTTAATATTTCCCATTTATCCATATAACCCTCTAGAGACACAAAACCATATACTGTTCTTATCTGTTACATCTTTAAGACAGCATTAAGACATTCAATATAATAAACATGATTTTTCCAATTATGTATTGGAAATTTAACTGGTTAATTGTTTTAATATCTTTATGGCCATAGAATAAGCTGGATTAATACATCTTGAAAATATCTTCATTTTTGTTAAATATGTTTTGCCAAAAATTGAGCAAAAAACATTTTGCTCAATTTGATTGTTATATTCTAAGATAACTTTTAGTTTTAAATTATTATGAATAGATCTTTTATTGAGAAACCCTGACTGTGTTTCACAAATTATTTTATCTAACCTGCTTTTTAATCTATTTGTATTTAGAGCTGCAACTAACGATTCTTTTTTCTGTCGACTAATCTAACGATTATTTAATTTTTATAATTTTATTAATCATGTTTTTTTAATAGAATGTATAAAAAAGAACACTAGATGAATAAACTATAATGTATTTTAAAGAGGGTAGTAAATATGCATATTTTTAAATGAACTGAAAGTGATTATTACAATGTTTAATATGATTACTTTGATTACAATCTTAATTGTATTTCAGAGAGTGTAATGAATTTGTCATTTTATTATAAAAAACAGAAAGCATTTTAAACTCTTTTTAACTAAGGAGATAATTTGTTATTAATCACATACTTATGATTATGTTTTATTTAATTGGTTTGTCCTAAAAGTAAACAAAAATGCATTTGTAGCCTATCCATCCATCCATCCATCCATCCATCCATCCATCCATCCATCCATCCATCCATCTTCTACCGCTTATCCGGGGCCGGGTCGCGGGGGCAGCAGTCTGAGCAGAGACGCCCAGACTTCCCACTCCCCAGACACTTCCTCCAGCTCTTCCGAGGGGATACCGAGGCGTTCCCAGGCCAGCCAAGAGACATAGTCCCTCCAGCGTGTCCTCGGTCTTCACCGGGGTCTCCTCCCGGTGGGACATGCCCGGAACACCTCCCTAGGGAGGCATCCAGGAGGCATCCTAAACAGATGCCCGAGCCACCTCAGCTGGCTCCTCTCGATGTGGAGAAGCAGCGGCTCTACTTTGAGCTCCTCCCGAGTGACCGAGCTCCTCACCTTATCTCTAAGGGAGCGCCCCACCACCCTGCGGAAAAAGCTCATTTCGGCCGCTTGTATCCGGGATCTTGTTCTTTCAGTCATGACCCAAAGCTCATGACTATAGGTGAGAGTAGGAACGTAGATTGACCGGTAAATCGAGAGCTTTGCCTTACAGCTCAGCTCCTTCTTCACCACGACAGACCGGTACATCGACCGCATAACTGCTGAAGCTGCACCGATCCGTCTGTCAATCTCACGTTCCCTCCTTCCCTAACTCGTGAACAAGACCCCAAGATACTTAAACTCCTCCACTTGAGACAGGATCTCTCCACCAACCTGAAGGGGACAAGCCACCCTTTTCCGACTGAGAACCATGGTCTCAGACTTGGAGGTGCTGATCCTCATCCCAGCCGCTTCACACTCGGCTGCAAACCGTCCCAGTGCACACTGAAGGTCCTGGCTTGATGGAGCCAACAGGACAACATCATCTGCAAAAAGCAGAGACGAGATCCTGTGGTCCCCAAACCAGACTCCCTACGGCCCCTGGCTGCGCCTAGAAATCCTGTCCATAAAGATAATGAACAGGACCGGTGACAAAGGGCAGCCCTGCCGGAGTCCAACATGCACTGGAAACAGGTCTGACTTACTGCCGGCAATGCGAACCAAGCTCCTGCTCCGGTCGTACAGGGACCGGACAGCCCTTAGCAAAGGGCCCCGGACCCCGTACTCCCAGAGCACCCCCCACAGGGTGCCACGAGGGACACAGTCGAATGCCTTCTCCTGATCCACAAAACACATGTGGACTGGTTGGGCAAACTCCCATAAACCCTCCAGCACCCTGGAGAGGGTATAGAGCTGGTCCAGTGTTCCACGACCGGGACGAAAACCGCATTGTTTCTCCTGAATCCGAGTTTCAACTATCGGCCGCATTCTCCTCTCCAGTACCCTGGCATAGACTTTCCCGGGGAGGCTGAGGAGTGTGATCCCTCTGTAGTTGGAACACACCCTCCGGTCCCCCTTCTTGAAAAGAGGGACCACCACCCCAGTCTGCCAGTTCAGAGGTACTGTCCCCGACCGCCACGCGATGTTGTAGAGGCGTGTCAACCAAGACAGCCCTACAACATCCAGAGACTTGAGGTACTCAGGGCGTATCTCATCCACCCCCGGCGCCTTGCTACCGAGGAGCTTCCCAACTACCTCAGTGACTTCGGCCTGGGTGATGGACGAGTCCACCTCCGAGCCCTCGGCCCCTGCTTCCTCAGCGGAAGACGTGTCGGTGGGGTTGAGGAGATCCTCGAAGTATTCCTTCCAACAATATCCCCAATTGAAGTCAGCAGGTTCCCACCTCCACTGAAAACAGTGTTGGCAGGGCACTGATTCCCCCTCCTGAGGCACCGTACGGTTTGCCAGAATTTCTTCGAGGCCGATCGATAGTCTTTCTCCATGGTCTCACCAAACTCCTTGAACCGCAACTTTATTGTGGTGGAGGGGTTTGAGTGCCCGAATGATCCTAGGAGCTATGTTGTCAGGGTCTATATGCTCCTGGTAGGGTCTCCCAAGGCAAACAGGTCCTAGGTGACGGGCCAGACAAAGAGCGGTTCAGAACCCTTTATGGTGATGAAAAAATCAAGGGCCGTGACGTCGCCCGGTATGGCGCAACTGGGGCCCCACCCTGGAGCCAGGCCCGGCGTTGGGGCTCGCATGCGAGTGTCTGGTGGCCGGGTTGTTCCCCACGGAGCCCGGCCGGGCTCAGCCCGAAGGAGCGACGTTGGGCCGTCCTCCCGTGGGCCCACCACCTGCGGGAGGAACCGTAAGGGGCCGGTGCAAAGTGGATTGGGTGGCAGTCAAAGGTGGAGGCCTCGACGACCAAATCCCCGGACACGGAATCTGGCGCTAGGGAACTTGTAGCCAAATTATCTGTATTTTCTTTTTTGTCTACATGTGCATAAACTACTTCTAACAACCAGTAAATGTTAATTAAAAGTTAAAAGTTACTTTATTTTTGCCAAAGTAACCCATACAAAAATATATGTTTACAGTTCAACTTATACCATTAGCGATTAGCATTACTATTATTATCTAACATATATGAGTTCATTCTTGACCAAAACACATCAGGAAAGAATGCTACAATTACTCCCAAAACTAATTGTAATAATAAATAGTTACACAGATGGCTCTTCAGTTTGAGGTCGGAGAGCGCCAGGATGTTTTCTTCTGAGGTCCTCGTGCATCGCAGACGTGGTACAAGATCCTCCTCACAAACAGAGTAATGTAGTTTACGCAGTTCAGTGAAGAGGGAAGCGATAGTTTTGTCGGAGAAACAAAACAACAGCTTTACAAGAGTATGTATCAACACAGAATATAATATAATATTCTTACAGGAATTGAAAAAAGACACTTGTAAGAGCATGTAACTGTTCACTACACGCCGCTCGCTTAGAGGACCGATCAGGTGAAATTGAATAATTTTCCACGGCACACCTGACGATCTCTCACGGCACACTAGTGTACAGCGGCACACTGGTTGTAAAACACTGCCTTAAACGACTCTCACATCAGGAGTCACACTGTCCTTTCAGAGCCAACGACCATGAGACCAGATCAGCCTGGTCCATCAGGTTTGGTTTCAGGGGAAACTCCTCCCTCTAGAGATATAAGCTCAGCTCTTACCAGTTGATCTCAGATTTGATAAAGTCTCTTGGAATTAGAGACAAAACGTCTTCACCTTGAAAACTGTGTCTAGATGCTTTTACTTTAACTTTTTCTTCAAAATAAATGGCATAAATATGGGATTTGAAACATAGATAGATCCACACTTACAGTCTTCAGTATGCTTTTGATAAAAGCCTGACGTGTTGGTTTGTAAAAAATACACTTTCTAGACACATTTGCATTCACAAACACCTCTAGTAAATAAACTTACTCAAACTAATAATCATTAATTAATATCATTCATATGTAATTTATCATTTGTTTTGCCAGTAACTGTGTTTTACTAAAGGCAGTAGAACATTGTAGTTTCCTAACAATTTTAATGCTAAAAAGTACTTTTTTTTCAATGTCAGAAACCATATAATTCTAATCAAGTACAACCACATCACGCCAGTTTTAAAATCTCTGCACTGGCTTCCTGTTGCTCAGAGAATAGACTTTAAAACAGCACTGCTGGTTTACAAGTCTCTTAATGGTTTAGCACCAGAATATATCTCTGACATGCTAGTTACTTATGAACCTCCTCGGACTCTGAGAACATCTGGAACAGGCCTTCTACTCGTGCCCAGAGTTAGAACTAAACAGGGTGAAGCAGCGTTTAAGTTTAATGCAGCAAAAACCTGGAACAGCCTCCCAGATGAATTAAAACAAGACTCAACTTTAACAATGTTCAAGGGGAGGTTAAAAACCTTCCTCTTTAGCTCCACCTACACTACAACCTAAAGTGTTTTTTTTCTTTTATCTGCACTCTTCTTTTTAAAATGTTTTTAATTTTTTCTTGTTTCTTAATATAAATCTTATAAATTGTCTTTTATTCCTGTAAAGCACTTTGAGTAACCCAGTGTATGAATTGTGCTCTATAAATAAAATTGCCTTGCCTTGCCTTGCCTTGCCTAATCAACATTGTCTTAGCTACTAACAGATGTCACATGTGTCAAAGCTCATGTGTAAAGTTAGAATTGCAAGTACTTTGTACTTTGCCAGATACATTGAACAGAGCCAATAATGACCCTTACGGCTCTTTTCTGTAAAAGACTAATTGGATTGATATATTCTTTACAAGCACTTCCCCAAACTTCAACACAGTAGGTCAGGTATGGAACATTTAAGGAGTTATACAAAATAAACAATGCTTTATGTAACTCAGTAATAATTTTACAGATTTTTAACTTTATACAGTTTGTATGTGGTTTCCACATCAAAATGTTAATAGAACTTAGCCACCCATTACTATAGCCCTCCAAATTAATATTTCTTTTCCAATAGACAAATGCACAGTGTTGAATGTGTTTATGAACAAAAACATGTGTTTCCTTTTCTATCTTTATATACCACCAATTTAACCTTATAATAAACTTTACAAATAAACAAAAAAAGCTAAATTATGTTTAATAATATATATTTTTAATTAACTTAAATCAATATTGCCCCTGTGCACTGTTGCAACCTTCCCCTCTTGTGGGGTCAGTTGCAACTGAGTCCAAATGGTAAATATAATATTATACTATGTACACATGTTACAGTGTGGCTAACACACAAACATTCTCTGAAAAAAAAAAAAAAAATGTAAAAAATGTTGCAACCGTCCCGCTCTTCCCTTTTCTTCATTTATTACCCCACCTCGGGTCATTGTTAAACTGACCTAATGTTCTATACCCAGACACTGACATCAAACATGTGTTAATGTACAATTTGCAATTTCTTGTGGCTAATGATAATTTTTTATTCATTTGCAAAAGCAGATAACTCTGTTTTTTTTTTTTTTGTTTGTTTTTTTAATCACAAACATTTTTTTCTATTATTTGCCAAAGGTGATATCAGTCAAACCAAACCTGAGTGGCTGTGACCAATTAGGACCACAAAGGACCCAAAATGGATTTGGGCTTTGAAAACTGCACTATGCAAAGAATAAATTACAATCCTCAATTAACTGATTTTCAAAATGGCTTTTATCAGTTTTTGCAAATGAACTCTTCAATTGTAGTTTGTATTAAGGGCATATAATTCAAAAATAAATTATTGATTTTTTAAATTAATAATACACCTGTGGTCTGGTCTTTGCCATTGATATCAATGAATAACAGTTATGACCATGATTTACAACAGGTAACCTTGGGTGTAACCAAAGGTGTCCTCAACGCAAGCATCCTCGCTGATAAGGTGACAGTTAAAGGTGAGCTGTGTGTTGGAAAAGAAGGAAGTATTGTTTTATGTATTGAGCACAAAATATTTGGAATTGGTTTCTACTTAGTAACTTTCCAGACGCTTTCTTTTTAATCGTTTTAACAGAGCAGTTAGAAAACGTACCTAACAGACAAAATGTGCACAGGCACACAGTAAAAAAAAAAACTCACAGCGGTCAACTCACAGCAGAGGTATCCAAAACGACATAGGCAAACTCAAAGTAAACACAGAGGAGCTGAGAAAACACAGGAAATAAATGACTGGAATCACACAGATGTGAAGGCAGACAAAGACCAGGAACTGAAACCTGAGACAGGGACGGCAAAAAGAAAATCAGATAGTGGACTTTAAGGGCTAGTTTAAACAAACATATGTTAGATACTGTAATGCAACGTTCTAACAGTATTATCGATTTCTGGCGGCAATGATTACTTGAAATTGAATTAATGAGATATACATTAATAGAAATTTCCTGTGGGTTTCCTCAGGGATACTCCGATTTCCCACAACAACATCAAAACTTACTGGGCAGCCCCTGGTGGCAGCTGCCGACAATGATTTTTCCCATGGGGATAATAAAGTAATAATAATAATCTGGAACATACTTTTATGATGATGGTGTGTAAAAAAAATTAGTAATGTTACGGGATATTACATGTTCTTTAAAGTGCCAAAAATAAAAGATTGTCTACATTAACAGATAGGATTTTATCAATTTTCTGGCCAATTCTCTGCCAGAATTACTATTGTTTTTTGGGTTGTTGTTTTTCGCTGTTTGCCAAAAAATAGGGCTGGATGTTTGGTGTAAATGGAATTCATCTTAACTTTGACATCTTTCCCTAAAACTAAATATAATGTCAAATCCTTTTAAATGACAGGAAATGGAGAGTCAGAGCTCACTCTGGAGTCCCACAGCCTGTCATTTCTTAATGACCTGCTGGCGAGAGTGTCCTATAAGAGCACCGTTTACCACGTGCACACAGGAGATCTTGGTAAGTTACCACAGTTTTATCACTCTGCAATGATAAATTGAAGTGATAAATATTGTTGTAAACAGCAGTATTTTTTTCTGTGCCTAGTCACCTTTAGTTTTGAGAACCATAAAGCTTTGTTTCCCGTTGTCATCAAGCAGCCTGAGCTGCCGGTCTTGTACGATATAGGAACAGGTAAAAACACACTTCTAAATAAATCATGCTTTATTATGTCCTGCTTTTCACACAGAAATTATTTTCAAGTAACACCATTATAAGCAACACATTAAAGACACAATAACTTACACAGGAGATAATTTTATTCTAAATACTATATATCGATATTCAAATGTGACTTTATTAACAAATGCAGGGATGTTGCCAGGAATTTTGTGCCCCATAAAAAGATCTCACACTGGGCCCCACCACCACAACCTCTACCGTATTACTGTAACTAGAAGTGATGCTTGGTGTAGAGCTTTGAAGGAACTTACGAGGCAAGAGACACAGTTAAACACAAAGGTCGACACAGAAACATAAATGATAATGGATTCGGGGGGTCCTGGGGTGTATTTTAACAGCTGTTATGTTATTACTATAGAGCAAGTACAATTTGGGGAACTGTTAGTTTTTCTGACTCGTCATATTTAAAGATAGGCTGGGTAAAAGTAAATGAATGAGAATCTCCACAGAGCCTGGATACAGACATTTCTCACATTCTGAAACATATCAAGGTTAAGAACTGACATTTTATTATCTATAATAATCAATGACTATTGACTATTAATGTGAGTGAGTTAGGCCTGCTTTTAATACTGTAGACCCTACAATAAGGGGTTGTTACCTTTGTATTTAATGGATGACAAAATAATGTTTAAAATTAGTTTGTGGTCTATTATTTCTACATTTTAGACTGTGGACATCACTGCAGCTGCCTGGCCTTTGACCCCTCCTTTCTGCATGTCTGTGTTCTAATCTGGCAGGACCTTTAACAGGATGGATAAAATTCTCTGTGACTTGTCTGAGTGTTATTAGCTTTAATGTTGGCTCTAAACATAAGCAGACACTTAGTGTTTGTGTTCTTGCTGTAAATGTCTCTAAATCCACTTCTGATCTGGTCTTATTCTGTCTCTAGTCTTCAGCCTCATGTCACTGACCTCTGTGTCCCACAGCTGCATTAACTCATAATTTTTAGATTCGATTAATAAAGGTCTCTTGCTGTGAATATTTTACATTGTGTTGTGAATCTGGCGCTGCTGCGTGTTTCCCTTGTGGGACTACTGCAAACAGGTCTGAGATCAGTTTAACTGTCACAGAGCAGGGGCTTAGACCAGCGCTGTAAGAGGGGCCCAAAGGAGAAACTGTAGAGACTTTAGGGGAAAAAACTGGGGTTAAAAATCAAGACCAAGTCAAAGCTCAACTCATAAAATCAACTCCTTCAAATGACTGGAAAAAATTAACTGGAAAATATGTCCAGATTTGATTATTTTGAATAGTAAATGTGTGTGCAACAGTGCGCCTTTGTGCGCCTGGTTTGACAGTGGGACCGAACCCTTGAAACTGAAGGAAGGGGGGGTCTCAGATAAAAGTTGAATGAAGGTTTTTTTTTTTAAACAAAACAAAAAAAAGAAAAAAAAATGAAATCATAAGTTTTATTTGTGAACAATGAACAAAACAATCACTTGATGTAAATCAGTTATATAAACATATTTTTTGTTTTATGTAATGTATTTGGAAAAAGACTAAAAGGTATCCAGCATAAACATATTTATTCTTACCATTAGTGTAATTCACCTTGTGTCGTGTCTGATACTGAACCCTCAGACTTCAGCACGATTGTATGCAACAACTCACAAACACACAACCAGTTCAGTGCCATAGAGTCTTTATTGTAACGACAACAAACAACCCGAGTAGACTATCCCCAGCTCTGCTAAAGATTTTACATCGAACTTGAGCTTTTATACAGTTTTCACATGACAGCTTCACAATTTACAATCATTTCTTCAGGGGGGCAGAAGACCCTAGTTCCCTTGTGCCAGGCACCCATGTCTTTATCTTTAACCAGATCTTCCCTGTGTGTGTGTGTGCATTAAAATAATCATGTTTTAAACCATACACTCTGACATTATGGTTTAATAAACCATACAAAAGTATAAACCAAAAGACATAATATAAGCGCATGCATAAATTAATAACTAAATAAGTATACAGAAATAAAACACATAACATCCAAAATATTACACCACACTTGCTTGTTGATGCATTGCTATTGTTGTTCTGCCAGATAGCAAGAAAACTAAAGCTGTAAAATGTCAAAAAATTTACATAATTAATATTTATTCTGTTGGCATTTTTAGCCCTATGTGCTGCTCACAGTACAGATTGTAAATGTTTGCATGGCAAACAAACTGTTACCTATCCCCAGAGCTTGTGGTATTGGAAAAAAAAAGCCTATATTACATTACAGAACACATTTGGAACAAATATGCTCATAGGTTATAAGTCATACCCTGGCAGAATTTGTAATTTTTGAGCCATTTTTCAGAGAATATGAATGATGACACAAAAATCTTTTCTTTCACTCATAGTTAGTGTTTGGGTGAAGCCATTTTATTGTCAAACAATTGTGTTTACTCTTTTTAAATCATAATGACAACAGAAACTAGCCAAATGACCCTGATCAGAAGTTTATATACCTCAGTTCTTAAAACCGTGTATTGCCACCTTTAACATCAATGACAGCTTGAAGTCTTTTGTGGTAGTTGTGGATGAGGCTCTTTATTTTCTCAGACGGTAAAGCTGCCCATTCTTTTTGGCGAAAAGCCTCCAGTTCCTGTAAATTCTTGGTCTGTCTTGCATGAACTGCACATTTAAGATCTCCCCAGAGTGGCTCAATGATATTGAGGTCAGGAGACTGAGATGGCCAGTCCAGAACCAGAATTGTTGACATGTTGGAACGTCCAAGTACGTCCCATGCACAGCTTCCGGGCTGATGAGTGCAAATGTTCCTCCAGTATTTTCTGACAACATGCTGCATTAATCTTTTCCTGTGCCTTTGTAGCTCACACGTCCTCAAAACATCAGCGATCCACCTCCATGTTTCACAGTAGGAATGATTTATCATCATAGGCCTTGTTGACTCCTTTCCAAATGTAACATGTATGGTTGTGGCCAAAAAGTTCAATTTTGGTCTCATCACTCCAAAGTGCCTCCTTATTGTGCATCTTGAAACAGCCACAACACTTTTATTCATAAAGTCCTGTATTTCAGCTGAAGGTATTTGTGGGTTTTTTGTTGCATTTTGAACAATTTTCCTGGCAGTTGTGGCTGAAATTTACCTTGGTTTGGTTTCAACTGCTGATTGGCATTCTCAATTCCTTGGATATCTTTTTATATCCCTTTCCTTTTTTATATATGGTTTAATTACCTTTTTCCGCAGATCCTTTGACAATTCTTTTGCTTTCCGCTTGACTCAGAATACAGAAACATCAGTGCAGCACTGGATGAAAGAACAAGGGTCTGTCAGGAAACTCACTGACCTTTTATACACACACACTGATTACAAGCAAACAGATCACAGGTTAAGATGGTTACCTTTAGTAGCCATTCACACCTGTTTGTGTTACTTGTGTGCATGTTATCAGGAAAAAAAATCACTAGGGAACTTTTGATCAGGGTCATTTGGGTAGTTTCTGTTATCATTATGATTTTAAAAGAGTAAACACAATTGTTTGACAAAAAATGGCTTCACCCAACCACTAACTATGAGTAAAAGAAAAGTTTTTGTGTTATCATTCATATTCTCTGAAAAAATATCACAAATTCTGCCAGGGTATGTAACTGGTAACTGGTGAGTCAGGTGCTCCCTAACAACATTGGGTTTTCAAAGTTTGCAAGTTTACTTGTGGCTGGTGCATTGAGTTCAATTGACATAAAAAAAAAAAAAAAAAAAAAGTTTTAGAAAACAAAAGAAAGGCCATATCTATTACAAAAAAGGACCAAAGGATGCTAAACCAGACCAGGAAGTTAGGTCACTTTGGGAAATGTTGAACTTTACGATGCACTATATCACTTGTGAGACAGGTAAATGTCAACACTTTGATGACTGTTTGCAATCTTCTTTATCCCAGACATCAACTCTCAAGTCACCATTGCCACTAAGACCTTCCTCCGCTACGACTCGCTCAAAGTCCTGCTGAGCAGCATCCGCACCTTTTATAGCAACATAACAGTGATCATTGCAGATGACAGCTTTGAACCTGAGAAAATAGTAGGAGAGCACATTCAGCACTACATCATGCCACCAGCTCAGGTAGCACTCATACTCACAATCATACTGCTGTGTGCATAAATGCAAAACATGCACACAGCAGTATCTTTGTCTGTATGCTAACATTGATCTTTAATGCTTTTAATGAATGTCTGACCTATTAAATGTGTCTTCTTCTCTTTCTTTAGGGCTGGTTTGCTGGCAGGAACCTCGCAGTTTCTCAAGTCACAACCAAATATTTTCTGTGGGTGGATGACGACTTCCAGTTCACTGAAAATACAAAAATAGAGAAGCTGGTGGAGGTCATGGAGGCAGTTCCTGAGTTAGATGTGGTAAGTTCTATTGATTTAATACTGAGATCATAAGATCCCCAATTGCAGGTGCTAAATAGCATCTGCAGTTTGTAAGTCTGTTACCTGTGAGTTTCTATGAGAAATTGTGTGAGTGATAACAGGTGCAAATGTGGGCCAGGCCGCGGTATGTAAATGAGGGTTTAGTATTTATAGAATAAGCAGTGTAAATTATCATGACATGCTTTTCTTTTAAGCAGACAATGCAACTTATATATTATCTGTTAATGTTGTGACAGATAGAGAGCCTATCAACTGTGGTCACTCAACCCAGTTCAGCTGGATAAGCAGCAGCACCAAATTGATTCATATACTATTTTAGGCCTAGTCCACACGGACACAGGTATTTTTATAACCGTGACTTTTTTTTACACGGTTCGGCCGTTCGTCCACACGGAAATGCAGTATCAGGTCTCTGAAACCGAACATGTTTGAAATCCCCTGCCAGGGTGAGGATTTTCAGAAACGCCGGTTGCAGCGTTGTCATGTGGACAGTAAAACCGGCATTTTTGCCTTGCGACGTCAGATTAATAACTTTTTGTTAGGCTTCTGATTGGCCAACATGCCTTTACGATTCGTGTGATATCGCCGCCTGCTGGTGTGGCATGCTCTTGACAGCGCTTGATAGCGGGTTTTTGCATTTTCATGTAGACGGAGATTTCATTAAAACCGAGCGTTTGTGGACTGGATTTTTTTTTTTAAACGCAGGAGGAAAAACTCCGGTTATAAAAATACCCATGTCCGTGTGGACTAGGCACTAGTTTCTGCAGTCTTGATGAGTCATATAGTGGAAGCTAAATTAATTCATTTTCTCCACCTTGTACTTTGAGAACACCCCATTGTACAAAATCACTAAATTATTTTAGTAAATATTTTCCATCCATCCATGCAAACTCTATCCACTTGTGCTTTAGTACATTCTAAGTTTCAGTCAATCAAGCCCATAAAGTATAATCTGATGACAGTTGTTTTGTTTCACATCAGGTTGGCGGCTCAGTGCAAGGAAACCAGTTTTATTTTACACTTGAGTATGACCAGGGTGAGGAGAAAGAGGGCGGCTGCTTGTACAGGAAGTCTAATGGAAAGTTCCACCCACTGCCTGGTCACCCTCAATGCTCTCTGGTCAGCGGTGTTGTCAATTTCTTCCTGGCTCGTACAGATGCCGTCCAGAGGGTGAGATTTGACCCTCAACTCCAGAGAGTAGCACATTCAGGTAAGTGTGCAGCAGACAAAATATGCAGGATTCATAATCAGATAAAATGAATATGCACGTTATATCTTGTATAATATACCTTTTTATCTTTCCTTTTATCTGACGTTATTGTCTTTGTTACGGTCTCAGTTGTAAGGTCTAGGATAAAAGGGACACGTAACATAAAAGGTTGCAATAATTTATTTAACACAAATATACTTGCAAAATAACCAATACAGAGAAATGGGGAGCCTAGTAACCAAGGAAGCAATAGTTAAACTAAGGAAATGGCTCTCCCCACTCTGAACCAAAACTATAACTACAGAGGAACAAGACAAAGTGGTGTGTATGCCCTAGTCCAGCATCCCTGGCTTAGCCACTCGACGAGATGGAGACAAAGAAGCCAGAAGCTAAAAACATCTTTATCTGTAGACAATGGGGCACAGTGGTTTAGATGGTAGAGTGGTCGTCCTGTAACCGGAAAGTTGGTGGTTCTTCCCAGAAGCCTTCTTTCCCCAGTTTATACTGTTGTTGTGTCCTTGGGCAAGACACTTAACCCACCTTGCTTCCAGTGACACAGCTCTGGTTTATGAATGTGTGAGAGTGTTGCTCTGGTGTATGAACGTGTGAGAGTGTTGCTCTGGTATATGAACGTATGAGAGTGTTAATCTGGTATATGAACGTTTGAGAGTGTTGCTCTGGTGTATGAACGTGTGAGAGTGTTGCTCTGGTGTATGAAAGTGTGAGAGTGTTGCTCTGGTGTATGAACGTGTGAGAGTTTTGCTCTGGTGTATGAACGTGTGAGAGTGTTACTCTGGTGTATGAACGTGTGAGAGTGTTGCTCTGGTGTATGAACGTGTGAGAGTGTTACTCTGGTGTATGAACGTGTGAGAGTGTTGCTCTGGTGTATGAACGTGTGAGAGTGTTACTCTGGTGTATGAATGTGTGAGAGTGTTGCTCTGGTGTATGAATGTGTGAGAGTGTTGCTCTGGTGTATGAAAGTGTGAGAGTTTTGCTCTGGTGTATGAATGTGTGAGAGTGTTGCTCTGGTGTATGAAAGTGTGAGAGTGTTGCTCTGGTGTATGAATGTGTGAGAGTTTTGCTCTGGTGTATGAACGTGTGAGAGTGTTACTCTGGTGTATGAACGTGTGAGAGTGTTGCTCTGGTGTATGAACGTGTGAGAGTGCTAATCTGGTGTATGAACGTGTGAGAGTGTTGCTCTGGTGTATGAATGTGTGAGAGTGTTGCTCTGGTGTATGAAAGTGTGAGAGTGTTGCTCTGGTGTATGAATGTGTGAGAGTTTTGCTCTGGTGTATGAACGTGTGAGAGTGTTACTCTGGTGTATGAACGTGTGAGAGTGTTGCTCTGGTGTATGAATGTGTGAGAGTTTTGCTCTGGTGTATGAACATGTGAGAGTGTTACTCTGGTGTATGAACGTGTGAGAGTGTTGCTCTGGTGTATGAACGTGTGAGTGTGTTGCTCTGGTGTATGAACGTGTGAGAGTGTTGCTCTGGTGTATGAACGTATGAGAGTGTTAATCTGGTGTATGAACGTGTGAGAGAGTTACTCTGGTGTATGAATGTGTGAGAGTGTTGCTCTGGTGTATGAACGTGTGAGAGTGTTGCTCTGGTGTATGAACGTGTGAGAGTGTTGCTCTGGTGTATGAACGTGTGAGAGTGTTACTCTGGTGTATGAACGTGTGAGAGTGTTGCTCTGGTGTATGAACGTGTGAGAGTGTTACTCTGGTGTATGAACGTGTGAGAGTGTTACTCTGGTGTATGAGCATGCACTGTCCCAATCAAATAAATTATTACAAAAATAAATATAAATTAAAGCCGCAAGAGGCGATAAAGGCCCTCGCCTCCCTTGAGACCGCGGGGACACATATATTCGGAGGATTGCATGACGTGCTTTAAAGCAAATTTGGAGCTGTTTAGATGAAAACCCTTTAGCACAAAGTGTACGATTTAGGTGGTCATGTATTCCACCCAACATTTTCTGTTGAGAAGGATCCTGGCAATTGGGAAATGGCATTTATTTCCCAATAGTTGCCTCTTCACAGACTCATTACGACCACAGCCACAAATCTATCAAAAAACAAATTGATAACTTTTTTTTGCACACGTGTCTAGATGATACTCACCAAATTTGGAGCTGTTTAGATGAAAAGCCTTTAGACACAAGGGAGTGCAATTTAGGTGGTCACGCATTCCACCCAACATAGTAGATTTCCTGTTGAGTTTACGATATGGCTGTAATACATTTTTCTGTTTGCCCTGAGGTGTCTATGGATGTACCAAGTTTCATTTTTCTACGTTGGAAAAAGTTACTTTCACTTTCCATAGGCCCAATGTATTTTGACTTTTGTAGAATTCGCCACTGAGTCATTTTCATATTTTTTTCAGCGACTTCAAATACATAAATTTTCCCGAGCTTGAAGTCTGGGACCAATAAAAATGACTTTTAGTTGCACGTTTACTGGGTCAAATTGAGGATCATTTTGCAGAAAAATTATAATAAAAAAAATATACCAAATTATAATAAAATAAAATATAACTCGAGCAAAAAAGTCTAGAAAAACGCTTGTCTATTTTACATACATGTGTTTAGCTCATTTTGCCCAAGTTTGGTGTCTGTGGAATGAAGCAGCTCTTTTCTGTGTTCTTTTAAAAAAGAGTGTATTTTAAGTCGGTTCACATTTTCAATTCAAAATGGCCGCCTTCCGTGTGTGATGTGTGGTCCTCATTGGCTTTTTTGTTCATAAGCCCATGCTGGATGTGTGTACCAAGTTTCATTTGCCTACGACAAACTAAGATTTTCACTTCCCATTGACTTTTTCCAAATATTTGGGACGTTGCTATGGCAACACATTTATAGATAGGGGGTGGTTGTCATTGGCTTTTATGCTCATGACATAAGAGATGTGTGTACCAAATTTTATGTCTCTATGACAAACTAAATTCTTGGGTCCCATTATAAGTTTGTAGGGGGCGCTGGAGAGCCATTTCTAAAGATAACCCTTTTATTTACATATCTTTGTGTTCAGGTCATAAATGTGCACAAACGCCTTTTTGGGTCCAACTCGATCTGAGAAAGCGTTTGAGAGTTAAGAGACGTTTTATTTTCACAAAAATGGCCACCTCGTTACAGGCTTGCCACACCCATACCCGATAAGATATCAACAACAAAGTCACAACTTTGGTTGGCACACGTGTCTAGATGATACTCACCAAATTTGGGGCCATTTAGATTAAAACACAATGATTTGCATCTTTTTGCGCAAGGGGTGCGATTTTAGTGGCCATGCGTTTCACCCCACATGGCGGACTTTCTGTTGAGTTTAGGGTGTGGCTGTCATTGACTTTTCTGTTTGCCCTGAGGTGTCCTATGGATCTACCAAGTTTCATTTTTCTGCGTTGAAAAAAACTTACTTTCACTTTCCATAGGCCCAATGTATTTTGATTTTGTAGGGGTCGCCACTGAGTCATTTTTCGTTTTTTTTTTTCGGCGACTTCAAATATATAACATTTTCGCCGAGCTTGAAGTCTGGGACCAATAAAAATGACTTTTTGTGCATGTTCACTGGGTCAAATTGAGGATCATTTGGTCACAATAAAGATAAAAAAAAAAAAAAAAAAAAAAATCCGAGCAAAAACAATAGGCCCTCCCGGTCATCACCGGCTCGGGCCTAAAAAAAATCCGAGCAAAAACAATAGGCCCTCCCGGTCATCACCGGCTCGGGCCTAATGATATACCAACTGACCAAAAAGAGAGGGAGAGGTTTCAGAAATAGAGATAGTCGGACAGCCTGGGCTCTGGACCCACACTCCTCAAGAGAGGCTGGACTCTGGAGTGGCCTGCGGTGAGAGGCGGCGGGCTGGTGTGGGCTTGCTTATAGCCCCCCCAGCTCAGCAGCCATGTGTTGGAGTTCACCCAGGTAAACGAGAGGGTCGCTTCCCTGCGCCTTCGGGTCAGGGATCGGTCTCTCACTGTTGTTTGTGCTTACGGGCCAATGGCAGTGCAGAGTACCCTTCTTGGAGTCTCTCAGAGAGGTGCTGAGAAGTGCTTCGACCGGGGACTTTGTGGTTCTACTGGGGGACTGTAACGCACACATGGACAGTGACAGGGACAGTGACACCTGGAGGGGCGTGATTGGGAGGAACAGCCCCCCTGATCTGAATCCGAGTGGTGTTCTGTTATTGGACTTCTGTGCTGGTCACAGTTTGTCCATAACGAACACCATGTTCAGGCATTAGGGTGTCCACCAGTGCACGTGGCACCAGGACACCCTAAGCCGGAGGTCTGTAATTGAATTTGTGCTTGTTTTATCTGAAAAGGTTAAGTAACATTAAATCAGATTCTTCCAGTTGTTGTTTTTAAAAATGAAATTTATATCACTATGAATGTCACATTTTTTCTTAGATACAGGGTAGCTTATATTACCTGATGCTTTTATCCAAGGCGACTTACATGATGGTTCCATTCACCAGTGTTACAGCTGGAACACCACTATAGGCAAGGTGGGTTAAGTGTCTTGCCCAAGGACACAATGACAGTATGAACTGTGGGGAGAGCGGGACTCGAACCACCTACCTTCCGGTTGAAGGACGACCGCTCTACCACTGAGCCACTGCGCCCGTATTATACATACATGTGTGATCCCCACAACAATAAGTTAAAAGGATAATAAATAAGAGCAGCATAAATATCAATAACCAATTAAGATGTTTAAAATCTGCATACATAAGTTAAAATTCTTGTTTTTGGTCTTGCTTTATATTTATGATGGGCAGACATGTTATTTATTGTGTAGATGCACATGAGCTACTTACTTTAATTGTCTTCTTTTTACTCTAGAGTTCTTCATGGATGGGCTGGGCTCCTTGATGGTTGCCACCTGTAACGATGTGTCTGTAGGCCATCAGCCAAAAACTGGCAAGAACAATCCCGCCTCCTATGCCAAATTCAGAAGTCCATCTAAGAATGACATGGAGTTCAAATTTCAGCTTCACTTCTTTAAAAACCACTTGAAATGTATCCTGTTTGGGTAGACGTCTGACTCGGGGATAAGCAGGTTGAAACTGTCACACAATGGACACTATAACTGTGGTTAAATCCTACTCCAAGAATTCTTTTAAATTCTCATTTTTTAAATTATATTTCTGTCTTTATATTTTTGTCATAATGATGTAATTTCTGTAACTTTCCTGTTTATAAGTTACATTATTTTTTCTAGTTAGTCAGTATATCTTTGGCCAGCTCCGCTTGGCTACAAATTTAATGATATCATATTGAAAATATCGTCTGTAACTTGTTTCACTTGTTTCAGTTCAATAATCTGACAAGTTACCGATGATAAAGCATGCCGTAAGACTGATCAGAGGGAGGGAGAGAAAAGAGGCAAAACACCGGTTTTGTGGTTCAGTCAGTTCTCTTTCTCAAAGCTTTATTTTTAGGATACACAGTTTATATACAGTGGCAGTGTGACAAACATGGTCTAATGTTAGCTATTTTGTCCATCATGATCTTTTCGTGCTATTTCTGCAGCAATTCTATACCAGGCTCGTGGTAAACATGGTTTCCCCTCAGATATATATTATTAACCTGGGTAGCATAATTTTTCCATCTTTTTTTTCTGCCTGATTTTGAATGATTTTGGGTTTGAACACCTTTGCCACTTTTCTTGATAAATTGGTGTGTTTGCACCTTCTTTGTCGTATGGAATAATCACACCAGCTTTTAAGTAATTGTTAAGACCTCTTAATGCCTCTTGTGAGATTGGGTACTGTCTAAGTTGTGGTTTAGTAATTGTGTTTGTAGTGATGTGGTAGGGAGGAACATTAAACCTGCCCACGTCAGTTGGACCTTTGGACCAAAGGATGTCTGGTATCTGTTTTAAGTCAGCTGCAATTGAATCTGACACCATCATACATTCCTCCACAGACAGACGCTGACCATAGTTGCCACAAACCTATCTCATACACCTCCAAAGTTGTATTAAACCATACTTTGTCCCCAACTGTTCCCACCCTGACCTGGCGTCATTAAAGAGTATCATAGTCAGAATAGATTGTAGGTCTTTCCACTCATCTGTATCGTCTGGCAATGGAAACATGAGGTGTGTGTTCAGTAAACAGATGCATTTGTTCAGAGTGTAACTCCACTGAGCATACAGCTCTAGTCTTACTACAGTATAAACCTTTTATGTTGAACTCAGTTCAGAAGCCTGCATCTCTGATGGTATGTGGTTGCATGTGTGTGGCAGGGGCAGCATCAATGCTGAAAGGTATATCCAAGTTCTAGGACAACATATGCTCCCATCCAGACGTCGTCTCTTTCAGGGAAGACCTTGTGTTTTCCAACATGACAAGGCCAGACCACATCCTGCATCAATTACAACATTATGGCTGTGTAGAAGAAGGATCCGGTTCTGAAATGTCCAGATCTTTTACCCACAGAAAACATTTGGCGCATCATAAAGAGAAAGATGTGACAAAGAAGACCTAAGACAGTTGAGCATTTAGAAGCCTGTATTAGAAAAGAATGGGACAACATTCCTATTCCTAAACTTGAAGAACTTGTCTCCTCAGTCCCCAGATGTTTGCACTGTTCTAAAAAGAAGAGGGGATGCCACACAGAGGTAAACATGGCCTTGTCCCAACTTTTTTGAGTTTGTGTTGATGAACTTATTTTTCCCTTAAAATTATAAATTAACTAGGTTAAACATTTAATATTTTATATATGTTGTATTCTGAATAAAATATTGTAATTTAAAACTTCCACATCATTGCATTCTGTTTTTATTCACAATTTGTACAGTGTCCCAACTTTTTTGGAATTGAGTTTGTAAAATAAACTCATGTTCCACAATCTGGTCTAGGCCCTCTACTATAAGTGGACTTATCACTGCTTCCAATTGCATTTGATTAGTATTTCATATTGTAAGCACAGTTTTATTTGACAATGGAATAGTATTTTTCCGTTTACACTTAGTAGATTAAACTGATTTGGATGCACCACTATCTACAGTGCCTTGCGAAAGTATTCGAGCCTCTTGAACTTTACTGTTTACTCGGGTCTTTAGAGAGGAGTGTGGGCCAAACCAGAATAAGCTCTACAGCTTTGTCTTTTCCACTTTTCAAGGGTTTCTGGCTGCTCTTCATGTTGCTGTGTCATTCATCAACTCTGGCATTAATCTCTTGTCTCAAGAATCGCTGAACTCCGAACTGTCAGTACAAAACCTCCATCAGAGTGCAGTCAAGCTGCTTTTACAGAGTCCAGATAGACTCATGCGTCTGTTCCTTTGCTTTCTGTTTGGTCTTAGCCTGCAAACCAATGAAACTATTTTTAAAGAGTATGTAAAACTATCAGGAAGAAGCCTGGAGGATAGCAACCATGACACAGTCCAGTACATCAAAAGGCAGTTGATGGAAAACCCTCCTCCAGATAAATGCCTCAACCTGCTTCAATCTCTGAATGAGCTCAGTGAGTCGGTGGTGGAGGAGATCCAGCACTATCTGACCTATTCCACATACAACCTGTCTCCTGCTCAGTTCTCAGCTCTAGTCTTCATATTAGTGACTTCAGAAAGCATCTTAGAGGTGTTTGACCTCAAGAAATACTGCAGAAATACTACAGATGAAAGATTTTCTGGTTTGCTGCCAGTGATTCAAGTCTCAGAGTGTGCTGTGTAAGTAACTCTTTCTGATTGTATTCCATTAAGTGGCTTGGGTTAGAATTCCGGCTCAGACCCTTTTTAATCTAGTTCTATTACTTTACTTTAAGGCTGAAAATTTGCCTTAGCAACCATTTAAAAAATAAAGGTTGTTTTGACATTTGACAGCCCACATTGTAACTGCTCATTGTGTGCCTGTTCCTGATTTGCACATGACTGTATGTAACAGTTTTTGAAAGGACATGCGTGTTCCTTGAGCTGGGGTGTTGCAAACATAGAGCTCCAAGATATAATTTCTCGCAGATTCTTCACAAAAATTGTAAATGCTTTGATTTGTGACACGTCTCATTTTTTTCCGTTTCAGGTTGCGTGGCTGTAAACTGTCAGACAAACAATTTCAAAGTCTGGCCCCTGTGTTCAGCTCAAAAAAACTCAAAAGAGATACCCTCAACAAACTCGAGAAAGGGTTTGTGTTGGGAACCTCTGCTCTCTCGCAACACATGAACTGTATCTTTCCAGTGACGGCAGAGCTTCCCTATTCTGTCCAATGGAGTAGGCTTCCTGCATTGCCTCCCTCCACTTCTCAGCATAGCCACTAGGTGTCTGCTTCTCTGTGGTGTCACTGGGTTTCTTTTGTAACAGGAGGTTGACTGGGAGTGTTGGTTCACGGCCGAAGAGCAGAAAGAAAGGAGAGCAAACCTGTTGCTGAGTTGACGGTGGAGTTGTTGGCATGGACTACTTTTTTCAAGTGCTCCTTCCAATGTCTTGTCCGTTTCCTCCAGGGTCCGTAGCATGCTCAGCATCATACTGTTGAAACAATTTTAAGGGTTTGCTTGGGGGTGGTAAGGTGAGGTGTGGGAGTGATGAATACCACTGTATTTTTGCCGTTTGGTCATGGTGGATCTTGGATGGAAAACCAAAGCGTGGGATGTCATCAACCAGCTTCTTTGCAGCAGTTTTCTTGACCATATTTAGTCAAGAACCTGGATTCGTGACCTCCCTTGCATTTCTCCAGATGTAAAAAGTCCATGGAGATCATTTCAAATGGTGCAGAGGTCTCAATAATTTAAAGTGGTGTTCTTGTAACTCTGTTGGGCTTTTTCTTTTTGTTACAGCTGCAGACTTGAGTGACATGATGCTTCATCTCCTGTCTCATCTTTGGCCAGAAAAAGAGTCCTCGAGCCCAAGAAACCATGCGGTCAGCATTTACATTTACATTTATTCATTTAGCTGACGCTTTTATCCAAAGCGACTTACATTGTTCTAATGTAATTACCAGTGTTACAGTCACTGGGGGCAAGGTGGGTTAAGTGTCTTGCACAACGGCAGTATGAACTGTGGGGAGAGTGGGAATCGAACCGCCTACCTTCCGGTTGAAAGACGACCACTCTACCCACTGAGCTACTGCCTTCCCAGCAAGTCCGTGTTGGTCCAGCTGAAACTTTCAGCATGAAACAGAGCAAGGAATTCCAGTTTACCAGAGTGCAACTTATAGTTCTTTTTTGCAGCCTTCTCGGAGCGTCTTGCCCTTTCCTTTGGTGAAAGCTTTTCTACTTACTTTTGGGCTTTGCGAGCAGCTCGAACAGTGGTTTAGCAGTCCTGGAGAAGTCCCTTATGTAGGCTCTGTAGTAGCTCAAGAAACCATGGAGTTTTCTCACTTGTCTGACTGTGGCTAGTGTTTGGCTAAAAACGAGGACGTCATCCAGGTAGGGTACACAGACTACATCTCTGAGGCAGGGCTGGACTGGGACAAAAAAAAGGCCCTGGCATTTTTACTCAGTCCGGCCCACCACAATCGGTCAGACACAACCAACTAGTACACCATCCTTGCGGTCCCTGTAGATATGCATATCTACTGTTCCATTCCAAAAACCCCTACAAAGCTGAGAACTAAGTGCCATGCCATGGACCAGTGTACCAGTGCAAGTGGACCAGTGTACTCACTCTCTCTTGACAGACTCCCTGGTGATCAAAGGTTCCTCCCTGTCTCTCTCCTCCACTGCTAACTCAACCTGGCTTGACTATACATAAGGACAGAGAGAGAGAGAGGATTACAATTATTTGGAAGAGTTATTAAAAGTACACTTAGTAAGGATCCATTTTGGTTATATAGTCCTGTATTCTTGAAGAGCAGGATTTCTAGATGGACAAAGTGCTCCATGTTATAAAAGCTAGTTAACCCTTTAGAACCCAATATAATGTGGATGTAGAATACTGCTAATTCTAAAAAGAAATGTTTTTTTCCAATGAACCAGACAGCAGAAAAACTAGTTTACAATTGCAAGTATAGGCTACTTTGTTTTAAAGAGCCCAAACCCCTCTTTAATATGACACCAAACAAGATTTACCTCTCATTGTTGAGATACTCCCCTTAAAAAAAAAAAAAGAAAACCAACCTATACTACCAAATTACTCACACAAAACGTCCTAAAAATATATGATATTCATATTATTCACTCACCGTAAATATTGCATATTAAAGAGGTTGGAAATTCATTAGAAACATGAGCAAATATCTACTTTGTTGATTATACAGCTAAACAAAAATATACAGCTTTCAAAATGCAAGGCAGGTTTTAATCCCCAAATAGCATGCGTTACTCGTCATGGGCGCTTTGACGCAGCCATTCTGAGTAATAATTAAAATAATCAAATGGCATCATTTAAGTTTTTCTAGAGAAGGGCCGTACGGCCATTATGGGTATTAAAGGGTTAACATTATATTAGTCAGCCAAAGTTGCAATTGAATAAGTTAACTCTGCTAACCTAGCTTATGCTGTGTTATTTAACTTTAGCTGACTGAGTGGCTAGTGCAGTGGGTGACAATCTGACAGACTATATAATGGCAACAACGATTAAGTTGTCTTATTATAATATTCATTAATTTAGGTAAATCATCATCTTCGTCGTGGCCCAACCAGGCCTACACACACACACACACACACACACACACACACACACACACACACACACACACTTTCCTCCTGCACCCGCCCTGATTAACACTCCCTCCCTGTTAATCATGTAGCTAACATGCTTACCGTTTCAATTACACTCTCCATGTTTCTGCAAAATGTCGTCAGGTACTGTAGGCTTGGATACTGAAGCTACAGCACTAAACATGTCTGTTATTTTTGCACATGTTGAGGCATCAACCTCTAGCATTTTTATTTTTGGCCATAACTTCTCCGCACCCCCCTTGCACTTTTGTTTCTCCATCCTAAATCCACAGATTTCTGGCTCTGAGCCACTAACTGCATCTGACACAAGAAACAGAGGAGGAGGGGTGGAGCCTGTTAAGAGATGATTGGGCCAGCCCAGTGTCAGTATGAAAAATGAACCAATGGGCCGCTGTCCCTGCTTTATGGGCCGGTCATTGGCCAATTAAAAAAAAAAATAAATAAATAAAAATCATATTATATGGACCGGCCCCCAAGTGCGTCGGCCCACCGGGCATTTGCCCGGTATGCCAGATTACCAGTCCAGCCCTGCTCTGAGGTCATTTGCAAGTCCAAATGCGATCCTGATTTACTCGTAGAGTCCCCTAAGTGTTTTAAAGGCTGTATAGGGCCTGCTTTTCTCACTCATGAAGCCTTGGTGGTACGCTTTGACCTGGTCCAAATCAGTGAACCAGGAATTTCCACCCCGGTTTTCTAAAATCTTATGGATTCTGGAGATGGGATGTCTTTTCATTCAGCAACCTGTAGTCAATGCACAAAAAACGTGTGCCATCCTTCTTCTTAACACACAGTACAGGTGAGGAATATGAAGAAAATAAATTTGGGATCCTGCCTTTTTTTAACAAGTCCTGAATGTGAGCCTCAACTTCTTGGTACAGATGTCGGGGAATGGCCCTGTATGTCCTATGGACAGGAACAGAGTCTTTTAGATGAATGTTCATCTCCAAGCCAGTAATGCAGCCCACTCATCTCTGGCAAACACACCACACTTCTCCCTCAGCAGTTGCTGAAATTTATGCTGCTGCTCTGCAGAGGGGTGTCTCAGGTCCACAGGCAGGTCCCAGGGCTCTCCCTGTGGTGCTTGACTGGGCTGCTGCAACAATAAAGTGCTGCCGCTGTTCTGGTAGTTTGGCTTCATGACACTGGACTGGCTTGATCTACATTGCATCAACATTATGTAACCAGCCTAGTGTTGTGCAGCCACATAGTTGGATGTCTGTGGTATTTTCAACAGTCACTTTTATCCGTGTGTTGGCTACGGGCAGTTGGATCAGTTGCTCTCTTACTTTGAGTCCTGTGGGCCATAGCATCTCTGCATTGGGCTCTAAAATAAACTGTGGCCCTCATTACACTCCTTGTTGCAGCTGGTTGCACTGTACTTTGATGGTGGTGTTTTTTGGGATGGTAACTGGCATTCTTACTAGATGAGCAATGTGTCCAATATGTCCCTTTTTAAGATGGTTAAGAGTGGCTCGTATCAGACACCTCCTCCCCACCATCTTTGCCATTTGGTGTTTTCTAGTTAGGAGTGCTGTGGCACTGAGCAGCTCTTGTTCTGTCTTACCAAGATGTACCAGGACCTCGATCTTGTTTATTGAGACAGCAGGGTTTCTGGGTACTCTGCAGAAGCCAGTCCAGTGGCTCAGTGGTCAGTACTCCCACACTTGAAGCAGTGGTCGTACAGTGTTGAAGGTCCCAATTAGCTGCTGAAGACTGGATAATTGTGTGGTGAGATTCTGGCTTCACAGATGCTTCTATTTCGTGATCCACTTTCTCTAATTGTGTGCCACTTCCCTTTACTTCCTTTTGATTGTAGAGTGACTGTTGTAACTGTAGCTCTCCAAGGCGGTTGAGGTTGAATCACAACTCACTGCTGATACCTTGACTCTGGCTCTGGCAGAAGACAGCATGTTCTTCCTCTCCATTTCTAGGCTGTAGGCAGCTGTAATCTTCTCCAACATGACTTCATCTGTTACTTTGGAGTTTTGTAAGTATGGTTTTAAGTCTGTGTGGATGGTGTTGTCCTGGAGTCTAGTTAGTACCATTTGTACTAAAAACTGGTTTTGGATGAGTCCCCATATTCCACTCTGACAGAGCTGGACTTAAGTTTGAACAAGATACAGGAAGCAGGACTGATGGTCTTAAGTACGGCTTTAAAGAGCCCACAGTGCAAACTAGAAACATTCAGGTCAGTGGATTTTTTAAAATTATTTTTCTCCATAGTATTACGGATGTGCAATCAAGGCCTAAGTCTTCTCTTAGTATATGTATATTAACAACAAATCTTTAGCATGGTCTGTGTGTAGCTTGTAGTAACACAGATATTTAACATGTGGGCTGTGTAGTATTTTGGTGACATCCGGTGGCAAAAGAGTGTATCTGACAAGACCACCAGAATGACTCAACAGCACAACTCAGCTGCACAGGTTAATCAAAGACTTTAATAAGTATCAAGTCAAACAAATCCAAAAGGACAGGTCAAATTCCAGAACAGAGGTCAAACACTAGGAAATTTACTGGAGGAAAAAGATGGAACCCTTGAGTAAAACAACGGGCACATGGACAGGAGAAGACACACATTAAATGTCATCCTGGGGCAGGAAGTGAATCTGGAACGAGAGGAGAGTTAATACACAAAAACTAAAACAGGGAATGCAAACACAGAACAGTAGGACAGAAGGACATTATTGACAGTATCTTACAAATAAAAACAGACGGACGGAAGCTGGGAAATCCTGGTCTCGATTTTGTCCGAGTCGAGCAGGTTGAGCAGACTGGCCTTGAGCAGAAACAGTCTGTGTGACTCAGGAGTAAGCCTCTTCTCTGAAGGCATGAAGCATTCACGCTGCAGACTGGCTTATCTTGGGTCAGCACTACAACATCTTAAAGAGTATTGAGTATTGAGCTAAGTAGTTTCTAATCAAGTGTTTCCTGTCCAGATTGAACCAGTGTCAGCTGTCTGAAAAGAGCTGTGAAGAGCTGGGCTCTGCTCTGAGCTCTCGCATGTCTGAGCTTAAAGAGCTGGACCTCAGTAATAATGACCTGAAGGACTCAGGAATACAGCTGCTGTGTGTCGGACTGCAGAAGCCAGAGTGTAGACTGGAAACCCTGAGGTTTGAGCACATGTTCCATTATGCTTCACTCACTTTGTGTTGTCTAACCACTGAATGTTAACAGGTTATCAGGCTGTATGGTCACAGAAAAGGGATGTGCGTCTTTGGCCTCAGCTCTGACCTCCAACCCTTCCCATCTGACAGAGCTAGATCTAAGTTACAACCACCCTGCAGATACAGGACTAGGACTGCTTTCTCCTGGACTGGCCCACCCATTCTGGAGACTAAAGACTCTTTGGTACGGCTCGTACAGACGGTAGTCTTAGTAGATTCTACACTTACAAACTCAAACTAATTAATAGTAAGACATTAGTAAGGCAAAAGTGGGAAATTTGAAAATATCACAGTAAGTCAGTGTTATGTTTAAAAAATTGTCTGTGACTCATCTGTGTAGAAGAGTCAGGCTGTATACTTTTCTTTCAGTTCACAAAAAAAAATCTTGCTTTACCTTTGAGGGTCACTGCATTTATGCTTAGATTGGGCATGCCCACAAAAAAAGTTTTACTGTGTCCATGAGATGCTCCATTAGGGGCTGTGTGTTACTAAATCCGAGGTTAGAAGGCACAGATGTGCCATTAGTGGAGTAGTTTACATCACACCAGATGTCTCAAACTAAAACTAAAGCACTACTGTTCATGGACATTGCGCGATGTTTGGATGTGGCAGTTTGTTAAAATGATTATGTAATCTACTACAATGTAATCTATAAAAATCTGCAGGTTCCTAATGGTATGATAATGGTAAGAGTATTGAGACAAATCTCCATCAAGTCCCGCATTTAACCCTGTGTGTTCTGGAGCAAATCAGCTTTCACTTTGTTTTAACAAATCATATTCAATTTTAATTCACTAATCAACCCATCAATATTTACTGTCTTCTTCCAAACTGGGCTTACAGCAATCAAAAATAACAATCTCTCTGAACACTGACAAAGATTATGCTGATTATTCAAGTCTTATTCATTCCCCTGTCAATTAGAGTTGTGACGTTCGCGAACGAACCGATTCTTTTGAACGGCTCACAAACATGAACGATGGGAGCCGAGTCGCGGCTGGAGGGGAGCCGTTCTTTCTGTCGTTCTTTTTTCCTATGCGTGTCTCACACAGATGCACACAAATGAGCTCCTCCGCGAGACAGAGCGGTTATAGGGGGAGTTCTTGTGTGGAAGTGTTTGTAGTAAAAGCTGTTTTGCACAGAAATTCATTGCAGCCGGCTTTGTTTTTGACACACACACACACACACACACACACACACACACACACACACACACACACACACACACACACACACACACACACACACACACACACACTTTGTGCTAAATGTAAATCCAAAATAGTGATGTCACTGTCTAAGCAGAGGGATTTGTGCAACCCTATGGAATATAGTCCACACATGACAAATGAGGTAATAATCAATATTTCAGAATAATTAAAACTCAGATATTGGTGTGTGATATCTGAGTTTGAATTATTTGACTACAAATCTCACCTCATCATTCCTCCCAGTGATTATTTCCAGGATAAACTGAGATGCCCCCAACCTGGCTTCTTAAAACTGACTAAATATTTAAAAAGAGCCAAAGAGCCGTTCTTTTGAACGGCTCTTTGAAAGGAACGGATCCGGATCCCCTCAAAGAGCCATAAATCCCATCACTACTGTCAATAAGACCTGTGCCATGTCTCACTTTAGTCCTGTGGACTCTGTAATCCTTAAAGAAACTCCTTAAAAAAAAAAACTCTTCAGCTGCTTGAGCCTACAGATCTTACACATAGCTAACTGCTTTCTTCAGCAGGGCGTCTTTCCTTGTGTCTAAAAACAGCTGTGGTTACACAACTGTTAAAAGAAACATAATCTCGACCCACTTATTTTCAGCAACTACAGACCAATCTGTAATCTTCCATTATCAGCTAAATCCTCAAAAACATTGTGTACAATCAACTAAATAATTATATGAAGATTATCAACCTTTACTACGTTTATCAATCTGGTTTTAGAAATAACCACAGCACTGAAACTGCACTACTGAAAGATGAAAATGACCTTCGCACAAACACAGACTCTGGGAAGATGCTTGTGAACTGTGGGGTTCCACAAGGCTCTACTCTGGGCCCACTCTTATTAAATTTATATATGCTTCCTCTTGGCAAAAGCTTTCAAAAATACAAATAAATAAATAAATTATAACTCTAGCTCCCTCTCTCCTGACAACGCAAAACATGTGGAAACATTAACTCTGTGCTTAAAATACATCAACACCTGGATGAATCAAATTTTCCTGCAACTAACCATGGACAAATCAGAAATTATTATTATTATATATTATTATATTATTATTATTCTAAAATCAAAAAGACATCAAATTGCTTTTCAACTCTTTTTACTAGTTTAAAAAAAACCTGCAAGAAATCTTGGCGTCATTTTTGAAAACATTTGTAAAATCAGAACCTTTTGTGTCTCTGTCCGATGCGAAAAAATTAGTTCAAGCCTTTATCACAAGTAGGTGAGACTACTGCAGTTCTCTGTTCTCTGGACTACCTCAAAATCAATTAAACACCTGCAGCTCGTACAGAACGCAGCAGCTCGTATTCTGATCTGGACGAAAAAATTATTTCATATTACACCTGTTCTAGTCTCTGCACTAGCTCCAGTTCATATATATATATATATATATATATATATATATATATATATATATATATATATATATATATATTATTTTTTTTTCTAATATTCTACAAAGCTCTCGATGGTAATGCTCCTCTCTACATTAGAGCTCTACTGACTCCAGACGAGACAACAAGAGCGCTCCGTTCCTCAGCAGCTGGTCTCCTTGTCATAACTCATGTTCAGTCCAAAGCTGGTGAAGCTGAGGTCGTTCATTTTAATCCAAAAGGTGGAACTCACTTCCAGACAATACCAAAAACAAACACTTTCTCACTTGTTTTTTAACGACAACTGTAATACATATTTTTATGTGTTACATTTGTTTTTGTTTTTTGTTTATGGATTTATTTCTTCTTTCTTTTAAGTTTTTACTATGTAATTTTGTGGAAAGCACAATGAGTTACTTTGGAACAAAATGTGCTCTATAAAAAATTCTTCTTTTTTCCAAGTTGTAATATATTTATAATACCTAGAGTTCAAAGAGCCCTATTCGAGGAACAGTGTTGCGTTACCTTGCACTGGCAGCCGTATGTTTAACTCTTTGACCTTTTCACTGGTTTAACACAAATGCTCTTGTTCTTTCAGCGTTGACCACAGTGGAGCACAGAGGATGAAGTCTGGTCTTTGGAAATGTTAGTATTTAAATCACACATACAAAATATTGTTAGTATCACACTAGCATAACACAATGTTCGAAAAAGTCCAAAATGTTTCTTTGGTCGAGGTTAAAACTTAAAAACATTGGTCCAATTATAAGAAAACAAAAATTTAATGTTGTTCCAAATCTTTAATTATAATTCTATGATGGGGCCCATATTTAGCTCAGTATTGAATTGTGTTTTGTGTATGTCTACTGGGATAGGTATACATGCCATGTGTTGCATGTAAAATGGACGGAGTCATAAAATTTCCGTCATAATCTATTATTACCAGTCATTTAAATTTTCCATACTTTAATAATATTCATATCTTTTCTTTTTACTCTCATTTTAAGAGTTTGCAAGGCGAGCGTAGAGGACAGATTATTTGTTTTATTTATTAACAACTGACTTTTTTTGACTAAAAAAGGAAATAACAAAAATGAACTAAATTGAAATAAACTTAATTTAGTCGCTGTTCTGTAGCTCTGTCTGTCTGCCCTGTTCTCAGTTTGTCCTCCTTCATCCTCCACTGCATCATGTCCTCTTTTTTCACCTTTATTAACAAAATCAGAACTATTTGGCGGTTTGAAGAAACTACTCCCCCCCCCTCACCTGCCATGACATATTTTCAACTGAATGCAGTGTGACAAAAATGAGACAATTCAAGATAATTGCTAATTAATATGTACATTTGCCACCAACTGGACAGGAGTAGGAATTACAATAGATCACCCTCAGAGTGAGGGATTCAATTTCTGTCATTGCTAACAAAAAAAAACAAACATCAATGACAGAAGATATTCAGTTAACGTGACCTCTGCTGCCATTTTTCCTGTAATACCTTGAAAGTTTTACTGAATAAATGTAGTTGATACTAAATACTTTATTTTTTTGTCAACCAGATGCCGTTGAGCTCACACTGGACCCCAACACAGCCCACAGGAACCTCGTACTGTCAGAAAACAACACAAAGTTTGAATATGTTGACACACCTCAGCCGTACCCATATCACCCAGACAGATTCAATGTCTATCAACAGGTGACGTGTAGCAGTGGACTAACTGGCCGCTGTTACTGGGAGGTGGAGATAAAAGGCAAAATAGACATAGCAGTGTCTTATCATGAGATGAACCACTGGGGAGGCAGTGAGGAGTGCTCTTTTGGACAAAATGACAAATCTTGGTGTTACTCCTTGGACGTCCATTATTTTTGTGTATCGCACAATAAATGGAAAGTCTACATTAATCAAAGAGTAAATAGTGAAAGGATGGCTGTGTATCTGGATTGGGATGCTGGTACCTTCTCCCTATACTCTGTGTGTTCTGGCACTCTCATTCATCTGTACACTTTGTACTCCACCTTCACCGAACCATTCTTTCCTGCCTTCCAAGTCCGTGATGGCCAATCCCAAATTTCTTTCTGTCAGTTAGCTAAAGAACTAAATGAGTAAGGTTGGGAGAGACTGATGACCCTTGTGGTCACCTGATCAATTTATGATGAGCGAATGTGTCTTTGGCTTCTAACTGTATTATTATTATTGACTGACCAGTAGATTGTGTTCACTTTAAATATGCGTATAGTAAAATGTAATATTAAACCTAGTAAACTTTAGTCTCTAATTCCAAAAGATTTTATCATTTCTGAGATCAAATGGTTACAGAGCTGGATGACAGCTTCAGACATGTTTACAAATTATGTTTAAATACTGTACAGTCACTTCAAAATAAGTAAAATAGACACTTAAAGGCCATAAAACACAGTTGAAGGAGCCATTATTTTCTGTGTATCTTGTCTGTGGAGGAGAAGCGCACTCATGTTTCTAGAAGAGCACACATTTCTTGAGTTCACAAAAGCTTATAAATTGATAAATACATTTTGTTTAAATAAAAGTGAAACTACCATCAGACCTGTTTCCACAGGGTTGGGTTATAGACAACAGCATGTCCCTGCAGGGCTACCATAGCTGGTCACATGCATTTAAATAGAGTGTGAGATGTGGAACTGCAATCTGCACTTTTGCCACAAGATGACGCCAAAAACTAACCTTTAAAATTTAAATTACTTTAGCCACCCTCATTGTCCCGCAAAGCTCCACTTTTTTGTCTTTTTTTTTTGACTGTTTTTATTTAGTACCTAACCCTCCCAGTGGTAAAAACAACACACAGTGAATAAAACTAGCAACAAGCACAGTCTGAAAACAAGTTTATCTTTTTTACTAGAGACTTGAGTAGAGTCTGGAGTAACAGGGTTTTAACTATCTGGATTTGCACGAGCATCAAAGTTAAGTAATGATGTAGACGAGTCCAGGAGGAAATGCAGTAACTTTCCCAAATATTCTTTTTTAAGTCAATACTTGAGGTAAATCATGCAGGCTGCTATTTATAATTTAGATTTTTAAATACAAACTCTAGTCATGGGCAAATATAGATTGGATAATAATAGCCCTCAAAAGTTCAAGCTTTGAGTTCAAGTGTCCTACGCTCCATCCATCTGTAAAAGTTTTCATACAGGACTGCCTTTTTGACATCTTAATATCCTGCACAAAATAACATTTTCCTTTATTGGATTAGTGGCACACCCCCAACTTAATCTAACTGGAACAAGTTAGTTAGTTTTTACCCATAAACAGCCAATTGTGTAGCGTTATTAGAAACCTATGGGTCTATAATGTTCTTAGATTAGAGTCTGAAAAGGTCTTTTTGTTTTGTTCTTTACAGTGTTTCTGCAGGGTTTAATCAGTCAAATTTAAGACTTTTTATGACCTTTTTATGACCATTATGATTTGAATTTATGACCTACACAAACTACGATAAATAACTTCAGTCATTAAAATTCCTTTCAAAAGTCTTTATTATTGACTTTCATTGAAAGTAACAAGTTTTATTATGTAAAGAGTAATTCTATTATTTCTTACTTAAGATTAAGAAACTGAAGCCTTCGCCTTCTTTTTCTTGAGTATCAAGAACACAGAAACACTTAACAATTGTAACATTGTAAAGTAACATTGTAAATTAACAATTATTCTATGGCATTACTTTCCAAAATAACAAGTCAGTCAGTTAGTGTCTGTCTACATTTTTCTCAGTTCGTCTCCCTTAATGGTGAAAAAAAATTGACCAGCTGTTTCTTCTTGCTTTGCTGTGATTTAAGCTTTCATCAAACATGAGAACATAAGGCCCCGAGACCTTGGAGATGAGGTCTTTTTTTATATAATCTGCCAAGCCAAACCAGGTGATGTATGAGGTCTTGTCTTTCCCGCACGTAAATGTTTTGGCTATGTCAGAGTCTGGGAACATTGTTCGGAAAAGTTCGGCAATATCCTCGTTCCCATTGTACGACTGGTGTTTAGTCACAGTATTTAACACCCACAGGACCTCCGCTTTCAGTGTGGAGGTTGATCCGAAACCACTGTGTGTGGCACTGGATGCGTCAGAAACGGAATCCCGCGCTGTACTTGGACCGGGTAACGTTTGTGACGGAGCCGAACAAAACTGACGGATCGCACGCACTCGCTGCAGGCTTTTCCGACTTTGCATGCGACTTCAAGGCTTTTATGCCTAAACTAGACATCTCCAACGTCTTCTTACACAGAGTACAATAGGCTTGATACCGATTATTTGCGACGGGCTTAAGCCAGCTACTAAACGCACCGCCTTCGAGCCACAGATCATTAAACGTACATTTACCCATTGTGATCAATTAAACTAAGCAGTGACAGTATGATATATTCAGAGTTCGCGCGGGTTTCTGTGAAGTCCTTCTGACAAGTCTGTATGCTGCCGCATGGACCTTGTAGTTCTGGAGCGCTGTGATACCAGTGTGATACCACCCAGATTCCTCACACAGAACTACAACAGGCAAAACAAATTAATGCCATTGCCACCGCGAGCGCATTTTGATGGAAGAACAAATTAATGGACGAGCATATCAATTTAAGACGTGACTAAATGTTTTTTATGACTTTGTATGGAAAAACCGGATGTTTTTATGACTTTTTATGGCCTTAAATTCTTATTGTTAAATTTATGACTTTTTATGACTTTTTATGACCCCGTGGAAACTCTGTCTTTAGTATGTTCATTTGCTCCAATGTAATTCTTGTTTTGTGTTTACTATTAATATAAAACAAGGGATTTAGCATTGTATTTACTTGGCCACCCTAACCTCTGCTTAACTGGCACTGTTATTTTTTCTTTCTTTTCTCCTTGGAGCGTGTTGAGCTGTGTTTGATTGTTTATTTGTTGGCTGTTCATTTGTATTTGCCATGTGATGAATACAAATATATAATAATAAAAATAGAAAAAGCACTTCTACTGTTTAAGCAGGCGTGTTTAACTCCCACTTATGTCCAAATAAAATAAATGAATTTCTATTGTCCTTTATGACTAATATTCATCATTTATAAACCAAATATTTATATGAACTACATGTAAAAAATTATAACAAGCCCAATAAAATGGTGCTTACACTTATATTACCATGGTTTACTTACTGAAAAATATATTGTAAAATTGTTTATCTGTGAATTAAAAAGAAAAAGGGGGAAAGAAGATATTCCAACTCTGGATACATGTGCTTACACTGTTACACAGCAAAACAGGACAAACGAGAAAAACAGATAGAGAAAAAGGAAATAAATGATTAATTATTGGCATTTTATTTACTCAAGGAGTCACCAGATGGAGACTGCGAGATCACCAACCGCTGAACTAAGAACTAGAAGTCTGTAGGTTGAACTGGCTAGCTATGATGTTGTTCTTTCAGCTGTCTATGTCAAGGCTAACCACTGGAATTAGCTGGTTTGTTATTCTTGCAATGATGCAAAACACTCAGAAATACAGTATTATCTGTCATTAATAAATTGCCTTGTTGTTGCATTTTATTCATGTAACAAAAACAGTGTACCTGTTGGATCAGTCATAAATGCGGCAGTAGCTCAGTGGGTAGAGTGGTCGTCTTTCAACCGGAAGGTAGAGGGTTCGATTCCCATTCTCCCCACAGTTCATACTGTCATTGTGTCCTTGGGCAAGACACTTAACCCACCTTGTAACACTGGTAATTACATTAGAACAATGTAAGTCGCTTTGGATAAAAGCGTCAACTAAAAAAAAAAAAAAATGCTTTAGAGTTTGAATCATTAAAAAACGCTGTTTAAAAACTAAAGTAAAATTATGATTAAGACTATGTTTATGTCAAACCTATAATAACAAATATACTGTATCTCCTGGAAATACCTGTACATATGAAACACAGAATGATTAACGTGGATTGGAAAGGTGGGGTGATGAAATATCCGTTCCAAAATGACGGAAGCAGCTGTGGTGCAAAGGTAAATGGTATCTATAAAAAAATTTTAAAAAAACTTATAAATAATAGAAATACCGTCTATTAAACACATAATTTCTAGTTGGGAAATGAAATTTTGGAGACTTTTCCAAATATCCCAGATGTACAGTTCTCTATTACTAAACACAAAGAAAGAAAGAAGAACTTAAACTTCTGCAGGGATCAGGTATTCTGGTGAGGTAAACTGATATAATTACATTGTTTAGTATAATTTTATTTTTCTCCAATATAACGTGATTAATGTGACGATTGTGAAAGGTGGTTTCATGGTGAATGTATAGGGATGACCAAATACATTCCGGGCTAAGAGCGGAGCTTCGAGAGTGAGTTCCCCGCCACCATGACAGTAGTCGGACACAAACAAGGGAAACTCATTTTTTTGCACAACACCGACGCTGTAGAGCACAGCGCGCATGTTCATAGTTGAACATTGTCAGATCCGAGTCCGAATGATAACTCCTCACTGCAGGAGACTCCGTTTGCAGATACTTCAAAACAAGCTGAAGGCTACTGTGACACACAGTAATGTGTATTCACATTATGTTTTATTTTCGTATGTAATCAGAAAGTTACATTTAAGAAATAACTTTAAGTTGTAATTGCACCCTCACGCCAGTAGGTGGCGCTTGTTTTCGTGAGACAGTATTGTGAGGTCAGCGCATGGTTGCCAGGGTAGTGGTTTTCCCGCACAATTGGGCTATTTTAGAAAAGGAGTTGCGGGAAAAAATACGGAGTTGCGGGTTGCGGTTTTTTGGGCTACATTTAAAATGTACGCTGATCGCAAAAATAAATAAAAATAAAATAAAATAATTGTGGACAAAGATAAAAGTGAACCTTTTATTAGTGGGTGTTGATCCCCGGGAATGAATACTTGGCAACAAACGCTGCTTCTTGCGAGATGCGAGTAGGCGCGCGCGCTACATGTGCTTTGACATCACAAATCAAGCATCATCATCACGTCACTCACATCATGAGAGCGTTGTAGTCAGAAGCGTCGGTTTGGTTGTCTGTTGATGAACAAGCAGCATTCTAAAATGTCAGGTAAATGGGGAAAGTATGGAAAGAAGTATCGCAAAGAATGAGAGACAGAGAAAGGATTAAAGGAGTGGATTCGAAGTGTTCCAAATGATGATAGAAAAGCGTTTTGCAAATATTGCAAATGTGAAGTAAGAGCTCACCACGGTGATCTGGTAGCTCATACTGCAACTGAAAAACATAAAAAAATGCGGCTCCTTTCTCAAATGCCAGAACATTATTTGACACAGGCAGTTCCTTTCTAAGAAATAATGCACCTGTGAAAGAGGCAGAGTTGAAGCTGGCTGCCCATGTTGCTTGTCACTCAAGCACTTGACCACAGTTGACCACTTAGGAAGTGTTGTGGAAGCATTAAGCAGTAAGCATATTTGTAATAATATTGATAAAAGCCAGAGTATGTTAATTTAGTTTAACATTGTGTTAATTTTAATATTGATGCTTGTGTGTAAACAGAACAGCCGCAGATCTGGAGAGAAAAGCATCAGAGAGAAGTGCTGAGAAGAGAAAAAGTAAGTACAAGTTAGTACTTCTGACTAGGGTCAGAAAATATCAGAGAGGATGTGTTCCTATTTGACCTTTATTGTATAAGATTGTGTATTAAAAAAAACAGTGTGTGATATTAAGAATTTGGGTAAGACAAAAGGAGAATACTTTAAACTTAAACTTATATACATTTATTTTAAGGCCCTTTGTGGGAATCCAGCCGTTGTCTAATCTGATTGGACACTGAAAAATTGGGCTAGTTTTCATTCCATTTGGGCGGGTTTTGAGTTGTCATTGGGCTGGAAATATTTCTGGGACCTGGCAACCCTGGGTCAGCGTGTCCTCCTCTCCAATATGGCAGAAGCGAGGCAAAGAGAAACTTCACTGTCGCCTGTCTCATCATTTCCCTGTGTTTTACAGGTTAGTAACTAAGTAGAAAACAACATAAAATGGGTCACGAAGTACTAATAATAAACCCAGCTAACTTTGGAGAAATTTAGCAGTTGGTAAATGTTGTATTTCTGTTGAGTTTGAAGCAATGTAAAGAGACGAGAAAAACAGGGTCAAGGCGAAGCCATGGGCGCCATTTTGTGTTTAGTGTGCATTTTATTTAAGCTCCTGTTTTGTAGAGAAACTACATTTAATGCTCTGACATTGTTAAAAATGGTGAATATGTAATGTTTAAGTTTATGGGTTCAGACAGTCAAAAGAATTAAATGTCTCAAGCTACAGCTAAAGTGCCAGTTCGCACATGGATTAGTACCATGCAATTTATGAGCCGTTAATTTAGCTGCGGTACAATAAAAAGCAGTTCAGCTGCGAGTTTAAAAGATTAAAAAAGGGTATTTTTGGGTTTAAAACAAATACGGAAAAATGCGTACGTGAATTGGGAAATTGTAATCATATTGAACTGTGTATTGTTAACAGAAAATTCAAAGAAATTGTGTACTGTACAGGATATTATATTTTATTGCATAATTGTGATATAAGAAACAGTAGTTAAAGCTGATTATTGAAAATACATGATTTGTATTAATAAAAATATGTCAGAAGCGAGGCAAAGAGAAACTTCACTGTCGTCTGTCTCATCATTTCCCTGTGTTTTACAGGAACATTTAATCTGCCCAACAGGCCCAGAACCTGGGTCTGTTACACTACAAATGCCAGTAACACGCGGAGGACGTGCAGAGCCCTCACAGAAAGGCCGGAGTCGAGGATGTTTGAGCCAGGTTTTGAACTCACAACCTTCTTGCTGTAAGACAGGAACCTAACCTAACTACTCTGCCATGTGCACCCCACGTAAATACTTTTCTCTTAAAAAATTCTCCTCTCCACAGTTATATTTAAGTGAATGTTATAGTGTTATTACTTGTTTTGAAATACTCCAAGCCAAGAACACATGAGGTGTGTGATAATCTATCATTTTATTGTTATTAAAATTGTCTAATTTCAGAAATAAAAGCGTGTATATATTTTTATTTTATTTTCAGGACCTGGTCACTGTTTCTGTCACTTCACTGTTGAAGATACTTTGTCCTTCCTTCTGTTTGCTGCTGTCTATCATCTTAGATTTAGTCTTTGAAAACAGCACTTAGCTCTATAGTTTCTGAGACTTAGCTTTACTTTGCTGACTACATTTATACTAATGTAAACACCACTACGCTGGTGAATACACTCAAGATTCTTTAAAATTTTGGAACAGCTCATGAAGTTATGATCAGCCTGTTTAACACTGGCTCTTGCATTTCACCATCTGCACTCCCAATAAGTGCAACTGACAGTGAGTTTCAAACACAAAGTAAAAAGCCTGGAAGGGATGCTATGCCTATTCTACAAGACTGGTCATGTCTGTCATCTAGAATATTCAACAGAACGTTTTCACTTGAAAACTCCTCTGTCCTGGGTGACTGTGGTGATGGTTAGACCACAGCCAAGGTTTCTCCAGCACCACATGCTTCTGGTGAGGAGGCAGTGCCCAAGGATGTAGGGGTTAGGAGCTACTACTTTCAATTTTAATGGACTAAGACTTTTGAATATTATTTTCTAAGAGCTCACAGTAAAATAAACTCTAAAAAGCTGAAAGAGCTGGTGCACATGTACAGTATGTGTAAGTGGCTGGTATTACTAACCTGTTTTAAAAGTGTCTCACCAAAAAGCTGAAGAACAGATTAACACTACAATACAAATGATAGAGCCTGTAAAACAGGAGTTTAGTGTTACTGCCTCAAAGCCTGTTATGCAGCCTTCTCACCAGCCTATTACATATTAAGGAGCCTGATGAACACCGCCCAAAAGCGACTCACTGAACAGGTTTGGCACTGCTTTTTTTAATCTTCACCCTGAGCGGAAAATACGCTATGTACTGAGGCTCACCACTCATAAAGGTAATAACTATTAGCTTTCTTTTAATACTTTAAAACGGTTGCCTACAAGCTCAGAAATGTATAGGCCGCCTTTTTTTGCCCTACACTTTGTATTAACTTTATAGACAAAGCAAATGTGTTGTTTTGTTTTAAAGTTATTATCTGGAAATCTTTAAAAATAATGAATTAAACCAACACAATCGTTACTCCACAATTTAACGGGAGGCTGCACTCCAGAACAAGTTCAATTAGGCTCTATCCTGGTATATCAACCACAGATTTCAAGTTAAAATGATACATTTCTTGCCTGAAAAAAATACTAAAAGTTGGTGTTAAGACTTTTTTCCCTTTCATGAAAAATAATTGATCTTTTTTTTTAAAATCACAAAGTTATTAACACTTCACTTCCTGACTCACTTCACTTCCTGACTTCAGACAAGGCAGACGTCTTTCCCTCTGCTCCCTGCTCTCTGCTTTTCAGTGTATGCTTCTCTGTCTCGTCTCGTCATACTAATTTTCTCTTATTTCTTTGACTCTACTGCCTGCTGGACTCCTAAGATCTCATTATAATCTCATAAGGATCTCATTACCTGGAAGACAGCTGCCTTAAATCTATCCAGCAGTCGCTGTCTGCTGAAATTAAACTGTGCTTCGATGACGTGAGTGACAGTTTAACACCTTCAGCACGGACTGTGGACATACAGAAAAGACTTTAACATCGGGAGTCACATTTGTGACCTGCTACGCTGCTTAACGGATATGAAGGGTTACATCCAGAGAAGAGTGGACAACATCTTGAAACAGACCGGTGAGCTGCTACGTGGTGTTGCGGGTCTGACCATGGATAGGAAACATCAAGGTTACTCCACAAAATGGACGCGTGCACCTGTCGCTGAGAACCAGAACTGATTGATTATGATCCGGACAAATTACAAATAAGATCAAAACCTATAAACTACACATTTTCTTCCCCCCACCCCCCAGCCGGATTTGGATACAAAAAGATTTCCCAAGCTTTTAACATCCCAACGAGCACTGTGCATGCGATAATATTGAAATGGAAGGAGTATCAGATCACTGCAAATCTACCAAGACCTGGCCGTCCCTCTAAACTTTCAGCTCAGACAAGGAGAAGACTGATCAGAGATGCAGCCAAGAGGCCCATGATCACTCTGGATGAACTGCAGAGATCTACAGCTGAGGTGGGAGACTCTGTCCATAGGACAACAATCAGTCGTATACTGCACAAATCTGGCCTTTATAGAAGAGTGGCCATTTTTTAAAGATATCCATAAAATGTGTTGTTTAAAGTTTCCCACAAGCCACCTGGGAGACACACCAAACATGTGGAAGAAGGTGCTCTGGTCAGATGAAACCAAAATCGAACTTTTTGGCAACAATGCAAAACGTTATGTTTGGCGTAACAGCAACACAGCTCATCACCCTGAACACACCATCCCCACTGTCAAACATGGTGGTGGCAGCATCATGCTTTTCTTCAGCAGGGACAGGGAAGATGGTTAAAATTGATGGGAAGATGGATGCAGCCAAATACAGGACCATTCTGGAAGAAAACCTGATGGAGTCTGCAAAAGACCTGAGACTGGGACGGAGATTTGTCTTCCAACAAGACAATGATCCAAAACATAAAGCAAAATCTACAATGGAATGGTTCACAAATAAACATATCCAGGTGTGTTGAGCACCCGAGTGCGCTTTTCACTTTCACTCGCGTGTGGGAAAACAAACAAAACGTTGCTCAGTGCTTATTTTTTCTTTAGCAGCTTTTTATTTTTAGCAGCATCACTTGAACATGGCATCACTGAACATTTTTCTGATTCAACTGAGAACATCACGTAATAATATAACGTCATCACTTACACAACCGTATACCTCCAAATAGAAACTAAAGCTAATTTGTTTACCGTAATCTAATGTATAAGGGCGCAATACTTTTAACACCCCCACTCGCTCTTAGCCATTTGTATTACCAAAAAAAATAACAAATAAACTTTCACATAAGTTTTGTGTATACATACACTTTTACATTTTTATGTTCCAAACATGTCTTGAGTAAACCCTTTTTAATTTCTGCTTGGTGGGTGGCTTTGTCATTATGTCAGCTATCATTGTCTCTGTAGGACAATATTCCAAAATAACTTTGCCATCATTTACAATTTCTCTTATGAAATGGTATTTGATATCAATGTGCTTGCATCTTTGCCTACAGATTGGGTTTCTGGCTAGTGCAATGGCACCTTGGTTATCTTCATACAGCTTTGTTTGTACGTATTTGTATGAGTCCATACCCTTAAGCAACTGCTCTAAGTAGATACATTCCTGCACGGCGGATGCTAAAGACATGTATTCTGCTTCGCAAGTAGAAAGGGCTACTGTTGGTTGTTTTCTGGTTTTCCATGAAATCAAAGAGCTTCCTTCACTTAAATTAACACAGTATCCTGAGGTACTACGTCTGCCTTTCGTATCCGATGCCCAGTCAGCGTCACTATACACACTCAGACCTAGCCTCTCTGTGTCATTCCTTCTGAAGCATAATTGATGTTCTACTGTACCTTTAAGGTACCTGAACACATGTTTTACTGTGTTCCAGTGCTGTTCTGTTGGTTCAGCAAAATACTGAGATAGTTTACTGACGACAAAACTTAAATCTGGTCTTGTGCAAGTGGACAAGTATATTAAGCTTCCTACTGCCTCCCTGAACCTCTTTGGCTCTTTCATTTTTTCAGCATTTTCTGTAAAATCAAGCTTTGGTTCACATGGAGTTTCCCTAGATTTACAGTTCTGCATGTCGAAACGATCTAGTATTTTTCTCACATATCTTTCCTGTGACATTTTGACTAGACCCTCTGTTTGTTCAAAATCTATGCCCAGGAAATGTTTCAACCTTCCCATGTCTTTCATTTTGAACCGTTCTGTGAGCATTCTTTTTACATTTTCCAGGACACTTTCATTGTTAGCAGCTATAATTAAATCATCAACCCATACTATCAGGATTACTTTCTCATCTGGCTTTTCTTTTGTGTACACACAGTTATCAGCTGGGTTTTGTCTAAAACCATTCTCTGTCAAACATGCATGTAACACAGCATTCCAGTTTCTGCCAGATTGCTTAAGGCCATAGAGAGATTTCTTTAGCTTACACACTAACTTTTCATTTCTTTCAGATTTTTGTTCATAACCCTCCGGTTGTTCCATATAGATCTCGTGATCTATTGGTGCATGTAAGTAAGCTGTCTCAACGTCCATCTGATGCAAGATCAGATTTTCTTGCGCTGCTTTCTGCATAACCACTCTCACACTTGTCATGTCAGCTGTGGGTGAGAATGTTTCATCGTAGTCAGTCCCTTATTTCTGACTGTAACCTTTCGCCACAAATCTTGCTTTGTATTTTTCAGATCCGTCAATGTCTCTTTTGAGTGCGTAAACCCATCTTCCTCCTATTGGTTGTTTTCCTGGTGGCAATTTTGTGAGTGTAAAGGTCTTATTTTCCTTCAATGATCGCATTTCTTTGTCCATAGCATCCTTCCATTTCTTGGATTTTGTTGATGTTATGGCGTCCTGGTAGGTTTTAGGTATATCACATACTGTTCTGTAGCAAAAATCTATGCATGTTTGCAGTTTGTCTTCTGTGTCCTCAATTTCAAAATCCTGTAGGTGAGCTGGCATCTTCCTGGTTCTTGGTGGGTTCTTTCTGGACATGGTTTCTGCAACTCTACCTGACTGGTTGGGATCAGCTTGTTCAGGCAAAGTCTCTGGAACATCCCTCTGAAAACCCTTATCAGGTTCATCCTCCATACTTTCATCAACATTTAGTTCACTGCTGAAAATCTTTGGATTCATATTTTCATATCCTGTGTGTGTCTCAGATGTCTGTGTTTCTCTTTCACTGATTGTCTTTGCTGTAAACTTCACCAATCTGTGCTTTTGAACTTTTCAGTGTTAGGATAGTACACTAGATAAGCTGGGCTGTTCTTGTCGTAGCCTATGAAAACTCCTTGTTTGCATCTTGAATCAAATTTGCTTTTCTCTTGTTTGTAAGCAAAACATGTTGATCCAAATTTCTGCATCTTGGAAAGATCTGGCTTTTTGCCTGTGAATAACTCGTATGGTGTCTTCTTTACGTCTACTGTAGCACCTATTCCTCACGTAGGCCGATGCTTGCATAGCGTAGTTCCACAACTCATCTGGTAATTCACTCTCTATCAGTAAGCACCTACTCATTTCATAGAGTGTTCTCCATCCTCTCTCTGCTGTGCCGTTCTGATGTGGTGAATAAGGCGCAGATGTTTCGTGTCGAATCTTATTTCGTCAACAGTGTTTGAAAATCTCGACTCATAAATTCAGTGCCGTTATCTGAAGCGGACGCACTTGATTTCCCCAAAAGGTGCAATGTCAGCTAAAAACTTCTCTGTAGCTTGTGTTGTGTCACCTTTAGTCTTCAAGAAATACACAAACATAGTACCTGAATAGTCATCTGTGAATGACTGTGCATATCTGTGTCCTTCCTTGCTCTGTGTTGGCATGGGGCCGGCCAGGTCCGTGTGAATTAGTTCTAGGGGTTTCTTTGCCTTTCTGTCTGGCTCCCTGTTTCTGGACTGCATGAATTTTCCTTGTGTACACACTTCACATAGCTGTTTCTCTCTCACTTTATTTCCTTGTATCTCCATGCCTCTTACTACACCTTGTAGTTTCTTTAAATCTTCGTAGTTACAATGTCCCAAAATTTTATGCCAGGTTTGTAAATCATGACACACTTTGCACTGGTCAACATCCTCTTCTAGTGTTGGCAAATAGTACAAGTTTCCACTTTCATGAATATCAAACCTGCTTTCGTTTTTTGATCAAGTGATTGTCTCCTCTTTTGAAGATGATTGTTGCTCCTCCATTTGTCGCTCTTGCTACCGAGAAAATGTCATGTGGGTACGAAGGCATGTATAGCGCTTCCGTAGCTGTGCAGTGTGCTGTTTTCCAGTCGTCTAGTAGATAGATCACTGCCGTTCCTCTTTGTTGCGCCATTCCGCTGCACCGTTCCGTCTGCTAATTCCACTGAATGAGTCTCTGGTTGAAAAGAGCTATCAAAACTTCTGAACTTTCTGATGTCACTCACAATATGAGACGTAGCTCCTGCGTCTACCATGATCCCTTTCATCTTTACTTTGTTTGCCGGTTTTTCATATTCTGAGTGTTCAGCTTTGAAGAGATGGTGATGGTCTTGGTCATTATTGTGTTCATCTGTAACCTTTCTGACGCCATCTTGGTCACCCTTTTTCTTACACAGAAACTCAGCGAGTGTACTATTTTTACAATGATTGCACCACACTCTCTTATAACATTTTCTCACTCTGTGTCCCTTTATTCCACATTTGTAACATGCCATATTTGTGTCTTCATCTTTTCTTTCTTTAGTGTGGTACCTGGCAGGACCCTTTCCTTGTCCCGTCTGTGTCTTCATCACATTATCTGTGGATTCTGTTCCTTTCATTTTCTCCGCCTCTTCGTAAATCCGCAGTCTTCTCTTAAAATCTGTGAATGTAACGTCGTCCTCATTCTGTGTTATGTGGACGGCTAGCGGCTTAAAGAAATCTGGTAATCCACGAAGAACCATCGCTATGGTTAATCCATCACTCATGGTTTCTCCTGCATCTCTCAGTGCTGTGATGATGTTCTCTGCTCTTATTAAGTAGTCTGTAACACTCTCGTTGTCTGACATGCGTAGCTGAGTTAACGATGTGTACATATTTATTATCCGTGGCTTGCTTTTTCCTGAATAATGTTCTTTCAGTAATTTTAGGGCTTTCCTGCCATCGTCAGGAGTTTCATGTCTTATCAGTGATAGGCTTTTATCATCTATCAGTCTTAGCAGTTCAGCATAGCAATCAGCGTTCTTCCGTCTGTCTTCAGCTAGCTGTTCTTCGTTAGCACCGGTGGGCTCATGCAAAATAGTCTCTTTTAGCTTTAGAGTGTGTAGATAACTTAAGAATCTCGTTTCCCAAAGATCATATTTTTCTTCAGATCCATCAAATAAAGAGTGTGCCATGACTCCTACCGCTCTGTTCGCCATTTTGTAGGATCGCCGACCTTTCTTCTTATATGTCTCTTCAGTTTAGCTTTATAGTAAGCTTTATAGCACGCGTTATACGTCGCGTCTGGCTTAACTTGACTTTACTCACGTTCGTTTGTTTCCGTGCCTGGGCCCATAACCTGTTGAGCACCCGAGTGCGCTTTTCACTTTCACTCGCGTGTGGGAAAACAAACAAAACGTTGCTCAGTGCTTATTCTTTCTTTAGCAGCTTTTTATTTTTAGCAGCATCACTTGAACATGGCATCACTGAACATTTTTCTGATTCAACTGAGAACATCACGTAATAATATAACGTCATCACGTACACAACCGTATACCTCCAAATAGAAACTAAAGCTAATTTGTTTACCGTAATCTAATGTATAAGGGCGCAATACTTTTAACAAGGTGTTAGAATGGCCAAGTCAAAGTCCAGACCTGAATCCAATCGAGAATCTGTGGAAAGAACTGAAAACTGCTGTTCACAAATGCTCTCCATCTAACCTCACTGAGCTCGAGCTGTTTTGCAAGGAGGAATGGGCAAGAATTTCAGTCACTCGATGTACAAAACTGATAGAGACATACCCCAAGCAACTTACAGCTGTAATCGCAGCAAAAGGTGGCGCTACAAAGTATTAAGTTAAGGGAGCTGAATAATTTTGCACGCCCAATTTTTTATTTTTTTATTTGTTAAAAAAGTTTGAAATATCCAATAAATTTCGTTCCACTTCATGATTGTGTCCTACTTGTTGTTGATTCTTCACAAAAAAATTACAGTTTCATATCTTTATGTTTAAAGCCTGAAATGTGGCAAAAGGTCGCAAAGTTCATAAATAATACTGCAAGGCACTGTAGCCTCTTGAGAATCCACTTGGAGATAACATCACCTATAGTGGCCGCTTTAATCTGCATTCGGATTTGATGCCAAAAAAGCGTCTGAAAAACACAGTATTATATTTCAGAGTTGTTATAAAGTTCGGTGATATAAAACCAAAAAAAATCAAATTTGCTGACAGAACAAAACAGATAATCTAACCAAAACAATAACACAATTTATGTGAGCACCCTGGATTGCTCTAAAAAAAAAAAAAAATTGGATGGTTACCCTTTCCTGCCTAAAACTTTGAGTAAACTAATAAAAGATGTGCAGAGGCTATAGCTTAAATTAAAACACACTGGACTGAAGTTTGTAAATATTCAGAGCAAAGTCTGTTTACGGTTGAAATGCCTTTGGTAAAAGAGGCTGACAACACAACTGACCTCTGAATGAATTCCATAATACATGCCGCCTCTTCTTGAAACTGCAGGATGTAGTACAGTGCAAAAAGAGCAGCAAGTTTTGTTCTCGCAGATGACATGACCCTCCATGATGATCATCCATCATCCAGTCACAAGCTCTGTTCCATCTAAAGAGTAAAATAAGATTAATTTATTAAAGCATATTGACTTTATTCATAAAAATTACAACATAAATGAAGAAACGTGGATGAATTCGGGTTTTGAATTAATAGATACATACCAAGTTGGGGGCAAGTTAAAGGGTCCTCTCCAAATCAGCCACTGTCTAAAGAGAAGAACCAAAACGGTTTGTTAACCATGTAAGATTATCTCACAGAGAAAAGAGTAGAGCCTAGCTTCTCATGATGAAGAGGATCCCGGGAAGAGTTCAGACTTGAATCCAGCTCCTGTCTGAACTCTTCCCGGACTTCTTGAAATAATATATTTTAATAATAGCTATTTGACCAAGATTTGGCCTATTAATATCAAAACCTATGTTAGTTTAACTTTTGACAACTCTACCAGTAGCTCGGTGGGTAGAGTGGTCATCTAAATAAAAACGAAAAAAATCGTAAATAAAACGATAAAAGCGTCAGCTAAATGAATAAATGTAAATGTACCCTAAGATGCTTAAAATTGGTAATACATAGCCTTAAATTCAGTGATGCCGGTAACGCGTTACTTAGTAACGCGTTACCCTATTCTGACCACTTTTTTCAGTAACGAGTAATCTAACGCATTACTATTTCCAAACCAGTAATCAGATTAAAGTTACTTAACCAAGTCACTGTGCGTTACTATTTTTGTCATTTTTTGTCAAGAAAGACTTTTTTATTTTTTATTAAAACAAGTATTTATGTTAAGTCAAGAAAGACTGCCTTTATTTTTTATTAAAACAAGTATTTATGTTAAGACAAGAAAGACTGCCTTTATTTTTTTATTTAAACAAGTATTTATGTTAAGACAAGAGAGACTGCCTTTATTTTCTGTAAAAACATGTATTTTTTCGGGAAATAGTTTTTAAATTCAACTTTAATTGTCAGGAGATAGATTGTTGATGTTACTGTTAAAAATACACTTCAACTAAAGTGATTGTTGGCAAAACCAGCTGTCATTTTTATGTTGTCGGCTGCTGCTGAATGTAACTAATAAAGTAACTTAGTTACTTTTAAAATCAAGTAATCTGTAAAGTAACTAAGTTACTTTTTAAATCAAGTAATCTGTAAAGTAACTAAGTTACTTTTTCAAAGTAACTGTGGCAACACTGCTTAAATTATAACATAAAAAAGCAAGAAAGTGGACAAACTCCTAAATCCCCACATCCTAAGAAAACTAACAACTAACAACTCTTATGCCATACACAAAACACACAAATATTAACAAAAGTTTAAAATCTAAAAAAAAGTATTACTTGTTGAATAATGTTATTTCTGCCAAATAGTGCAGCATAGTAACAAATTGCACAAGCTAATTGCTAAAGCTAACTGCTAGATTTACTGATCAGCTTTATTTAACAGTAGTAAATAAAATATTACATTATTAAGCAAACATCATCAAAAAATAATTGAATGTGCTTCAACTTACCGTGTGATTTATCAAATGCGTTGGATTGACAATAATATTCCTTGGGATGGTGAAACAACACCAGAACTTCTCTGCAAATGACTTCTTTGAAAGTACTGAAGGCTATACAGTACTACTGTAATTTTACAGCCTATAAACTGGTAATTCAAAACTCACTCCCAGAATGCAACACAATTTACAGTACTCACAGTATTTTTGGGAAAATGCCAAAAGTCCCTTAATGTTTCCCAGAATGCATTTCTATTTTCAGTAAGTTACTGTTTTTAATAGGAAACAGTAACTACTGTCAGGATTTCGCCGTTTTTTAACAGCAATTTCTTACAGTGTACATAGAAAAAGTCTAAGATCTTTGAGTTCAGCTCATGAAAAATCAGGGCAAAAACAAAACTGTTGAAATTTGTTTTCAGTATACAGTATCTCGTTCCAAAATTCGTCAATACAAATAATACTACATTATTTAATCAACATCAAGGGGACAATAGTGATCTCAACTGATGTTTTTTAAAGTGTAACTACACCCCTGGTCAGAGCCGAACTCCACCCACTCACAAAATTTAAAAAATGCTGGAAAAGTAGGCAGAGCCCAGCAGAGACAGGGGGACGAACCGAGGGCGGGGCTCAGCGGGGGCATGCACCTGAGACCTGCAGTGATAGATTGATTGACAGCAGCTGTCAGACTCACAAAGATAGAGACTGGAGGGACGCTGGTAGTTTTGCTACGGAGCATCCTTCGAAGTGGAGGACTTTACAATGCACACAGGGCTAGAGCCTTATCAATTTGTGCCGCTGGCTCAACAGCTCCTGAAGTTAAAGAGCAAAGTCTTGCAGCACAAGAGAGAATGGGGCCAGTGATAAAATGTTAGCATTGTCTAATTTAGTCTAATGCTCAGCAAATGCCAACAAAGTTTCAGAAAAAAACAAACCTATGCATTTAGTTTGATTTTGGTAAGACTAGAGTCTGTTGTATTGGACTTTGTCTAGGGCTATAAAAAACATTGATTAGATTAGATTAGATTAGATTAGTTTATTTCTTAAGGACAGCGTTCAATGTTTATTAAGCCAAAGCAGAGATGATTATACTTATCAGCTAATTTAACTCAGAGCAACATATGTTCTGATTAACTCAGGAAGGAGGTTTGGCTTCCAGTATCCAGGGACTACTACTGGGCTACTAACATCAGAACAATGTTATACTGAAACTGGGGCTCTACAGATGATGAATCACTACTCTGCCCCCTTGTGGCTGAAGCTAGAACCCATGTCCTTAGTTAGACCTTACATTTTATTGTCTTTAATACTTTTAACAAGTCTTGCGTCTAAAACAAAGTTTCTCTACTATCTCAATGAATACACCAATCTGGTGTATCCATGCTTTCATCCCGGCCCTTCAGGACAACAAATTTGTATGATGGTGCTTCAAAAGAATTAAACCTATAAAAGACCTGTATACTAATAATGAATTTGCATCTTTTCAGCGATTTTCACCTTCTTTTAAATTTTAAATCCTGGCTGTATAAAATTCAATCTGGAGAATTTTTGCTTAGCAAGCTGTGATCATGAGAAAGAAAGAAAACGTCTCGGGTTATGAGAGGGAACGGGACACTGCGTCGTGAAACGACACTTTGGGGAATGCCCTCAGTGTGACGCCTCTGAAGCATAAATGAAACTTAGACGAATCCTGATTGGTGCTACGCCACGACGTAGCGAGTGACAGCCTACCCGAAAGTATAAAGGGACGCCGTATCACAACCATGCTAGTTTTTCGCGATGAAGCAAATCGCCCTCAGGCAGGGTATGCGTGGCAAAGCAACGCAGTGTCTCGTTCCCTCTCAGGGAACAAGGGTTATATTTATAACCCGAGACGTTCCCTTCTCGAGGGAACTCAACACTGCGTCATGAAAGACACTTTGGGGAACGAATACCCACCACGACCCATGCCTGCCCTAGTGTGAAGCTGGAAATTCAGGCACACTTAGGACGAGAACACCCTAGCGCCTGGAGTCGCAGGGAGATGCAGACTATAGAACCTAATGAAAGTGTGTGGAGTAGCCCAGCCGGCTGCCTCACAGATCTCCTGAAGCGTGACCCCCATTTGAAGGGCCCGAGAAGAGGCCATGCCCCTAGTGGAATGTGCCCTTAGGGCCAAAGGTTAAGGCAATCCGCGCACCTGATAGGCCAAGGCAATAGCCTGGATGATCCAATTACTGACCGTCTGCTTGGTCGCTGGCCGACCTCTCCTAGGAGACCTGAAACACACTAACAGTTGGTCTGACTTCCTCCACTGCGAAGACTTCTGTATATAGATTTGCAATGCCCTGACGGGGCAGAGCAGATGAAGTCTTCCCTTTTCGGCCGACACATGAGGTGGAGGATGAAACGCCTGCAATACCATCGGCCGTGCCACGTTAGATGGCACCTTAGGCACATAGCCTGGCCTCGGACGTAAAATGGCCTTAACCCCACCGGGGGCAAACTCCAGGCAAGTTGGCGTTATAGCCAGTGCCTGGAGGTCCCCCACCCTTTTAGGTGAGTTGATAGCCATGAGCAGCGCCACCTTGAACGACAGAACTCTGTCGCCGACTCGAGTGGTTCGAAGGGGGCCTCAGCCAGTCCTTCAAGCACCACCGCCAGATCCCAAGTTGGAACCCCAGGGCGCGTTGCAGGCCAGACCCACAGTTTCCACAGCCCGGGCTGGGGATGTAGTATTGTGCCTCCTGCCTGAGACAGCAGGTCCCTCCTCAAAGGGATCTGCCATGGAAGACCTGCCAGCAGTGCCATGATGTCTGAGAACCATACTCGGGCCGGCAAGTACGGGGCTACTAGAAGTAGACTGATCCCTTCCTGCCGGATCCTTTCCAGAACTCTCGGGAGCAGAGCCACCGGGGGAAATGCATACAGACGCAGCCTCGGCCTCATCTGTACCATGGCATCCAACCAAAGCGGGGCTGGAGGCGTGAGGGAGAACCACAGTGGGCAGTGGGACGTCTCTCGAGACGCGAACAGATCCACGTCCACTGTGCCGAACCTCTCGCATATAGACCTCACCACTTCTGGGTGAAGTCTCCATTCCCCGGGCCTCAGCCCCTGCCTCGTCAGGATGTCTGCTCCCTGCTTCTGGTCCCCGGGAATGTACATCGCTCTGATAGAGGATAGTTTCCCCTGGGACCATATGAGGATCTGATGCGCCCATCTGCACAGAGGGCGAGACCTCAGACCCCCCTGATGGTTCAGGTACGCTACCACCGACATCTTGTCGGAGCGCACCAGAACGTGATAACCCCTGAGATCTGCCAGGAAGCTCCTCAGAGCCCTGAACACAGCCAACATCTCCAGGCAATTTATATGCCTGGAGAGATGATGGTCCTGCCACAGACCCTGGGAAAAGCGGCCAACCATGACCGCGCCCCAACCAGTGAGGGAGGCATCTGTCGAAACGGATTTCCGGCGACATGATGCTCCCAATACTGGTCCTTGGGACAGAAACCAGGGTGTCTTCCATATCAACAGGGAACGACAGCACCTGCGCGTAACCCTGATCCTCCGGAATGGATTCCACCTCAGGGAAAACCCCCTGGCTTTCAGCCACCACTGCAGGGGTCTCATGTACAGCAGGCCAAAAGGTATTACGTTGGCCGCAGCTGCCATGAGCCCCAGCAGTCTCTGAAACTGTTTTACAGTGATGTTGTGGCCTAGTTTTATGCTGGAGACCATCGCCTGTACGATGCGTGCGGGGGACATATGTGCCTGCATCGTCGTCGAGTCCAATACTACTCCCAGGAACGTGGTTCTCTGGGAGGGCGTCAACACGCTCTTCTTCGAGTTGAGTCTCAACCCCAAGCTCTGAATATGGCCAAGGACGACATCTCGATGCCGAACTGCCATCTCTCGAGACTGGGCCAAAATGAGCCAGTCGTCGATATAATTCAGTACACGGATGCCCTGGAGTTGCAGTGGAGCCAGAACTGCATCCATGCACTTGGTGAATGTGCGAGGGGAGAGCGCTTGGCCGAATGGAAGAACCCGATATTGGAACGCTTCGCCCCCGAAAGCGTACCTCAGGAACTTCCTGTGAGAAGGAATATGGAAGTATGCGTCCTTCAGATCTATCGTGACAAACCAGTCCTCGGACCAAATTTGATTCACGATAATAGGTATCGTTAGCATCTTGAACCTGAACCTCCTCAGTGACCGGTTCAAATACCTTAGATCTAAAATTGGACGCAGACCTCCGTCCTTTTTGGGAACTATAAAGTACCGGCTGTAGAACCCCGACTCCATTTCTGGCGGAGGAACCCGTTCTATGGCCTCCTTTACCAGCAGGGAGTGTACTTCCTGTTCCATAACCGGAGCATGCTGCGGGACCACTGCATTCCAGACCACCCCGCTGAATCTTGGTGGGCTGTGGCCAGGACCCATGGCGACACATTCGACAGGCGTTGCCACGCCTGGAAAAAATCTGCCACGGGAATCAGCTTCTCGAGGCTGACCTCGGGTATGCTTTGAAGACCGTTCTCTTGGACTTATGATAGCTGGATTCCTGCTCATTGGTCTAGGGAATGCCTTCAACTATCGGAAAATTTGTAAGACAGCTGCCTTTAAATCTACCCAGCCGCTGTCTACTGAAATTAAAAAGTGCTTCTGTGACGTGGGTGAAAGTTTGAAAGGGTTACATCAAAGAGATGCGCAATCCGAGGAGCTGACCCGAGACCTCTCAGCACGGACTGTGGACATACAGAAAAGAGTTCATAACACCGAGAGACAGACTGGAGAGCTACTGTGCGGCTTAACTGATGTGAAGGGGTTACATCAATAGGGCACACGAATCGAAGAGCTGATTCGCAACATCTTGGCTCGATCTGAGGACACTCAGAAAAGAGTGGACATCATCGAGAAACTGACCGGTGAGCTGCGTACGTAGTGTTTTTGGTCTGACCATGATGAAGGATACATCAAGGTTACTCCACGACATGGACTCACGCAACTGACGCTGAGGACCAGAACTGATTGATCACGACCCGGACAAATTACCGAAGATCAAATATATAAATTACAAATTTCTGCTGTGCCCCCCTCCCCCCCTCCCTCTTGGAAGCCTAGCCGGCAGCTGGGTCTTATCTTATCCGCTTGAGACTCTCCGTTCCCAGCAAGGCCAAGGCCACTGATTCTCACTCCAACAGACACTAGCCCAAACCAACAGTCTGCCACTTTTACATCTGTCTGACCTATACTCTAATGCTTGTTATACTTGTTTTGTTGAAACTGCTACTGTTGTTTATGTTGTAACTGCTACTGTTGTTATAACTACCTGTCTATTATGTCTGCACATTTGATGTTTGCTATGTTTGTACATTGCCTTATTTAATTTTTCGGAGGATCATCGGAGCGCTGTAATGGCGCACTGGTGTGGCCTGCAACCTTGTGTGTCTATCTATGTATAAATGTAATATGTTGCACCACTAAAAAGCTTTTCGTTGCAGTGTACTTGTACAATTGTAATGACAATAAATTGAATCAAATCAAAATCAAATCAAAAAGGACTCCGCAGAGAAACTGGCCTCAGCCGCCTCTCCCCGGAGGGGACAGCCCTTAAAGGCCCTACCCATGCTAGGACCTCTTCCCCATCAAGGAGAAAAACTTTATCTTTCTCCTTTATTCCCAACAGGTTAAGCCATAAGTGCCTCTCCGTGGCCACCAGCGCCGCCATGGAACGGCCCACAGCACGGGCCGTTCCAATGGCGAGGAAATATAAATTGCCGAGACAAATGCGGAGCTCAGCCACATCCTCAGATGTGGGTCCCCCGCCTTCATCCAGGTCCGCTAACAGATCGGCCTGGTATGCTTGTAATACAGTCATCGTATGCAGACATGCGCCAGCCCGACCTGCTGCCATATACGCCCTGTCCACCATATTTGATGTATACCTACAAGGCTTGGTGGGCAGCACCGGGGTTTTTAGAGACGACGCCGCACCGGGAGAGAGGTAACTGGCCAGTGCCTCTTACACCCGCGGCATCCTCCCATAGCCCTCTTCTCCGCCCCAACACATTACTATAATCTAACAGTGTTGGATTGGAGATGTGGGAGGAGTGTGGCTTATTCCAGGACTTCCGGAAAAAATGGTAAACCCCACTGTTTGGGCCGTGCTCTGTGCTGCAGGAAGCGCTCATCCAGTCTATTTTTAGCCCCCGTCGCTTCCTGCCGTTCTGGTGGCCAGCTAATGTTTAACCTGGCCACCGCACGAGTCACAACCTCAATGAGCTCCTCATAAGCGGGCACGTGAGGTGACGAGTGAGCCTCCACGTCACCAGCCTCAATGCTGAGCACGTCCACATCCTCAGATGCAGACAGCTCGAGCAGCGGACCCTCTCCTCGTGCAGGATAAGCCACCTCACGGGCTCCTGCACGGGGAGGAAGAGCATCAGAGCTGTCTGATGATGATTGGGAAAAAGCCTCAGCTGTCCCAATCTCATCAAGTAGCTCCAGCTGCAATCCCCACGATCTCGTGGGGATTGCAACAGGATCGCCGTGGGACCTGAACCGCGGGGAACGCGAACCTGGCCGGCCTGGTCAAACATGGCCAGGCGGGAGCGCAGCACTCTGCAAGGGAGTGCCTCACAGTGCTCGCAGTCCGCTCCCTCGAGAGCTGACCGAGCGTGCTGTGCTCCCAAGCAGATCACACACAGCGAGTGCGTGTCCCTACCCGTGATATAATGAGGGCAGGGGTACACACACTTTTTGAACTGTTCCGCCATACTTTTCATTCAAAGTTTTTCTCAAACAAAGTCTCTTGTACAGGGCATTTGCTGAAGAGCAAAAAAAAGGGACGGCGTCCCTTTATACTTCCGGATAGGCCGTCACTCGCTACGTCGTGGCGTAGCACCAATCAGGATCGGTCTAAGTTTCATTCATGCATCAGAGGTGTCACGCTGAGGGCGTTTCCCAAAGTGTCGTTTCACGACGCAGTGTTGAGTTCCCTCGAGAAGGGAACAAGTCTGGGGCCCTCTATTGGACTATGTTGTTCTTCATGAGTTTCTTTTAAAACAAAGTGACTGTGATTTAGCCACTGGGCGCCTTTTGTTGTGTGTGAGAGAAAGACTGAATGTATTGAATTTTCAAATGTGCTATTTTTCACTAATAAAAATAGATAAAAACCCATGATGTAAGTGTATTTAAGACAATTTGTTTGCCTCTGTGATTTGTCAATGAGATATTTTTCACAACTATAAGATGCAGATAAGTTATCTATTCTGTAGTTCTAAAAACCTGGCCCTTCTTCCCTTTTTGTTTATTATGACACATTCTTTATTTCTATCACAGATTTTTACAGGTATGGTAATACATTTATTATTTATTTTATTTTATTACTGATATTGTTTTTATTTTTTAGGATAAAATTACTTGCGGCTGCTGAATTTCATAGACTTTCATTGGTTATTTTAAGCACTTATTTTAACAATAGGTTTATATGGATATAGCAGGATACGACAATAAAAAAAAAGTGGCTTCAATTTGTAACTTCTGTGCATGTTATCAGGCCATAATCACCAGGGTATTTGAACATTTGATCAGAGTTATTTGGGTAGTTTCGGTTGTCATTATAATTTTAAAAGAGTAAACTAAATTTTCTGACAACAAATGGCTTCACCCAACCACTATGAGTGAAAAAAAGGTTTTTGTCTTATAATTTATATTCACAAAAATTCACAGATTCCGGTATTGTGAGCACAACTGTATGTGAAAAGAGCTTTAGTTGTAGCATTTTTACTGCTATTTTGCTAATCGTTCCCAAAGTTGTGAAAAAAAAAAAAAAACAAGACTCTCTCTCTGCTTAACACCATGAGTGACAGCATACCTCATTTCTGTTCTGTGGATCAGATCTGATATAATTGACATGCCACACAAAGAGCAACAGCATTAGCCTTCACAAAAGCTAATTTCTTGTCATGTCCTAAAGTGATCATTTTATTATTTCAGATACAATGGTGACATCAGTGGAGCTGCTGGAGATTTTGGAGGTCTTAGTAGAAGCCGAGTTTAAAAAGTTAAAGTGGTTGCTGCAGCAGGCTGACATCTTGGAGGGCTTTCCTGCCATCCCAAAGAGCCAGCTGGAGAATGCAGACAGACTGGACACAGTGGACCAGATCATGGACACCTACAACCAGAATGTAGTCAGGGTGACCATAAATGTGCTCAAAAGGATGAACAAACATGACTTAGTCCAGCGTCTGTTAAGTTTCAGCTGTACATCCAAAGGTAGATAAAGCTCTGTTTGAACCACCACAAATGATGCACTGACATACAATTACTAGCACTGAAGAGTCCTCTTTTACTGCTCTGCCCAACTCTTTGTCTAATTGTTTTATCTTTTCCAGAGAGTGTGTCTCACTGCCTGCGTGAACTCAAACACAACTTCAGAAAGAGGTTACAGCATTTACTCCATTCAACCTCAAGTTGTGGAAAGCAGATGTTTTTGAATGGGCTGTACACTGAGCTGTATGTCACAGATGAATGTTCTGATAAAGTTGACATTGACCTGGCAACTAAACATAGCACAGAAGACTTCATAAACAAAGTCGAAAGTTTTTTCAACCTTAAAAAAGTACATGGGCAAGTACTGAGAACTTTAATGACCAAAGGAATCTCTGGAAGTGGAAAAACAGTCTTGACACAGAAGTTGGTACTTGACTGGACTGAAGACAAAGTCAATAACACTATACAATTTATATTTCCAATTTCTTTCAAAGAGTTAAATTTGTTCAAGAATAGAAATTGCAGCATGGTAGAGCTTCTTCATTACTTCTTCCCTGATACAAAAGAGGCAGGAATCTACAACTTTGAAGAGCTTCAGATTCTTTTCATCTTGGATGGTTTAAACGATGGCCAGCTTCCTCTGGACTTTCACAACAATGAGCTCCTGAACGACATCACTGAGGCAGCTACAGTTGATGTGCTGCTAACAAACCTCATCATTGGAAGACTGCTTCCCTCTGCTCACCTCTGGATAACTACTACCCCTGAAGCAGATAAGGAGATTCCTTCTGAGTATGTTCACATCATAACAGACGTCAAGGGTTTCACCGACCAAAAGAGGGATGAGTACCTTCGGAGGAAGTTCAAAAATAAGGAGCTGGCCAGTACAATCATCTCACACATCAACACATCAGAACGTCTACGCAGTTGGTGCCACCTTCCAGTTTACTGTCACATTTGTGCAATTGTTCTGGAAGATGAGCTGAAGAGCAGAGAAAGGCTACACACTCCTAAGACTTTGACCGAGATGTACACACGATTTTTTGTGGTTCTGTCCAAACGAGCGACAGCTGAACGCAGTGGAGACATAAGCTCAGTGATTCTGTCTCTTGCAAAACTGGCATTTGAACAGCTTCTCAAAGGCAATCAGATCTTCTACGAAGAAGACCTGGTGGAGTGTGGCATCGATGTCCAAACGTTTCCGTCATTTTCCGAACTGTTCACTCAGGTCTTTAGAGAGGAGTGTGGGCCAAACCAGAATAAGCTCTACAGCTTTGTCTTTTCCACTTTTCAAGGGTTTCTGGCTGCTCTTCATGTTGCTGTGTCATTCATCAACTCTGGCATTAATCTCTTGTCTAAAGAACCGCTGAACTCCAAACTGTCAGTACAAAACCTCCATCAGAGTGCAGTCAAGCTGCTTTTACAGAGTCCAGATAGACTCATGTGTCTGTTCCTTTGCTTTCTGTTTGGTCTTAGCCTGCAAACCAATGAAACTCTTTTTAAAGAGTTGTTAAAACTATCAGGAAGAAGCCTGGAGGATAGCAACCATGACACAGTCCAGTACATCAAAAAGCAGTTGATGGAAAACCCTCCTCCAGATAAATGCCTCAACCTGCTTCAATGTCTGAATGAGCTCAGTGTATCGGTGGTGGAGGAGATCCAGCACTATCTGACCTATTCCACATACAACATGTCTCCTGCTCAGTTCTCAGCTCTAGTCTTCATATTAGTGACTTCAGAAAGCATCTTAGAGGTTTTTGACCTCAAGAAATACTGCAGAAATACTACAGATGAAAGGTTTTCTGGTTTGCTGCCAGTGATTCAAGTCTCAGAGTGTGCTGTGTAAGTAACTCTTTCTGATTGTATTCCATTAAGTGGCTTGGGTTAGAAATCCAGCTCAGACCCCTTTTATCTAGTTCTATTATTTTACAATTAAGGCGGAAAATTTGCCTTAAAAATTCATTTAAAAAATAAAGGTTGTTTTGACATTTAACAGCCCACATTGTAACTCCTCATTGTGTGCCTGTTCCTGATTTGCACATGACTGTATGTAATAGTTTTTGAAAGGACATGCATGTTCCTTGAGCTGGGGTGTTGCAAACATAGAGCTCAAGATATAATTTCTCACAGATTCTTCACAAAAATTGTAAACGTCTCATTTTTTTCCATTTCAGGTTGCGTGGCTGTAAACTGTCAGACAAACAATTTCAAAGTCTGGCCCCTGTGTTCAGCTCAAATAAACTCAAAGAGCTGGATCTCAGTGACAACAATCTTAGAATTAACGAAATTGCACAATGGATGATGAACCCACAATGCAAACTGGAAATTCTCAGGTAGGTCTGAACTGTTGGTTAATTGGTCAGCTCAACTAGATTGGCTTTAAAAGTAATTAATGTAAATGTGTTTATGGGATACACTGCATATAGGACTCTTGATGAGGAAGTCCAGCAAAGAAGAATGTTGCAGTTATTGACAATAGATGTCTGCCAGACAAATGCAACCATGTTAAAAATAAAAGAAAAAAACATAATAAATAAGTAAAAGGGATGCAATACAGAAAAAAGTGTTATCCTGATACCACCTGAAAAGAGATACCCTCAACAAACTCGAGAAAGGGTTTGTGTTGGGAACCTCTGCTCTCTCGCACCACATGAACTGTATCTTTCCAGTGACGGCAGAGCTTCCCTATTCAGTCCAATGGAGTAGGCTTCCTGCATTGCCTCCCTCCACTTCTCAGCATAGCCACTAGGTGTCTGCTTCTCTCTGGTGTCACTGGGTTTCTTTGGTAACAGGAGGTTGACTGGGAGTGTTGGTTCACGGCCAAAGAGCAGGAAGAAAGGAGAGTAACCTGTTGCCGAGTGGACGGTGGAGTTGTTGGCATGGACTACTTTTTTCAAGTGCTCCTTCCAATGTCTTGTCCGTTTCCTCCAGGGTCCGTAGCATGCTCAGCATCGTCCTGTTGAAACAATTTGCAGGGTTTGCTTGGGGGTGGTAAGGTGAGGTGTGGGAGTAATGAATACCACTGTATTTTTGCCGTTTGGTCATGGTGGATCTTGGATGGAAAACCAAAGCGTGGGATGTCATCAACCAGCTTCTTTGCAGCAGTTTTCTTGACCATATTTAGTCAAGAACCTGGATTCGTGACCTCCTTTGCATTTCTCCAGATGTAAAAAGTCCATGGAGATCATTTCAAATGGTGCAGAGGTCTCAATAATTTAAAGTGGTGTTCTTGTAACTCTGTTGGGCTTTTTCTTTTTGTTATAGCTGCAGACTTGAGTGACATGATGCTTCATCTCCCGTCTCATCTTTTGCCAGAAAAAGAGTCCTCGAGTCTAAAACCATGCGGTCAGCAAGTCCGTGTTGGTCCAGCTGAAACTTTCAGCATGTAACAGAGCAAGGAATTCCAGTTTACCAGAGTGCAACTTATAGTTCTTTTTTGCAGCCTTCTTGGAGCGTCGTGCCCCCTTTCTTTGGTAAAGGTTTGTCAACTCACCTTTGGCTTTGCGAGCAGCTCTTACAGTGGCTTAGCAGTCCTGGAGAAGTCCCTTATGTAGGCTCTGTAGTAGCTCAAGAAACCATGGAGTTTTATTACTTGTCTGACTGTGTTTGGTGTACAAGGCTAAAAACGAGGACGTCATCCAGGTAGGGTACACAGACTACATCTCTGAGGTCATTTCCGAGTCCAAATGCGATCCTGATCCACTTGTAGAGTCACCCAAGTGTTATAAAGGCTGTATAGGGCCTGCTTTTCTCACTCATAAAGCCTTGGTGGTACGCTTTGACCTGGTCCAAAACAGTGAACCAGGAATTTCCCCCCAGGTTTTCTAGAATCTTCTGGGGATGGGATGTCTTTTCATTCAGCAACCTGTAGTCAATGCACAAACAAAGTGTGCCATCCTTCTTCCTAACACAGAGTACAGGTGAGGAATATGAAGAATATGACTTTTGGATCCAGTCTTTTTTTTAACAAGTCCTCAACGTGAGCCTCAACTTCTTGGTACAGATGTCAGGAAATGGCCCTGTATGTCCTATGGACAGGAACAGAGTCTTTTAGATGAATGTTCATCTCCAAGCCAGTAATGCAGCCAGCGTCCCACTCATCTCTGGCAAACACATCACACTCCTCCCTCAGCAGTTGCTGAAATTTATGCTGCTGCTCTGCAGAGGGGTGACTCAGGTCTACGGGCGGGTCCCAGGGCTCTCCCTGTGGTGCTTGACTGGGCTGCTGCAACAATAAAGGGCTGCCGCTGTTCTGGTAGTTTGGCTTCATGACACTGGACTGGCTTGATCTACACTGCATCAACGCTATGTAACCAGCCTAGTATTGTGCAGCCACATAGTGGGATGTCACTGTCTGTGGTATTTTCAACAGTCACTTTTATCCGTGTGTTGCCTTCGGGCAGTTGGATCAGCGGCTCTCTTACTTTGAGTCCTGTGGGCCGTAGCATCTCTGCATTGGGCTCTAAAATAAACTGGCCCTCATTACACTCCTTGTTGCAGCTGGTTGCACTGTACTTTATGGTGGTGTTTTTGGGGATGGTAACTGGCATTCTTACTAGATGAGCAATGTGTCCAATATGTCCCTTTTTAAGATGGTTAAGGTTAAGAGTGGCTCGTAACACCTCTCCCACCATTTTGGCCATTTGGTGTTTGCTAGTTAGGAGTGCTGTGGCACTGAGCAGCTCTTGTTCTGTCTTACCAAGATGTACCAGGACCTCAATCTTGTTTATTGAGGCTGCAGGGTTTCTGGGTACTCTGCGGAAGCCAATGGCCCAGTGGTCAGTACTCCCTCCCGATTGGCTGCTGAAGACTGGATAACTGTGTGGTGAGGTTCTGGATGGCTTCACAGATGCTTCTATTTCCGTGATCCACTTTCTCCAATTGTGTGCCACTTCCCTTTACTTCCTGTTGATTGTAGAGTGACTGTTGTAACTGTAGCTCTCCAAGGCGGTTGAGGTTGAATCACAACTCACTGCTGATACCTTGACTCTGGCTCTGGCAGAAGACAGCTTGTTCTTCCTCTCCATTTCTAAGCTGTAGGCAGCTGTAATCTTCTCTAACATGACTTCATCTGTTACTTTGGAGTTTTGTAAGTATGGTTTTAAGTCTGTGGGGATGGTGTTGTCCTGGAGTCCAGTTAGTACTGTTTGTAAAAACTGGTTTTGGATGAGTCCTGAGCTGTACTTTAATCCAGTGTCTGCTCTTTCTGAAGCAAAGTGCATTTGTTGTCTCAGGTCCATGGGTTCTTGGACAGCTCGTGTGAGGGAGTGGTATAGCTCAGTGGCATCTTTTTCAACAAAATGAGTCTGTAATATTTGTTCTGTGAGGGTATCTCTACTGTCAAGGTAGCTTCTCAATTTAGTGCCAGGGGTTATAGCTTGAATCACAGCATCCAGAATTTCACATTCATCATATCCTTATTTCTGTGCTTTTGTGATTTATCTTTCCAAACTTGCATACCCCCACTTGTCCTTCTGGTTATGTTCACCAATCTGTCCAAATATTTTCAAGTCTCTTCTGTACATTGAGTTAACCAAAGGTGGAGTTTTTTTGGAGAAAGTAACTGTAGCAGTGGAGACAGGAACAGAAGTGCAGTGGCTTACCACTGTCTGAGGAGTGGATGCATTACCGACTTTGTGCTGTGGCGTTTTTTAAATGGACTTGGACATGGTTTTTAATTCATCAGTTCTGTCATTCACTTTCATTAATAAGGACATACCGTCATCTTCAAGCATTGTTACATCCTCTCCATCCAAATGCTGAAGGGTCCGTGTATCATCCGATCATTCATTTATTCCATTTAATCTGGCAAACCAAAAACGAAATAACGAATCAATATTTTGTTTTTCTGTTTTTCTGTATGAACCAAATATGAAAAACTGACGTTTGTTTCATCGCTTTCAGCTCAAAACGGGAAATATAATAAACAAGGAAACCAAAACGAAATAATGGATCAAATTTACGTTGTTTCAATTTTTCTTTATTTGTTGTAGTAGGCTAGGTCTAACTATCTCCCACGGTGCCGTCCTGCTTGCTTTGCGCATGTGCAGTGGATAGTTTCAAAGGAGTAGGACGCTGAGACCGCGGTGAAGTTAGATTGACATTGGACGTTGGATATTCGGCTCCGCACTTTCAGCGGGAGGCTTAGTTGTCTGTGTCCGACTAGTGCGTCATGGTTGCGGGGAACTCACTCTCGAAATACCGCCCTTAGCACGGAGCAATGAGACTTAGGGACCGTCAATAAATGACTAGCCTAGTGGTACCATGCACACCACTTTTTTTCTACTTTTGTCTTTTTTTGAATTTTATATAACTTTTTATGTACAAAATCAAGGATTTTCAAGGACATTTGTCTGATGTGCACCATGGCTCGCTCAAAAGAGCACTCTGAAGACCTGCGATTAAGAATTGTTGATTTGTATAAAGCCGGGAAAGGTTACAAGTTAGAGAATTTGTCTACAAATGGAGAGAGTTTGGCACTGTTGCTTCTCTCCCAAAGAGTGGCCATCCACCAAAAATAACAAGAGTTCAGCGCAGAATACTCATACTTACAGAAATCCCTGGCACAGTCCAATATCTCTGTGCTTACATCGATTTTATGTAAAACACTGGCCAAGAATGGTGTTCATGGGAGGACTCCACGGAGGAAGCCACTGCTGTCTAAAAAAACATTGCTGCAGGTTTAATGGTTAGGCGCCGCTGTGTCCGGCCGCCGTCCAGGTCGCTCCGCTTAGATTGTGTTCTCTTTTTTACCTACTTTTGCTTTCTCTTTTTACACACATTACCTCTGCACTGATTTCATACGAAAAGGTGATACTTTTGGACATTGGACACCGCTTCACTGACCTGTTTCACGACACTTTATCCTCCAACTTGTCGTGGCCACCTGAGATTCTCCGGGGCGCAATGAATAGCCACCCAAGGCGACGGAACAAGAAACACCGCGGAAGACGGGCTGGGATTCGCAACAGACTGAGGAAAAGAGCACACAGCCCTCCTCTACCGAGCATTTTGCTCGCCAATGTCCAGTCTCTGGAGAATAAGATGGATGATCTTAGAGCCAGGATAAACTTCCAACGGGACATTAGGGACTGTAACATCCTTTGTTTGTCTGAAACGTGGCTCACGCCCTGGGTCCCGGACGCTGCTGTAACGCCGTCTGAAAACTTCTCTGTTTTACGGATGGACAGGACAGCCGAGGCCGGCAAATCCAAGGGTGGGGGAGTTTGTTTCATGATTAACAAGAAATGGTGTGACCCCAGGAATATCTCCACTCTGTCGCGCTCCTGCTCGCCTCATCTGGAACACCTATCCATTATTTGCCGCCCATCCTATCTGCCTCGTGAGTTTTCATCGATCATCATAACTGCTGTTACCATCCCTCCACAAGCAGACACTGGCTTGGCTTTGTCTGAGCTTCACGATGCGCTCAGCGGCAACATCAACAAACATCCCGACGCTGCTACTATCATCGCTGGGGACTTTAACAAAGCCAAACTCAGGAAAGTCATGCCTAATTTTTATCAACACGTATCCTGTCCAACCAGAGGACCGAATACACTGGATCATTGCTACACTCAGTTTAAGAATGCCTACAAAGCTCGCTCACTACCGGCTTTCGGCAAATCGGACCATGCCGCCATTTTCCTCACACCGGAATATAAACAACGGCTCGTTCAAGAACCTCCGGTGCAGAGGGTGGTGACGCGTTGGTCCGCCCAATCAGAAGCAACGTTACAGGCGGCTCGATGGCGTAGACTGGGTCATGTTTCGCGCAAGCTCATTGGGCGTCAGCGAAGTTCACGGATGTAGCGCTAAGCTTTGTAAACACGCTAGCCGAACAAGCTACGGACAAAATAACTATAAGGTCTTTCTCCAATCAGAAATCGTGGGTAGACAGATCAATCCGTGCAGCAATAAACAAACGCACTGCTGCTTACAACGCCGGCCTTCTGTCGGGAAACATGAGCGAGTACAAAGCATCGTGCTATGCTCTCCGACACGCAGTAAGTGCCGCAAAACACAGACACAGGGAACGCATTGAGTCACATTTCCAGCTAAATGACTCCCGACGCATGTGGCAAGGTCTAAGGACCATCTGTGACTTTGGAAATAAATCCTCTACAGTGGTGAGAGCAGATCCGTCGCTGGCTGACGAGCTTAACACTTTCTACGGCCGCTTCGAAAGCAATCAAAGCAGTGTGAGTCTGCCGATCAGCGCGTCAGGGAGCAGCAGTCAGAGCAGCGATCATCATGTGATCACCGTGACGGAGGACGAGGTTCGTAAGGCACTAAAACGAGTGAATGTAAGGAAAGCAGCTGGACCTGACGGGATTTCTGGCCGTGTTCTGCAGTCCTGCGCTGATCAGCTCGCTGGTTTGTTTACATCCATCTTTAATGAGTCTCTTGCCACATCGGTGGTTCCCACCTCATTCAAAAATCGACCATCATCCCTGTGCCAAAAACAATAAACCCTCTTGTCTAAATGACTATCGTCCAGTTGCCCTCACATCAATAGTCATGAAGGTCTTTGAGGGACTGGTTAAAAACGTCATCTGCTCCTCCATCCCGGATACTTTGGACCCCCTTCAGTTTGCTTATCGCCCAAACAGATCCACAGATGATGCCATCTCTCACATCCTGTACTCTTCTCTTACACACATTGACAGCAATAACAGGAACTATGTAAGACTGCTATTTATTGACTATAGCTCAGCTTTTAATACTATAGTCCCCATTAAGCTAGCTTCCAAACTCATAGACCTCGGACTGAATCCTTCACTCTGCAACTGGATCCTTGATTTCCTCACCGGCAGACCTCAAGTGGTGAAACTAGGCCAGTACACCTCCAGCTCCATCACATTGAACGTAGGAGCCCCACAGGGCTGTGTCCTGAGTCCCCTGCTCTACTCTCTACACACACGACTGCGTGTCCTCGCACAGCTCCACATCCATTATCAAATTCGCTGATGATACTGTGGTTCTGGGCCTCATTCACAACAACAATGAGACCGCATACTTGGATGAGGTAGAGAAATTAACATCATGGTGCCAGGACAACTGCCTCTCTCTGAATGTGAGCAAAACAAAAGAACTGATTGTAGACTTCAGGAAGACGCAGCAGCAGCCCTACACTCCTCTTACAATAAGCGGGACCCCTGTGGAGAGGGTGAGTAGCTTCAAGTACCTTGGTGTAAACATCTCTGAGGACCTGACTTGGACTACTCACACTCAAACACAGGTAAATAAAGCCAGGCAAAGACTGTACTATCTGCGACAGCTGAGGAAATTCAGGGTCTCACCAGCAATCCTGAAAACTTTCTATTCTGGAGCTATAGAAAGTATATTGACTCAATGTATCTCTGTGTGGTATGGGAACAGCTCCAGTCAAGACTGCAAAGCCCTGCAGAGAGTTGTGCGCTTAGCTGAGCGCATTTCAGGGTCTGCCCTCCTCTCTGCAGGACATCTACCACAAACGCTGCAGAAGCAGAGCTGCAAAAATCATCAAAGACTACACCCACCCCAGTAATCATATTTTCACTCTGCTGCCATCTGGTAAGCGCTACCGTAGCCTGATGGCAAAAACTGAGAGACTCAGGAGGAGTTTTTTCCCACAGGCCATCAGGCTCTTGAACTCTAAACCAGCTACCTCACACTGACACACTGACAGTGTCACTCTGTTTTGCTACAAACTGTTTTGCACATTTGCTTCCTGCACCTTCATGTGATTCTTAATATTTAAGACCACAGCTAAATGCATATATGCACACTGTACATCCCTGTACATTTTTTAATATTTTAAGTCTACAGTTTACATTCATGTACCTTATTTTGCGATCTAGATTTATTCCCACATTACACACTTTTTATATTTTTTTAGATTTTATTCTTATATTTTTTATTGTTTACTTTTATCTCATTCTTACATAGCTACATTTATGTATATTTTCATCTGTGTGTTTTCCTAATAATTGCACTGTCCATGGAGCGGACCTGACTCACATTTCACTGCTGGTTATATATGCTGTATATAATTTCGTATGTGACGAATAAAAATCTTGAATCTTGAATCTTGAATCTTGACAGTCCACAGAACTTCTGGCAAAATATTTTGTGGACTGATGAAACAAAAGTTGAACTGTTTGGGAGGAACACACAACATCATGTGTGGAGGAAAAATGGAACAGCTCACACCCACCGTGAAGCAGGTGGAGGGAGCATCATGGTCTGGGGCTGTCTTTCTGCCTCAGGGCCTGGACAACTTGCAATCATTAATGGAAAAATTTATTTAAAAGTTTATCAGGATGTTTTGCAGGAAAAGCTGAGGCCGTCTGTCAGACAGTTGAAGCTAAAAAGAGGATGGATGCTGCAACAGGACAATGACCCAAAACACAGAAGTAATCAACTTCAGAATGGTTTCAGAAGAACAAAATACACATTCTGGAGTGGCCAAGTCAAAGTCCTGACTTGAACCCCACTGAGATGCTGTGGCATGACCTCAAGACAGTAATTCATGCCAGACATCCCAGGAATCTGACTGAACTGCAGCAGTTTTGTAAAGAGCAATGGTCCAAGATTGATCCTGATCGATGTGCCAGGCTGATCTGCAACTACAGGAAACGTCTGGTTGAAGTTATTGCTGATATTAAATGTGATGGTTCAGTTACTTATTCCTCACCCTTCTGTCATTGTTTGCATCTTATCCTAGTTAAAAATATGAAAACCTATAAATGTTTGGGTGGTTTTAGTTAAACCAGACACTGTTTTTTCATTTGTGTCATTTTGACAAAGATCAGATCACATTTGATGGTGATTTGATGCAGAAATGTGAGAAATTCCAAAGGCATCAGATACTTTTTCATGCCACTGTATTAGAATCACACACACACATTTGAGGGGTTTTACTATTTACACTTTTTTATATAACCTTTTATATAACCAACACAGTATTTACAAGATAAGTCTTTTAACAGTTTGCAAAACTTCTTGCTTAGCTATATCCATTTATGAAATAAACACGAAAGTGTAATTTAACTACTACTACTACTACTACTAATAGCTATGTACATATAAAGTAAACATTCATTTGCAATTCCATTCATTTTTCATTGTCTCTTCTTCATCATCCATCCCAATACACTCTACATGGAACCATCTATCACAGTTGTCACACTCCATCTGTTGCATGATAAAGAAACACTGTAAATCTTGAAATTTAATCACTTTATCTATCCGTCTTTCTATCTTACCCAGGCAGTGTTATTCTTGTTCCCACTTGCACCTGCAGATTTCTTTGGCCTGTTCGATGCATTGAAGGATTTTAAGAGCCATTTCTATGCGCTCTCTTGCCATGCAACTTTTTTTGTTGTTAAACAGGATTTGGGAGATCAATGGAAAGTTCTCCATTATTGCTCTGGCCATCTAAACAAAAATATCTTTAATAAAAGGTGTTTTGTCACAATATTATCAAATATTAGAGGACACAACCTTTACAACTATGACCCCGCAGCTGGGGCGGCAGTAGCTCAGTGGGTAGAGCGGCCGTCCTCCAACCGGAAGGTAGTAGGATCGATTCCCGCTCGCCCCACAGTTCATACTGTCATTGTGTCCTTGGGCAAGACACTTAACCCACCTTGCCTCCAGTGACTGTAACACTGGTAATGTAATGTAAGTCGCTTTGGATAAAAGCGTCTGCTAAATGAATAAATGTAAATGTAAATGTTTTGATCCTGTTGAAAAGGATGAGTCATTACTCCTCCTTTCCACTTCATGTCCATCCAGTCTATATTACCATCTTGCTTTTTTTGAGCCTGTAGGTATTCCCTGGATATGTATTTACACAGTTTGCATATTGTATTTATTTTTTGTTAGATGACATGTTGAAATAATTATGCCAGACTAATATATTAAAGTAATCAAGTTATTTGAGGTGAGTGGCATGGAAGCTATTGAAAAAAAATAAAAATAGTTTTTATATCAAAAATTCATAAAATAGATTTTCCATAGTGGAAAAAAAGAGGTGTGCATGGTACTACTAGACTAGTACTATGAATATAAGGTGGATTGAAGTGACTAGGTCACATGACCTGAAAGCTATTGAAAAAAATCCTTGATTTTGTACATAAAAAATTCATATAAAATTCAAAAAAAGAGAAAATTGGAAAATAAGTGGTGTGCATGGTAATACTAGGCTAGTACTGTGAATATGAAGTGGATTGAAGAATCTAGGTCACATAACCTGAAAGCTATTGAAAAAAATCCATATTTGTATATATAAAATTCATATAAAATCCAAAAAAACATAAAAGTGAAAAAAAGAAGTGTGCATGGTGCCACTAGATTAGATCTATTATTTTAAAGTAGTGAAAATAAATTTGTTTATCTAGAAGCTATTGAATTTATTTATTTACTTTGTTCCAGTGGTCGTCATTTATTGACGGTCCCTAAGTCTCATTGCTCCGTGCTAAGGGCGGTGTTTCGAGAGTGAGTTCCCCGCAATAATGACCCACTAGTCGGACACAGACAACTAAGCCTCCCGGTGAAAGTGCGGAGCCGAATGTCCAACGTCCAACGTCAATCTAACTTCACCGCGGTGTCGCAGAGCGCCAAAAGCGGAGGGTCCGGTCCCAGTTGATCAAATTTTCCAGTTCAAATGGCACTCGAACCATACATGTCTTTTATTGAGGCCATGATTATTAATGGAATGCCATATCATGAGATCTCAGTAAAGATGCGAGAAATGGGTGTCCAGCGTGGAAGCTCTGAGATCAGCATTTGGAGACTACTTGCCAAGCATAGAATATGCGTAGAAAAGGACACACTTCTGATTGACAACACACAGCTTAAGCAGTCCTTCAGAATGCTCTATATTACATGTAACGTTACATGCGTAGGCTACTGTATGTAGTGAGTGTAGTGGTGCTGTGTGTTGTCAACACTGCATACACTTCTACTACTGTGCACACACACACACACACACACACACACACACACACACACTCACAGGCCAAGGAAGCCGAAAACGTAATTTCAGTGCTTCACAACCCAGACGGGGTGAATTTATGAATGAACGTGTTAAAGTTCTGTCACAAAACAATGTGGTTACGTATCATCTCGCTATTTTAAGTGGGTAACGTTATACGGAAATCTCTGACCGTTACTGGTGGGTAGGTACGCCTATACAGCGTAACGTTATACAGGCAACCTGCGTATCACGTAGGCTACACCACTGGTCTAGTATGCTACATGTTTTACTTTTTTATATCACGTAACGTTACCTCATTTATTGCTCGAGACACAGCAATGTCAAGCTCTGAATCAGAAGTGTGTCCTCTTCTACGCATATTATGCTTGGCAAGTATAGTCTCCGAATGCTGATCTCAGAGCTTCCACGCTGGACACCCATTTCTCGCATCTTTACTGAGATCTCATGATATGGCATTCCATTAATAAACATGTCCTCAATAAAAGACATGTATGGTTCGAGTGCCATTTGAACTGGAAAATTTGATCGACTGGGACCGGACCCTCCGCTTTTGGCGCTCAGCGACTCAGTTTCCTTTGAAACTATCCACTGCACAAAGCAAGCAGGACGGCAACGTGGGAAATAGTTAAACCTGCTACAACAAATAAAAAACGTAAATTTGATCCATTATTTCGTTTTGGTTTTCTTGTTTATTATATTTCCCGTTTCGAGCTGAAAGCGATTAAACAAACGTCAGTTTTTCATATTTGGTTCATACAGAAAAACAGACAAACAAACAAAATATTGATTCGTTATTTCGTTTTTGGTTTCCCAGATTAAATTGAATAATTGAATGATCGGATGATACACGGACCCTGAAGGATTAGCCGTCTCATTTTATGAGACAATTCCCTATCCTCATTTTTTTTTTCAATTCCAAGTGTTGAGCAGATATCAACCAGTTCAATTACAGGTAAGGTAATTCACTTTTCCTGGATTTCTGTGGATGTGTTGTTGTTGTGAGGCTGACATGATTGAAGTCTTTTTACCATTTGATTGTCCCTGGTGTTGGGCTGCCCTTTTGTCCTTGGTGTAGCTGCTGCTAGCATTAGCTCCATTAGCTCTGTGTTAGCGTCCGACGTACTAATCCATCAACAGTCATAGAGCCATGTAGTAGAAGTCTGATGCTCCATCAAAAACAAAACTTAATCAAACCGGGCAGACACCAAGATTTTGTAAGGTTGCCCCCTTGGAATGAACAGTCTTTCTCAAGATTCCTTTTGCAACATTTATGATAGGCGCCCCATAGGTTCATGGTTTATGGGGTGCAGTGGCTCAGTGCCAGATGTGGTTGTCCCTCAACCGGAAGGTTGGTGGTTCGATTCCCACTCTCCCCAATGTTCATATTGTCGTTGTGTCCTTGGGCAAGACACTTAACCCACATTTCCTCCAGTGTTCCAGCTGTAACATTGGTGAATGGAAGTTTTAAGTCTCTCACATTTTTTTTACCGAGTATGAGCTTCTTCCCTCAGGCAGAAGGTACAGAGCTTACAGATGGAAAACTAACCGACTGAAGCTCTCCTTTATTCCTACATCCATTACTCTGCTTAATAAGGAGGCTCGCTGATTTACTTGTTTTTATATTCTGGCACATTCTGATCTGTTCTCAGGGTCAGCCTTTTATTGTTACTTACTTGTTTTTTTTTTTTCATATGTGTGTTTTAGCTAATCCCAGGTTTTGTGTTTTTTGCTTAGAGCCAGTGCAATCAATTATTTATTTGATATATGCGGTATTTGCACAGATTATTGATGGTTACAGTACTGTTGCTGTATGTATGTTGATGTATGTTGTACAAATACGTATGTACTTTTTGTTGTTCGTTGTGCTGTATGTTCTGCTGCTGCTGTGGCACTGTGCCTAAGAGAAATTTCCATTTGGAGACAATAAAGTATATTTGATTGAAGTCGCTTTGGATTAAAGTTTCAGCTAAAATGAATAAATGTAAATGTAGGTCCCGGGTTCACAAACCATTGTAGTGTATAGTTTTTCCAGCAGTACGTACAACATACAATTTGTCAAACACTTACGGTGTTCCCAGTTCTGTGCACAAACGCCACACTGCTTCTCTCTTCCTGCTCCTCTCTCTCTCACAGGCGGGTGTACCCCATTTAAATAACCCGGCTGCTTCATGCGTGAGACACATGACTTCCGGGTTACATAGACACTAAACGGCAGAAGAAAAAAAAAAGTGAATAATGTAGCATTAGCAAAAGAATAAATAACTTATTCATTTACAGGGAACTCATACCAAAATCTAAAATTAATCTTTAAAATCGCACTGGCTCCTAATAAAAGTTTGGTTTTCTTTAGGTTGACTGGTTGTCATTTGAACTTGGCTGATTCTGGCCAAGCTCTGGGTTCAGTTCTCCGTTGTGAGTGGACTCATCTCAAAGAACTGGACCTTTCGAACAATAACGCGGGGGAGAATGGAGTAAAGCGCATTTTTGAAGGACTGAGGAATCCACACAGTAAACTTAAAACACTCAGGTATTGTAGGCTTATAAATAATAAAACCAATCATCACTGTCATTTTTTATTCATTATTAACCTTCCACAGGTTGGTTGCTTGTTTGATGACATGGGAAAGCTGTGATCCTTTGGCCCGTTACCTCAGCTCCCCATATTCCACTCTGACAGAGCTGGACTTAAGTTTGAACAAGATACAAGAAGCAGGACTGATGGTCTTAAGTACGGCTTTAAAGAGCCCACAGTGCAAACTAGAAACACTCAGGTCAGTGGATTTTTTATTATTTTTCTCCATTGTATTAGGGAGGCACAATCATGGCTCAAGTCTTCTCTTAGTATATGTATATTAACAACAAATCTTTAGTCAGGTCGAAATCCAGAACAGAGGTCAAACACTAGGAAATTTATTGGAGGAAAAAGATGGAACGTATGCGTAAAACAAGACTACATTTACATTTAGCAGACGCTGTTAAAATAATCAGTAATAGGTTCAGATCACAAACGAGACAACGGAGACCTTGCATGGTAAATTTAGGAATGAAAGACCGGTTTAATTCTTGCAAGAATGAACCAAATCACATGGTAATTTGCTTAACATGTTTACAACACATGAAGCTTTTATAGGTGTACATTATGCCTGCCTCTCAGCTCCAGGGTCGTGGATGGACGTGTATTGAGCTGACGTGTCAGCCATAGATGTGATTAAGTTTAGATGTAGTGCAAAGTGATGTCTTTGTCTTACACTTTTATCCAAACCGACTTGCATTCAACAGTGTTGCATTTAGTTGACACTTTCATTTTTAAAGCGAGTTACATTAAGGTTCCATTCACCAGTGTCACAGCTGGAACACCACTCTAAGCAAGGTGGGTTAAGTGTCTTGCTCAAGGACACAACGGCAGTAGGAACTGTGGGGAGAGCGGGAATCGAACGACCTACCTTCTGCTTGAAGGACGACTGCTCTACCACTGAGCTACTGCCCCCCCTAATGGGCACATGGACAGGAGAAGACACAGATTAAATACCATCCTGGGGCAGGAAGTAAATCTGGAAGTAAACGAGAGATGAATTAATGCACACAAACTAAAACAGGGAATGCAAACACAGAACAGTAGGGCAGAAGGACATTCTTGACAGTATCTTAACAATAAAAAACAAATAACTTTTTGATCACGGTGTGCTTTTTAATATGTGTTTTCTTTTCTTTTTCCATTAGACTTAGTGTTTGTGGCCTGACGGACAGAAGCTGTGAAATCCTGGCCTCGATTTTGTCCGAGTCGAGCAGGTTGAGCAGACTGGACTTGAGCAGAAACAGTCTGTGTGACTCAGGAGTAAGCTTCTTCTCTGGAGGCATGAAGCATTCACGCTGCAGACTGGCTTATCTCGGGTCAGCACTACAACATCTTAAAGACTATTGAGTATTGAGCTAAGTAGTTTCTAATCAAGTGTTTCCTGTCCAGATTGAACCAGTGTCAGCTGTCTGAAAAGAGCTGTGAAGAGCTGGGCTCTGCTCTGAGCTCTCACATGTCTGAGCTTAAAGAGCTGGACCTCAGTAATAATGACCTGAAGGACTCAGGAGTACAGCTGCTGTGTGTCGGACTGCAGAAGCCAGAGTGTAGACTGGAAACCCTGAGGTTTGAGCACATGTTCCATTATGCTTCACTCACTTTGTGTTGTCTAACCACTGAATGTTAACAGGTTATCAGGCTGTATGGTCACAGAAAAGGGATGTGCGTCTTTGGCCTCAGCTCTGACCTCCAACCCTTCCCATCTGACAGAGCTAGATCTAAGTTACAACCACCCTGCAGATACAGGACTAGGACGGCTTTCTCCGGGACTGGCCCACCCATTCTGGAGACTAAAGACTCTTTGGTACGGCTCGTACAGACAGTAGTCTTAGTAGATTGTACACTTACAAACTCAAACTAATTCATTGTAAGACATACGTAAGACAAAAGTGGGAAATTTTAAAATATTACAGTTAGTATTATGTTTAAAAATTTGTCTGTGACTCATCTGTGTAGAAGAGTCAGGCTGTATACTTTTCTTTCAGTTCACAAAAAAAATGTTTTTTTTTGTGAACTGAAGCTTTAATTCACTAATCAGCCCATCAATATTTACTGTCTTTTTCCAAACTGGGCTTACAGCAATCAAAAATAACATAATCTCTCTGAACACTGACAAAGATGCTGATTATTCAAGTCTTATTCATTCCCCTGTCAATGAGACTTGCGCCATGTCTCACTTTAGTCCTGTGGACTCTGTAATCCTTAAAGAAACTCCTTAAAAAAAAACTCTTCAGCTGCTTGAGCCTAAAGATCTTACACAAGTTAACTGCTCTCTTCAGCAGGGCGTCTTTCCTTGTGTCTAAAAACAGCTGTGGTTACACAACTGTTAAAAGAAACATAATCTCGACCCACTTATTTTCAGCAACTACAGACCAATCTGTAATCTTCCATTATCAGCTAAATCCTCAAAAACATTGTGTACAATCAACTGAATAATTATATGAAGATTAAAAACCTCTTCTACGTTTATCAATCTGGTTTTAGAAATAACCACAGCACTGAAACTGCACTACTGAAAGATGAAAACCTTGACCTTCGCGATAACACAGACTTTTTTGTTTGTTGTTGTTTATGGATTTCTTCTTTCTTTTAAGTTTTTTCTATGTAATTTTGTGGAAATCACAATGAGTTACTTTGGAATAAAATGTGCTCTATAAAAAATTCTTCTTCGTCTAATTTCCCAAGTTGTAATATATTTATAATACCTAGAGTTCAAAGAGCCCTATTCGAGGAACAGTGTTGCGTTACCTTGCACTGGCAGCCGTATGTTTAACTCTTTGACCTTTTCACTGGTTTAACACAAATGCTCTTGTTCTTTCAGCGTTGACCACAGTGGAGCACAGAGGATGAAGTCTGGTCTTTGGAAATGTTAGTATTTAAGTCACACATACAGTTCATAAAATATTGTTAGTATCACTCTAGCATAACACAATGTTCCAAATAGTCCAAAATGTTCCTTTGGTCGAGGTTAAAACTTAAAAACATTGGTCCAATTATAAGAAAACAAAAATTTAATGCTGTTCCAAATCTTTAATTATAATTCTATGATGGGGCCCATATTTAGCTCCGTATTAAATTGTGTTTTGTGTATGTCTACTGGGATAGGTATACATGTCATGTGTTGCATGTAAAATGGACGGAGTCATAAAATTTCCATCATAATCTATTATTACCTGTCATTTAAATTTTCCATACTTTAATAATACTTATATCTTTTCTTTTTACTCACATTTTAAGAGTTTGCAAGGCGAGCGTAGAGGACAGATTATTTGTTTTATTTATAAACAACTGACTTTTTTTGACTAAAAAAGGAAATAACTAAGTAAATAAAAAATAATGAACTAAACTTAATTTAGTCGCTGTTCTGTAGCTCTGTCTGTCTGCCCTGTTCTCAGTTTGTCCTCCTTCATCCTCCACTGCATCATGTCCTCTTTTTTCACCTTTATTAACAAAATCAGAACTATTTGGCGGTTTGAAGAAACTACTCCCCCCCCTCACCTGCCATGACATATTTTCAACTGAATGCAGTGTGACAATGATGAGACAATTCAAGATAATTGCTAATTAATATGTACATTTGCCACCAAGTGGACAGGAGTAGGAATTACAATAGATCACCCTCAGAGTGAGGGATTCAATTTCTGTCATTGCTAACAAAAAAAAAAAAAAACATGTTTTTCAGTTAATGTGACCTCTGCTGCCATTTTTCCTGTAATACCTGGAAAGTTTTACTGAATAAATGTAGTTGATACTAAATACTTGATTTTTCTGTCAACCAGACGCCGTTGAGCTCACACTGGACCCCAACACAGCCCACAGGAACCTCGTACTGTCAGAAAACACCACAAAGTTTGAATATGTTGACACACCTCAGCCGTACCCATATCACCCAGACAGATTCAATGTCTATCGACAGGTGACGTGTAGCAGTGGACTAACTGGCCGCTGTTACTGGGAGGTGGAGATAAAAGGCAATATAGACATAGCAGTGTCTTATCATGAGATGAACCACTGGGGAGGCAGTGAGGAGTGCTCTTTTGGACAAAATGACAAATCTTGGTGTTACTCCTGGGACGTCCATTATTTTTGTGTATCGCACAATAAATGGAAAGTCTACATTAATCAAAGAGTAAATAGTGAAAGGATGGCTGTGTATCTGGATTGGGATGCTGGTACCTTCTCCCTATACTCTGTGTGTTCTGGCACTCTCATTCATCTGTACACTTTGTACTCCACCTTCACTGAACCACTCTTTCCTGCCTTCCAAGTCCGTGATGGCCAATCCCAAATTTCTTTCTGTCAGTTAGCTAAAGAACTAAATGAGTAAGGTTGGGAGAGACTGATGACCCTTGTGGTCACCTGATCAATTTATGATGAGCGAATGTGTCTTTGGCTTCTAACTGTATTATTATTATTATTGATTGACCAGTAGATTGTGTTCACTTTAAATATGCGTATAGTAAAATGTTGTAATATGAAACCTAAAATACAAATTATGAAGAAAAGGTTAAAGCAAAATCATCTGGACTTAGTTTTCAAGGTGAAAAAGTTTAGTCTCTAATTCCAAAAGACTTTATCATTTCTGAGATCAACTGGTGAGAGAGCTGGATGACAGCTTCAGACATGTTTTAAAATGATGTTTAAATACTGTACAGTCACTTCAAAATAAGTAAAATAGACACTTAAAGGCCATAAAACACAGTTGAAGGAGACATTATTTTCTGTGTACCATGTCTGTGGAGGAGAAGTTTCACTCATGTTTCTAGAAGAGCACACATTTCTTGAGTTCACAAAAGTTTATGAATTGATAAATACATTTTGTTTAAATAAAAGTGAAACTACCATCAGACCTGTTTCCACAGGGTTGGGTTATAGACAACAGCATGTCCCTGCAGGGCTACCATAGCTGGTCACATGCATTTAAATAGAGTGTGAGATGTGGAACTGCAATCTGCACTTTTGCAACAAGATGACGCCAAAAACTAACCTTTAAAATTTAAATTACTTTAGCCACCCTCATTGTCCCGCAAAGCTCCACTTTTTTGTCTTTTTTTTTTGACTGTTTTTATTTAGTATCTAACCCTCCCAGTGGTAAAAACAACACACAGTGAATAAAACTAGCAACAAGCACAGTCTGAAAACAAGTTTATCTTTTTTACTAGAGACTTGAGTAGAGTCTAGAGTAACAGGGTTTTAACTATCTGGATTTGCACGGGCATCAAAGTTAAGTAATGATGTAGACGAGTCCAGGAGGAAATGCAATAACTTTCCCAAATATTCTTTTTTAAGTCAATACTTGAGGTAAATCATGCAGGCTGCTATTTATAATTTAGATTTTTAAATACAAACTCTAGTCATGGGCAAATATAGATTGGATAATAATAGCCCTCAAAAGTTCAAGCTTTGAGTTCAAGTGTCCTACGCTCCATCCATCTGTAAAAGTTTTCATACAGGACTGCCTTTTTGACATCTTAATATCCTGAATCAAAATAACATTTTCCTTTATTGGATTAGTGACACACCCCCAACTTAATCTAACTGGAACAAGTTAGTTAGTTTTTACCCATAAACAGCCGTGTAGCTTTATTAGAAACCTATCGGTCTATAATGTTCTTAGATTAGAGTCTGAAAAGGTCATGTTTTTTTTGTTGTTTAGTACCTTCATTTGCTCCAATGTAATTCTTGTTTTGTGTTTACTATTAATATAAAACAAGGGATTTAGCATTGTATTTACTTGGCAACCCTAACCTCTGCTTAACTGGCACTGTTATTTTTTCTTTCTTTTCTCCTTGGAGCGTGTTGAGCTGTGTTTAATTGTTTATTTGTTGTCTGTTCATTTGTATTTGTGATGAATACAAATATATAATAATAAAAATAGAAAAAGCACTTCTACTGTTTAAGCAGGCGTGTTTAACTCCCACTTATGTCCAAATAAAATAAATGAATTTCTATTGTCCTTTATGACTGATATTCATCATTTATAAACCAAATATTTATATGAACTACATGTAAAAAATTATAACAAGCCCAATAAAATGGTGCTTACACTCATATTACCATGGTTTACTTACTGAACGAGAAAAACAGATAGAGAAAAGTAAAAAGGATTATGATTAATTATTGGCATTTTATTCACTCAAGGAGTCACCAGATGGAGACTGCGAGATCACCAACCGCTGAACTAAGAACTAGAAGTCTGTAGGTTGAACTGGCTAGATATGATGCTGTTCTTTCAGCTGTCTATGTCAAGGCTAACCACTGGAATTAGCTGGTTTGTAATTCTTGCAATGATGCAAAACACTCAGAAATACAGTATTATCTGACATTAATAAATTGCCTTGTTGTTGCATTTTATTCATGTAACAAAAACAGTGTACCTGTTGGATTAGTCATAAATGCTTTAGAGTTTGAATCATTAAAAAACGCTGTTTAAAAACTAAAGTAAAATATAATTATGATTAAGACTATGTTTATGTCAAACCTATAATAACAAATATACTGTATCTCCTGGAAATACCTGTACATATGAAACACAGAATGATTAACGTGGATTGGAAAGGTGGGGTGATGAAATATCCGTTCCAAAATGACGGAAGCAGCTGTGGTGCAAAGGTAAATGGTATCTAATAAAAAAAATAAAAAAAAATTTTTTTTTATAAATAATAGAAATACCGTCTATTAAACACATAATTTCTAGATGGGAAATGAAATTATGGAGACTTTTCCAAATATCCCAGATGTACAGTTCTCTATTACTAAACACAAAGAAAGAAAGAAGAACAATTAAACTTAAACTTCTGCAGGGATCAGGTAGCTTAAATGTTATAAATATATAGGTTAAATTGTAAAAATAATTAAATGAAAATGTAATGATTTTGTAGTTTTAAAAAGGGATTTCTGGTGAGGTAAACTGATATAATTACATTGTTTAATATAATTTTATTTTTCTCCAATATAACAGATTTAATGTGACGATTGTGAAAGGTGGTTTCATGGTGAATGTATAGGGATGATCAAATACAATATTAAATTGCATTCAGATAAATCCAACTAGTTTATACACAGTTTGCACAGTTTGTAGATATTTTTGTTTTGAGTTTCATATTGCAGTAAAAAAATTATAATATTGATTGAACTTAAGCTTGGCCAACATATAGTGTTTTGTTTTGTGGTGGTCATAAACTAGTACTTCTAACACAAAGTGGGTTGCAGTGACCAAGTCACATGACCTGACCAATTGAAAATAGTTTTTTTTACATAAAAATATAAAACCAATAAAATATCAAAGTGGGAAAAAAGGTGCATGGTACTATTAGAGTAGTACTATAAAAAGAACATGACCTGGAAGCTGTTGGGAAAAAAAAATCCATATTTGTTATATAAAAGAAATTATATAAAATCCAATAAAACATAAAAGTGGGAAAAAAGAGGTGTGCATGGTGCTACTAGGCAAGTACTATTTGTTTAAATTGGTTTGGCATAACTACATTTGTTTATCTTGAAGCTACTGAATTTATTTCACAAACGCCATTGCCCGTGATTGTCCTTTATTGATGGTCCCTAAGTGTAAATGCTCCGGGCTAAGAGCGGAGCTTCGAGAGTGAGTTCCCCGCCACCATGACAGTAGTCGGACACAAACAAGGGAAACTCAATTTTTGACACAACACCGACTCTGTAGAGCACAGCGCGCATGTTCATAGTTGAACATTGTCAGATCCGAGTCTGAATGATCACTCCTCACTGCAGGAGACTCCGTTTGCAGATACTTCAAAACGAGCTGAAGGCTACAAATGCCAGTAACACCTGGAGGACGTGCAGAGCCCTCACAGAAAGTCCGGAGTCGAGGATGTTTGAGTTGGCCAGGTTTTGAACTCACAACCTTCTTGCTGTAAGGCAGGAACCTAACCTGCTAACTTCTCTGCCATGTGCACCCCACGTAAATACTTTTCTCTTTAAAAATTCTCCTCTCCACAGTTATATTTAAGTGAATGTTATAGTGTTATTACTTGTTTTGAAATACTCCAAGCCAAGAACACATGAGGTGTGTGATAATCTATCATTTTATTGTTATTAAAATTGTCTAATTTCAGAAATACAAGCGTGTGTGGCGACCGAACTGAGCAGATATATTTTAGATGTTTAAGAGTCTGTATAAAAATAGCTAACTACGCCACTGGGAATTTCACCCAGAGAATATTATGGAAACCAGGACACACAGGTTCACTCACTGATAAAGGAGACAAGATTTTAGTTTTGACAAAACAACTAAGATTTATTTATGTTGAGTGGCAGAAAGAACAAATAAAACCTTTAAGTAAATAAGTTGTTAGTTTTATTACTATAATAAAATACCAATTCTAAAAAAAGGACCAAAATAATCTTTAAAAGAGCTACATGAATTCAAAGGGGCTGAGGCTTACCAGTGAGGGGAAGTGTGAAGAAGAGGGAGGCTACATCCAGTGAGAATTAGGGCACCCAAAACACAAGACACACGACACACAAAAATGGGCAAACCAAAGAAAAATATCGACTGGAGCACCACCACCAGGGGTCACCACTACCACCACATGGAACCTCAGCAACTGAAACAGAGATGATAAAATCATTAACATGTCACAGTACTTTTACAGCAAACAGCTCACACCACAATCAATAAAATTCATATACACTCCCCTTGTACAGGGCAGGAGGTTCAGTCCAAGTTACTCAAAACAACAGTCCACTGTGATGCCAAAGAACAAATAAACCGCAGCAAACAGAAACAGACAAAACAAAACAAAAAACAAAACAGCAGCTAAGACTAAACAGGTAAACAGAAACAAAGACAAAACAGCAACGAACAGCTGCCGATACACAACAGCTGCCAGTACAAAAAAAAAACAGCAACGAGTCCACAAAAGAAGAAAGCAGTTGGCTAGCTAACAAGCCAGAGCTGCAACAAAGTAGCGTCATTTCACAGTACATACTGTAACTATGCGCTGGTCATTTAGCCTGTAACCCGGCGCTGTATCCACCCAGAAGAACGCAGCGGGGGCCTAAACAGATACAAAATAAAGACAAAATCAGGGTCGGCTTACAATATGCTGTCCAGGGTGAAACATAATAATGTACTTAAATGCCCAGTTTGACCAGAACACTCCCAGCGGCGCAATCTGAACAATGGAAACCCAAGAGGCCTACGTGGCTGTAAGGGAGTTATACTGGGGTTAAAGCCACCAAAAAGGACACCGAAATAAACGTAGCCGTGGCCGGTTCCTACCTGTTTACCTGACCCACGGAAGCGTTGCAAAGGAGAGTGGCGTGTAGTGATGGGAAGTTCGGCTCTTTTCAGGGAGCTGAGCCAAAAGAGCCGGCTCTTTCGACTCCTGAACGGCTCTTAATTTAGGATTTTTTTTGTAGGCCTTTGTTTTACCATAACTTTGCAAAAAATAATGGTTTGTGTGTTGTAAACCCTTTCATATGAAGTGTTTTTAGGAGAATCCTTATACTTGCCTAATTTTGTGCATTTATTCTTTTGGATGGGGTCATCACTTTGGGGATAAACTGGCTAATTTTGCTTTGAGTTGTCGTAGAAGTTATACCTGCATGTGTGGGGAAGCCAGTAGATGCTGCTGCAGTTGCTGTTTTTTTGGGATGAGACACACCTCATCTAGCTCATGCTAGCTTGCCCTCTCTCCTCTAACTGCACTGTAGAATGGAAAGTTCTCATATGTCTATGCAGGTTTGTGGTGGAACCACATTATTACGAAAGTAATTTACATCTTGCAGTGAACGCACTCTGCTTTGTTGTTTCCATTGTCTTTAAACTGGAGCCAGGTGCTGCTTGTCTTTCGGGTGTCACTCATAGTTTCAACTACGCTTACTCACACACTCTCCTCACAGTATCTGACAGACAGTGTTGTTAACTTGCAGTGGAGCGCTGTGGCACTTCTCAGCACACCCCTCTCTGTTTTTACATAATGGTATGTTTTTTTGGATTGATTGGTCGCGATGCCATTGCTGACCAATCAAAACAAAGTTCTGCCTTGAGCAGAGCTCAGGCTGAGCACGGACGTAAGCAGCGGAAAAGAAAAAAATGGGAGCCGGCTCTTCTGATTCACTACAAAGCATCGGCTCTCAGAGCCGCATCTTTTGCGCATGACACATCACTAGTGGCGTGACAGAAGCAGCGAGCGCACAACCGGTAAGGAAGCGCTTTTATTGGGGACCTGGCTAAGTGCCTCTAAAAAAGCCACAGTGCGACTGGTGCTGCCACACGTGTATATATTTTTATTTTATTTTCAGGACCTGGTCACTGTTTCTGTGTCACTTCACTGTTGAAGATACTTCATCCTTCAAGTTTGCTGATGTTTATCGTCTTAGATTTAGTCTTTAAAAACAGCACTTAGCTCTATAGTTTCTGAGACTTAGCTTTACTTTGCTGACTACATTTAGACTAATGTAAACACCACTACGCTGTTGAATACACTCAAGATTCTTTAAAATTTTGGAACAGCTCATGAAGTTATGATCAGCCTGTTTAACACTGGCTCTTGCATTTCACCATCTGCACTCCCAATAAGTGCAACTGACAGTGAGTTTCAAACACAAAGTAAAAAGCCTGGAAGGGATGCTATGCCTATTCTTAAGTCCTTCAAGTCCCTTTGGGGTTGTGCACAGACTACTGTGTGAAGGACAGAAAAGTCCTCCACTTCAATGGACCGCGCGGATGACGCACCTGCTGTAAGCTCACGTCTCACAGCGACGCGAAAAGCGACTCACTGAACAGTTTTGGCACTGCTTTTTTAATCTTCACCCTCAGCGGAATATAACGTTACGTTATGTACTGAGGCTCACCACTCATAAAGGTAATAACTATTAGCTTTCTTTTAATACTTTAAAACGGTTGCCCTAGACTTTGTATTAACTTTATAGACAAAGAAAATGTGTTGTTTTGTTTTAAAGTTATTATTTGGAAATTTTTACACAATCGTTACTCCACAATTTAAATGTAGAACTATTTAATGAGAGGCTGCACTTGTTTATTTGTTCTTTAGTGAGTAAACTGCTAGCCTAGCTAGCGAGGTGTGCTACTGTCCTTAAACTCCAGAACAAGTTCAAGTAGGCTCTGTCTTGGAATATCAAACACAGATTTCAAGTTAAAACAATACATTTCTTGCCTGAAAAAAAATACTAGAAGTTGGTGTTAAGACTTTTTTCCCTTTTATGAAAATAATTGCTCTTTTTCAAGGTTTCAGGTTCAAGTGGGAGTGGCTGGCAGCATGAAGAAATCCTGGTATAAAAAAGCCCTCTCTTTGCATAGAATTTGCGCAACAACATCACATGTTCTTTTAGGAAATGAGCCTCCAACAAGAGCCTAACTTTTCCTGCTGTTATTTAAAAAAGACATTACTAATACATTACATCAAACAATAGACGATAGTCAATAGACCTGCATTACAGGTAGGTATTAGCTCCTTGATGACATCGGTGTAGACCAATGGGAGACCAATCTTCAACTCGAGACCTCACAACACAAGATCATATGATTGGCCAAAGCTTCCAGTGTGTCCTGAACATTCTCATCTAATAAAATTCTTAATAATAATAAAAAAGCCACGTCTTAAGGTCTCATTTTGTCACAGATGGGAAACTGTTTTACTATAGTATACACTTTATACACAACATACTGTTAGAAGTTCAGAAGTAAATATCCCTTTGTCTCCTCAGTCCTCAATCCATGTCCTCTCTTCCAGGTTGACCTCCGTATCCCCCGACCCATGCACGTGTCATCCCGGCTCGACGGCCCTTAAAGATCTCATTCCTAAAGACAAATACAACGATGTGATTCAGCGACGGGCGACCGAGTTAAAAAAGCACAAGAACAGGTGATGCACAGGTTTCCTGCTCTTTAACCCAACATCACTACATTCAGTTTATACCAGCAGTTGGGTCGGTGATAGGTCAAAAATGTAATATCACAGTCATACATAGTCTGTCTCTTCCCCAACAGGACCATGTCTGTTTTATCCAAACTGCTGCTTGCTCCGCCCAACTCCCCTTTGCAGTATCCCATTCAGGGTTTTACAGTTCAACCTCTGAAGTTCAGCCCCATACCAGGTAAACAGTCATCCTCATTGTGGGCATTCACATTTCATTAAACAAATGTAAACAAATGCCAAACAAACACAAACACAGCACTGAATGTGACAAAGGACACTTGATCAAAAGTACATTCTTAATGTTTCCTAAAAGTCATCAAACCAGTTTTCTTTGATGGCAGGTTTAGCGCTGTACACAAGAGAACAACGCAGCTACAAGGTTAGTATAATGCACACATTAAGCTCTTTGATCAGTCTGAAAAAGGCAATGTGAGATGTGGCTCTTTCTGTAGTTGGTGTAAACATATGTTATATTGTATATCTTGCGTACAAGGTGAGTGGGGACGGTTGCATTGCTAATTCCTCCAATAAGAAAAAAGCAGCCACATTGGACCATTCCTTCGATAAGAATCACATTTAAGGCTGTGTGATATGATGCAGTTTTATTGTGTTACGATATAACGTGTTAACGACCTGCCAGTTTATTTAAGATTGTTGTACAGACAAATAGAGTTCCTGGAAGTGTCTTTTAAACATGGGGAAGATAGGCTTTACTGTCCATTTGGTGAATAAATAAAGTGTTTTGAAAGAAGCAGCAGGTTATTCAACAGTTTATTTGCTTTGATAATATGGTCCAGTGTAAAAGTGTCCTGTAGCTGAATTCTAGTAGATAACCAGTCCCAGAATTTTTTTTGTGTAAATACTGTACAGTTATAGAAAAGATGTTTGGTGGTTTCAATATCTGACTCACAAAAGGTACACTTGTTGTGATCAATGTTAAACTTCACTCAATAGTTTACCAGATGGATAAATTTCATTTAATATTTTAAAGTGTAGTTCCTTTACTTTAGGACTGACAGGGACATTTTTGACATCAACCTCAGAGAATTGTTTTAATTATGGAATTTAATGTTTGGACGTATTGGAAATAGATAATTATTTAGTTGTTTATGTAAATTTAGTGACCAAATCCCTTTATAGATAGATAGATTTATTGTCATTACACATGTACAAATACAATGCAACAAAATGAAGTAGATTGCACACCAATGCAGACATTTTCATGATCTTCATGAAAAAGAAATAAGGCATTGTACAGACATAGCAGACATCAACATAACTACAATTGTAGTTACACATTACACACGCATACTGCAATAACAGTAGCCATTACAACATACGTAACATAAATAGACATCAGACAGCACAGGATGAAGATAACAGCAAACGCGTAACATGATGGGATTTTCCAGTGGCTTACGATAGGGGGGGGTGTAGTCAAGATTTAGACAGATGTTGAATGGCAGACGAGATGTGTAGGACTGGTACAGGCCTTGAGGTGTTTAACGGAACTGTTGTGAGAGTCCATGGCCCTGCCCTTGATGCAGTAAGTACCACTAGAGGATAAGATAATACCCAGCTGCCGGCTAGACTTCTCAGAGGGACAAGGCGTATGCTCATTTTGTGGAGTAACCTTGATGTTTCCTATCCATGGTCAGGACCGTAACACCACGTAGCCGCCACCGGTCTGTTTCTCGATGTATCCCCTCTTCTCTGGATGAAACCCTTCATATCCATTAAGCAGCGTAGCAGCTCACAGGTCTGACTCGGTGTTAAAGTCTTTTCTGTTTGTCCACAGTCCGTGCTGAAGATGTCGAGTCAGCTCCTCGGACTGTGCGATGCTTTGATGTTATCTTTTAAACTGTCACTCACGTCACAGAAGCACAGTTTATCGGTTCTTAGGAGTCCAGCAGGCAGTAGAATCCAAGAAATAAGAGAAAATTTTGTAAGGAAAAAGTTATGACAAGACAACACGATACAAAAGCACACTGAAGCAGATAAAAGGAGGAGCAGTGAGGAGCAGTGAAAAAGTGTCATCCTTGTCCGAGAGTCAGAGCATGAATCCATTCATCCAATTCATTTTCTACAAAGCACATATCTGTAATTCCATATTGGAGTCTGGTGGAGTAAGATTATGATTGTACATGAGTTTCCAGCATAGCAGGACTTGTTTGTGAAAGGATAATATTTAACTGGCAGTTTATCAATGTTAAAAGTACATCTAAGTACTAATTTAATATTTCCCATTTATCCATATAACCCTCTAGAGACACAAAACCATATACTGTTCTTATCCGTTACATCTTTAAGACAGCATTAAGACATTCAATATAATAAACATGATTTTTCCAAATATGTATTGGAAATTTAACTGGTTAATTGTTTTAATATCTTTATGGCCATAGAATAAGCTGGATAAATACATCTTAAAAATGTCTTCATTTTTGTTAAATATGTTTTTCCAAAAATTGAGCAAAAAACATTTTGCTCAATTTGATTGTTATATTCTAAGATAACTTTTAGTTTTAAATTATTATGAATAGATCTTTTATTGATAAACCCTGACTGTGTTTCACAAATTATTTTATCTAACCTACTTTTTAATCTATTTGTATTTAGAACTGCAACTAACGATTCTTTTTTCTGTCGACTAATCTAACGATTATTTTATTTTTATTATTTTATTAATCGTGTTTTTTTATTAGACTGTATAATAAAGAACACTAGATTAATAAACCATAATGTATTTTAAAGAGGGTAGTAAATATGCATATTTTTAAATGAACTGAAAGTGATTATTACAATGTTTAATATGATTACTTTGATTACAATCTTAATTGTATTTCAGAGAGTGTAATGAATTTGTCATTTTATCATAAAACACAGAAAGCATTTTAAACTCTTTTTAACTAAGGAGATTATTTGTTATTAATCACGTACTTATGATTATGTTTTATTTAATTGGTTTGTCCTAAAAGTAAACAAAAATGCACTTGTAGCCTATCCATCCATCCATCTTCTACCGCTTATCCGGGGCCGGGTCGCGGGGGCAGCAGTCTAAGCAGAGACGCCCAGACTTCCCTCTCCCCAGACACTTCCTCCAGCTCTTCCGGGGGGATACCGAGGCGTTCCCAGGCCAGCCGAGAGACATAGTCCCTCCAGTGAGTCCTAGGTCTTCCCCGGGGTCTCCTCCCGGTGGGAGGAGGCTCATTTCGGCCGCTTGTATCCGGGATCTTGACCCAAAGCTCATGACCATAGGTGAGAGTAGGAACGTAGATTGACCGGTAAATAATAATAATAATAATAATACATCGAATTTATATAGCGCTTTTCAGGGGACGCAAAGGCGCTTTACATACATAAAATACATACAACAGAACAATAAACAAAACAACATATTGCAAAAGAGTTTATGACAGGTTGTAACATTTCTTGAAAAGGTGAGTTTTTAACTGTCTCTTAAATGTTTCGAATGAGTCAGAGGTTCGGATTTGTGGAGGGAGGGAGTTCCAGAGGGAAGGGGCAGCTATGGCAAAAGCTCTGACCCCCAAGGTACGATGCTTGGATTTGGTGATGGGGGTGAGGAGATTTGAGTCAGAGGATCAGAGACGGCGGGAGGGGCAATGTCGTTGAAGGAGATCTGAGAGGTATGGGGGGGCAAGGTTATTGAGGGCTTTGTAGGTGATGAGGAGGACCTTGAAGTGAATACGGTACTGAATGGGAAGCCAGTGGAGCTGCTGGAAGACGGGGGTGATGTGTTCTCTGGTGCGGGTGTGGGTGAGTAACCGGGCAGCTGAGTTCTGAACGTACTGGAGTTTCTGGAGGTCAGTGGAGGGGCGACCGTAGAGGAGGCTGTTGCAATAGTCCAGTCTGGAGCTTATGAAGGTGTGGATGAGTGTTTCAGCAGCAGAGGTGGAGAGGGTAGGACGGAGACGAGCAATGTTTGGAGGTGGAAAATGATGTTTTGGTGATGTTTCGAATATGAGTTTTGAAGGATAGGGTGGGGTCCAAAGTGATTCCAAGATTCCTGATCAGGGGGGAGGGGGTGACTGTGTGCCCATCGATGGAGAGTGAAAAATCATGGGAGGAGGAGAGGAGGGATTTGGGACCAGTTATAATGATTTCAGATTTATTGCAGTTAAGCTTGAGAAAATTTGTTGCCATCCAAGATTTTATTTCATTGAGGCAGTTTGTGAGAGTGGAGACAGTGGATGGGGTAATGTTTTTTGTGGAGAGGTATATTTGGGTATCATCAGCGTAGCAGTGAAAATGAAGTCCATGACGACGGATGATATGACCAAGGGGTAACATGTACAGTATAAACAGAAGGGGACCAAGCACCGAGCCCTGGGGGACACCATGTGTTACAGGGACGGTCACGAGATTTGCAGTTGTTAATGGAAATGTAGTGGAATCTGTCAGAGAGGTAGGATTTGAACCAGGAGAGTGCTGAACCAGTTATGCCGATGTCGGATTGTAGACGATGGAGGAGGATGGAATGGTCTATGGTGTCAAAGGCAGCACTAAGGTCCAGGAGCAGGAGTATGGAGAGAAAACCGGAGTCAGAAGCTAAGAGGAGGTCGTTTGTGACTTTGAGAAGGGCCATTTCAGTGCTGTGGTGAGTGCGGAAGCCAGATTGAAAGATTTCATATAACTGATTGGAGTGTAGATATTGCTTGAGTTGAGAGGCAACAGATCATTCCAAGATTTTGGAGAGAAAAGGAAGATTTGATATGGGACGGGAATTTTCTGGGTTATCAGGGTCTAGGCCGGGTTTTTTGAGGATTGGTGTGAGGGTGGCAAGTTTCAAAGTAGAGGAAACAGTACCAGAAGTGAGAGAGCAGTTTATAATGTCCAGAATAAGTGGCGTGAGACAGGGAAGACATGATTTAAGCAGTGAGGATGGGATGGGGTCCAGGGAGCAGGTGGAGAGTTTAATACCAGAGAGTAGTTTATTTAGGGTAGGTGGTTATGGGTGACAGGGAGAAGAAGCTGTTGTCATATCTTGGAGGAGGAACTGGCCTCAGGTCGGGGGGGATGGGTGAGTTTGTGGAAAGGTCTTTGTAAATGTTGTCTATTTTAGTCTGAAAGAACAACAAGAAGTTATTGCTTTTCTCTGTGGTGAAGGAATGAGTGATGTTATCCATTGGGTTAAGGAGTTTGTTTATTGTAGAGAACAGAGTGCGTGGATTTGAAGAACCAGAGTGTATGATACCAGAGTAGAATGAAGAATGGGCTTTACTGAGAGCTGTTTTGTACAAGTGGGTGAAGTCTTTGTAGGCTTGAGCGTGTACTGTTATTCCTGTTTTCTTGTAGAGGCGTTCCAGTTGTCTGCGTTGTTTTTTGAGTGCATGTAGGTCTGAGGTGTACCAGGGGGCAGAGTGAGTGAATTTAACAGTCTTTGTTTTAACAAGGGCAAGTTGATTAAAGTGGAGAGTGTATTGTTGTATAGTGTTACCTTGTCATGTATGGATGGTTGTTCAGGGAGTATAGATGCAGCTAAAGTGTCAGATATGCAGGCGGAGAGTGAGATTGGACAGAGGGACTTAATATTTCTGAAATTAATGGTACGAATTTGCTTAGATTTGGAGCTGGCTTATAGCCAGATGATCTGAGATTGTGAGGTCCAAGTGTGTGATTGTTTTAATATGAAGGCCGGTAGAGCAATCCAAGTCCAGAGTGTGTCCGCAACTGTGAGTGGAAAAATTAACATGTTGGGTGAAGTTAAAACAGTTTAGGATGTGCAGGAAGTCTGTTGCAGCTGTAGAGTTTGTGGAATCAATGTGGATGTTGAAGTCACCCATGAGGAGTATGGATGGCAAACTGAGGATAGGTGAGTAAGGAATTCAGAAAAATCTGACAGGAAGGATTTATTGTATTTGGGAGGTCAATAGATTATTGCAATGGTTAGGGGATTGGGACTAGGAATTTTAAAAGACAGATGTTCAAAATATGTAACAGCAGGAATGGAGAGTAGCTGGGGTTTGAGGCTTTGCCGGTATATGGCAGCAATTCCTCCACCACGACCCTCAGTCTGAGGCTTGTCCAAGTATAAAAATCCAGTGGGGGTGGCTTGGTTTAATGAGAAGTAATCCAGTGGTTTTTGCCAAGTTTCGGTCAAGCAGAGTAGGTCCAGTTTTGTATCCATAATGAATTCATTTAGTATGAGGCTTTTGTTGCTGAGAGATCTTACGTTAAGCAGAGTAATCTGGAGAGACTTTTGTTTTGAAGGTGCCATAGCGGAAGTGGATATTGAGTGGAGGTTGAAAGCATTCACGTGACAGTTGTACTGATGACGTATCAGGTTGTTGTGGACGGGAAGTGTTGCAAGTGTTGGACCAGATAATTGGGATGTTATCTGTCGTAGATTTGTTGAACAATATTCGAGAGCCTCTATGGATGTATCGTTGGCGTAGTAATAGTCCAAAGCTTTTTATTGTAGCGATGAGGTCTGTAGGCGGAGGCATGCAGCAGTTGAGTCTGTAAAGTTCCGTAGCTGTGTACCGTAGAGCCATGGTGGTGGAATTGGAGCTGGTGGTGGTGACGAATTGCCGTGAGCAGACAGGCACATGAAGGAACATAAAGGAGACTAACCAGAGCCTGTCAGTCGGAGAAAACCTAGCATTCATGAGCTAGCTTAGCAGTACCGAGATGAGTGAGTGGTAACCCGCCCAACCCAGCGGTATAGCAACTTCAGGCAGTTTCCAGGCTGTGACCGAAATGGATTTATGGTCGGTTTTGTTTGAAATATCCAGGTAAGAGTCTCATCTGTAGGAGTATCAATCAGCAAGGTTTGTTTTGTTTTATTTGTTCTATTCCGGAGTGAGAAGCGGCAGCCAAAACGCGCCAGCGTCCTCTCACATCCAGTCCAAAGTACAGATACCTGAAAAATCTCTTGACTGGAGTCAAGAGCTTTGCCTTACAGCTCAGCTCCTTCTTTACCACAACAGACCGGTACATCGACCGCATCACTGCAGAAGCTGCACCGATCCGTCTGTCAATCTCACGTTCCCTCCTTCCCTCACCCGTGAACAAGACCCCAAGATACTTGAACTCCTCCACTTGACTGAAGCCTCCTTGAACCGCAACCTTATCGTGGTGGAGGGGTTTGAGTGCTTGAATGATCCTAGGAGCTATGTCGTCAGGGGCTATATGCCCCTGGTAGGGTCTCCCAAGGCAAACAGAACCTAGGTGACGGCCAGACAAAGAGCGGTTCAGAACCCTTTATGGTGATGAAAAAATCAAGGACCGTGGACGCCGCCCGGTATGGCGCAACCGGGCCCCACCCTTGAGCCAGGCCCGGGGTTGGGGCTCGCATGCGAGCGTCTGGTCCAGCAGGCTGGTCCAGCAGGCTGAGCCCGGCCGGGCCCAGTGGGGCCGTCCTCCCGTGGTCCCACCACCTGCGGGAGGAACCGTGGGGCGGTGCAAAGTGGATTGGGTGGCAGTCGGCGGAGGCCTCGACGACCCAATCCCCGGACATGCAATCTGGCGCTAGGGAACTTGTAGCCTAATTATCTGTATTTTTTTGTCTACATGTGCATAAACTACTTCTAACAACCAGTAAATGTTAATTAAAAGTTAAAAGTTACTTTATTTTCGCCAAAGTAACTTATACAAAAATATACGTTTACAGTTCAACTTATACCATTAGCGATTAGCATTACCATTATTATCTAGCATATATGAGTTCATTCTTGACCAAAACACATCAGGAAAGAATGCTACAATTACTCCCAAAACTAATTGTAATAATAAATAGTTACACAGATGGCTCTTCAGTTTGAGGTCGGAGAGCGCCAGGATATTTTCTTCTGAGGTCCTCGTGCATCGCAGACGTGGTACAAGATCCCCCTCACAAACAGAGTAATGTAGTTTACGCAGTTCAGTGAAGAGTGTAGGGATAGTTTTGTCGGAGAAACAAAACAACAGCTTTACAGGAGAATGTATAGGCACAGAATATAATATAATATTCTTACAGGAATTAAAACTTACACTTGTAAGGGCATGTAACTGTTCACTACATGCCGCTCGCTTAGAGGACCGATCAGGTGAAATTGAATAATTTTCCATGGCACACCTGACGATCTCTCACGGCACACTAGTGTACAGCGGCACACTGGTTGTAAAACACTGCCTTAAACGACTCTCACATCAGGAGTCACACTGTCCTTTCAGAGCCAACGACCATTAGACCAGATCAGCCGGGTCCATCAGGTTTGGTTTCAGGGGAAACTCCTCCCTCTAGAGATATAAGCTCAGCTCTTACCAGTTGATCTCAGATTTGATAAAGTCTCTTGGAATTAGAGACAAAACGTTTTCACCTTGAAAACTGTGTCTAGATGCTTTTACTTTAACTTTTTCTTTAAAATAAATGGCATAAATATGGGATTTGAAACATAGATAGAGCCACACTTACAGTCTCCAGTCTGCTTTTGATAAAAGTCTGACGTGTTGGTTTGTAAAAATACACTTTCTAGACACATTTGCATTCACAAACACCTCTGTACATAAACTTACTCAAACTAATAATCATTAATTAATATCATTCATATGTAATTTATCATTTTTTTGCCAGTAACTGTGTTTTACTAAAGGCAGTAGAACATTGTAGTAGTAGCCACATTGGCCCCAATTTTAATGCTAAAAAGTACTTTTTTTTCAATGTCAGAAACCATATAATTCTAATCAACATTGTCTTAGCTACTAACAGATGTCACATGTGTCAAAGCTCATGTGTAAAGTTAGAATTGCAAGTACTTTGTACTTTGCCAGATACTTTGAACAGAGCCAATAATGACCCTTACGACTCTTTTCTGTAAAAGACTAATTGGATTGATATATTCTTTTACAAGCACTTCCCCAAACTTCAACACAGTAGGTCAGGTATGGAACAATCAAGGAGTTATACAAAATAAACAATGCTTTATTTAACTCAGTAATAGTTTTAGAGATTTTTACCTTTATACAGTTTGTATGTGGTTTCTACGTCAAAATGTTAATAGAACTTAGCCACCCATTACTATAGCCCTCCAAATTAATATTTCTTTTCCAATAGACAAATGCACAGTGTTGAATGTGTTTATGAACAAAAACATGTTACTTGTTTTTGTAAATGTGTTTCCTTTTCTATCTTTATATACCACCAATTTAACTTTATAATAAACTTTACAAATAAATGAAAAAAAGCTAAATTATGTCTAATAATATATATATTTTAATTAACTTAAATCAATATTGCCCCTGTGCACTGTTGCAACCTTCCCCTCTTGTGGGGTCAGTTGCAACTGAGTCCAAATTGTAAATATAATATTATACTATGTACACACGTTACAGTGTGGCTAACACACAAACAGTCTCTGAGAAAGAAAAAATAAAATGTGAAAAATGTTGCAACCGTCCCCGCTCTTCCCTTTTCTTCATTTATTACCCCACCTCGGGTCATTGTTAAACTGACCTAATGTTCTATACCCAGGCACTGACATCAAACATGTGTTAATGTACAAGTTGCAATTTCTGCTGGCTAATGCTAATTTTTTATTCATTTGCAAAAGCAGATAACTCTGTTTTTTTTTTTTTTTTTTTATTATCACAAACATTTTTTTCTATTATTTGCCAAAGGTGATATCAGTCAAACCAAACCTGAGTGGCTGTGACCAATTAGGACCACAAAGGACCCAAAATGGATTTGGGCTTTGAAAACTGCACTATGCAAAGAATAAATTACAATCCTCAATTAACTGATTTTCAATGGCTTAAAATGGCTTTTATCAGATTTTGCAAATTAACTCTTCAATTGTAGTTTGTATTAAGGGCATATAATTCAAAAATAAATTATTGATTTTTTAAATTAATAATACACCTGTGGTCCGGTCTTTGCCATTGATATCAATGAATAACAGTTATGACCATGATTTACAACAGGTAACCTTGGGTGTAACCAAAGGTGTCCTCAACGCAATCCTCGCTGATAAGGTGACAGTTAAAGGTGAGCTGTGTGTGTGTGTTGGAAAAGAAGGAAGTATTGTTTTATGTATTGAGCACAAAACATTTAGAATTGGTTTCTACTTAGTAACTGTCCAGACGCTTTCTTTTTAACCGTTTTAACAGAGCAGTTAGAAAACGTACCTAACAAACAAAATGTGCACAGGCACACAGTAAAAAAAAAAAACTCACAGCGGTCAACTCACAGCAGAGGTATCCAAAACGACATAGGCAAACTCAAAGATAAACGCAGAGGAGCTGAGTAAACACAGGAAATAAATGACTGGAATCACACAGATGTGAAGGCAGACAAAGACCAGGAACTTAAAACTGAGACAGGGACGGCAAAAAGAAAATCAGATAGTGGACTTTAAGGGCTAGTTTAAACAAACATGTTAGATACTGTAATGCAACGTTCTAACAGTATAATCCACAATAACGTCAAAACTTACTGGGCAGCCCTGGTGGCAGCTGCCGATTAATAATAAGATAATTAAAAGATTTTCCAATAATCTGTATCCCACAACAGACAAACATCTGGAACATACTCTTATGAAGATGGTGTGTAAAAAAATTAGGAATGTTACGGGATATTACAAGTTATTTAAAGTGCCAAAAATAAAAGATTGTCTACATTAACAGATAGGATTTTATCAATTTTCTGGCCAATTCTCTGCCAGAATTGCTACTGTTTCTAAAACTAAATATGTCAAATCCTTTTAAATGACAGGAAATGGAGAGTCAGAGCTCACTCTGGAGTCCCACAGCCTGCCATTTCTTAATGACCTGCTGGCGGGAGTGTCCTATAAGAGCACCGTTTACCACGTGCACACAGGAGATCTTGGTAAGTTACCACAGTTTTATCACTCTGCAATGATAAATTGAAGTGATAAATATTGTTGTAAACAGCAGTATTTTTTTCTGTGCCTAGTCACCTTTAGTTTTGAGAACCATACAGCTTTGTTTCCCGTTGTCATCAAGCAGCCTGAGCTGCCGGTCTTGTACGATATAGGAACAGGTAAAAACACACTTCTAAATAAATCAAGCTTTATTATGTCCTGCTTTTCACACAGAAATTATTTTCAAGTAACACCATTATAAGCAACACATTAAAGACACAATAACTTACACAGGAAATAATTTTATTCTAAATACTATATATCGATATTCAAATGTGACTTTATTAACAAATGCAGGGATGTTGCCAGGAATTTTGTGCCCCATAAAAAGATCTCACACTGGGCCCCACCACCACAACCTCTACCGTATTACTGTAACTAGAAGTGATAGTGTTATTTCTATAGAGCAAGTACAATTTGGGGAACTGTTAGTTTTTCTGACTCGTCATATTTAAAGATAGGCTGGGTAAAAGTAAATGAATGAGAATCTCCACAGAGCCTGGATACAGACATTTCTCACATTCTGAAACATATCAAGGTTAAGACCTGACATTTTATAATCTATAATAATCAATGACTATTGACTATTAATGTGAGTGAGTTAGGCCTGCTTTTAATACTCTAGACCCTACAATAAGGGGTTTTTACCTTTTTATTTAATGGATGACAAAATAATGTTTAAAATTAGTTTGTGGTCTATTATTTTTACATTTTAGACTGTGGACATCATTGCAGCTGCCTGGCCTTTGACCCCTCCTTTCTGCATGTCTCTGCTCTAATCTGGCAGGACCTTTAACAGGATGGATAATATTCTCTGTGACTTGTCTGAGTGTTATTAGCTTTAATGTTGGCTCTAAACATAAGCAGACACTTAGTGTTTGTGTTCTTGCTGTAAATGTCTCTAAATCCACTTCTGATCTGGTCTTATTCTGTCTCTAGTCTTCAGCCTCATGTCACTGACCTCTGTGTCCCACAGCTACATTAACTCATAATTTTTAGATTCGATTAATAAAGGTCTCTCGCTGTGAATATTTTACATTGTGTTGTGAATCTGGCGCTGCTGTGTTTCCCTTGTGGGACTAGTGCAAACAGGTCTGAGATCAGTTTAACTGTCACAGAGCAGGGGCTTAGACCACCGCTGTAAGAGGGGCCCAAAGGAGAAACTGTAGAGGCTTTAGGGGAAAAACTGGGGTTAAAAATCAAGACCAAGTCAAAGCTCAACTCATAAAATCAACTCCTTCAAATGACTGAATGAATTGGCGAAAACAGTTTACAGTTTCTGTAAATTCTTGGTCTGTCTTGCATGAACTGCACATTTAAGATCTCCCCAGAGTGGCTCAATGATATTGAGGTCAGGAGACTCAGATGGCCAGTCCAGAACCAGAATTGTTGACATGTTGGTACGTCCCATGCACAGCTTCCGGGCTGATGAGTGCAAATGTTCCTCCAGTATTTTCTGATAACATGCTGCATTAATCTTTTCCTTTGCCTTTGTAGCTCACACGTCCTCAAAACATCAGCGATCAACCTCCATGTTTCACAGAAGGAATGATTTATCATCATAGGCCTTGTTGACTCCTCTCCAAATGTAACACGTATGGTTGTGGCCAAAAAGTTCAATTTTGGTCTCATCACTCCAAAGTGCCTCCTTATTGTGCATCTTGAAACAGCCACAACACTTTTATTCATAAAGTCCTGTATTTCAGCTGAAGGTATTTGTGGGTTTTTCGTTGCATTTTGAACAATTTTCCTGGCAGTTGTGGCTGAAATTTACCTTGGTTTGGTTTCAACTGCTGATTGGCATTCTCAATTCCTTGGATATCTTTTTATATCCTTTTCCTTTTTTATATATGGTTTAATTACCTTTTTCCGCAGATCCTTTGACAATTCTTTTGCTTTCCTCTTGACTCAGAATACAGAAACATCAGTGTAGCACTGGATGAAAGAACAAGGGTCAGTCAGGAGCCCCGAAACTCACTGACCTTTTATACACACACACTGATTACAAGCAAACAGATCACAGGTGAAGATGGTTACCTTTAGCAGCCATTCAAACATGTTTGTGTTACTTGTGTGCATGTTATCAGGAAAAAAAATCACTAGGGAACCTTTGATCAGGGTCATTTGGGTAGTTTCTGTAAACACAATTGTTTGACAAAAAATGGCTTCACCCAACCACTAACTATGAGTAAAAGAAAAGTTTTTGTGTTATCATTCATATTGTCTGAAAAAAAATCACAAATTCTGCCAGGATATGTAACTGGTAACTGGTGAGTCAGGTGCTCCCTAACAACATTGGGTTGTCAAAGTTTGCAAGTTTACTTTTGGCTGGTGCTTTGAGTTCAATTGACATTAAAAGAAAAAAATTAGGCAAAAAAATTATTAGAAAACAAAAGAAAGGCCAAAGCTATTACAAAAAAGGACCAAAGGATGCTAAACCAGACCAGGAAGTTAGGTCACTTTGGGAAATGTTGAACTTTACGATGCACTATATCACTTGTGAGACAGGTAAATGTCAACACTTTGATGACTGTTTGCAATCTTCTTTATCCCAGACATCAACTCTCAAGTCACCATTGCCACTAAGACCTTCCTCCGCTACGACGCACTCAAAGTCCTGCTGAGCAGCATCCGCACCTTTTATAGGAACATAACAGTGATCATTGCAGATGACAGCTTTGAACCTGAGAAAATAGTAGGAGAGCACATTCAGCACTACATCATGCCACCAGCTCAGGTAGCACTCATACTCACAATCATGTCTGTATGCTAACTTTGATCTTTAATGATTTTAATGAATGTCTGACCTATTAAATGTGTCTTCTTCTCTTTCTTTAGGGCTGGTTTGCTGGCAGGAACCTCGCAGTTTCTCAAGTCACAACCAAATATTTTCTGTGGGTGGATGACGACTTCCAGTTCACTGAAAATACAAAAATAGAGAAGCTGGTGGAGGTCATGGAGGCAGTTCCTGAGTTAGATGTGGTAAGTTCTATTGATCTAATACTGAGATCATAAGATCCCCAATTGCAGGTGCTAAATAGCATCTGCAGTTTGCAGTGGTGGGAAGAGTACTGAAAAATCATACTCAAGTAAAAGTACTATTACTTACCAAAAAATGTAATGTGAGTGGAGTAAAAGTACCTGTCCTAAATACCACTCAAAGTACGAGTAAAAAGTAGCCCCTTCAAAAGTACTCAAGAGTAGGGAGTAGTGAGTATTATGCTGTGACTTATTCCACCTTATACCCGGTGAAATAAATATGTAGCTTTATAACAGTGTCGTTCTCTTTTACATTCAAATTGCGCATTGTATTCTGCAGTGTATTTAGTAGCGGTTTAAAGCCATTTTGCGATTTAAGTCATTATACATAGGCCTACAGTATAACCAGCAACAACCCCGCTCCCTCTTCTCATCAATGGCGACTGACGAGATAGTCTTATTAAGCAGTCGTTGCTTGTGATGATTTTTGCGTCTTCTCGAACACGTCCATACTGCTGCATTAATAAAATGACCGTGCCTTCACTCCAACGCAATTGTTTTTGGCGAATAATTTCGGTTGCCTGAAACATTCGTGCATCCCTAATTCACATTGGCTCATAAAACCTAACACAGTTTTATTTATGCCCCCACACTATATTTGTGACGTTTATTATACCATTTAACATAAATATTTAAGATATGATACCTAGCAAATATGAAATCTTACCTCGTTGTGCTTTTTAAATTAGAGGAAGAACTCTTGAATGCTGATATTTCAACCGGTCTGGGCAAGCAAAGTAGGCATGACATAACGACACAATTGCCCTTTTTGCCTTCATTGTAAAAGCTCCTTCAGGTACAGCCAAGGATGCTGAAGTGCTGTATTTGAGTTACTGCATGTTGAAGCATCCACCACACTTCCTTCCTCCTCCTCCTCCATGATTAAACTAAATTGGCGCCAGGTGTTTTGAAGTCTGTCTGATGCAAGTTTTCTATGCGCGATTTGATTGGACGGGAATCACTGGACTGATTATTCTCCTTAGCCAATCATCATTGACAGGAAAAAAAACTAAACAATGTAGTGACTGCAGGTTGAGGGAAAATAGTGCAGTAAAAGTACCGATACAGCACTAAAAATGTACTCAAGTACAAGTAAAAGTACACTGTTTTTAAACTACTTAATAAAGTACAATTCCTGAGAAAAAATACTCAATTACAGTAATGAGAGTATTTGTAATTCGTTACTTTACACCACTGGCAGTTTGTAGGTCTGTTACCTGTGAGTTGCTATGAGAAATTGTGTGAGTGATAACAGGTGCAAATGTGGGCCAGGCCGCGGTATGTAAATGAGGGTTTAGTTTTTATAGAATAAGCAGTGTAAATTATCATGACATGCTTTTCTTTTAAGCAGACAATGCAACTTATATATTATCTGTTAATGTTGTGACAGATAGAGAGCCTATCAACTGTGGTCACTCAACCCAGTTCAGCTGGATAAACAGCAGCACCAAATGGATTCACACACTCTTTTAGTTCCTGCAGTCTTGATGAGTCATATAGTGGAAGCTAAATGAATTCATTTTCTCCACCTTGTACTTTGAGAACACCCCATTGTACAAAATCACTAAATTATTTTAGTAAATATTTTCCATCCATTTTTTGCAAACTCTATCCACTTGTGCTTTAGTACATTCTAGGTTTCAGTCAATAAAGTTATAGCTTATAAAGTATAATCTGATGACAGTTGTTTTGTTTCACACCAGGTTGGCGGCTCAGTGCAAGGAAACCAGTTTTATTTTACACTTGAGTATGACCAGGGTGAGGAGAAAGAGGGCGGCTGCTTGTACAGGAAGTCTAATGGAAAGTTCCACCCACTGCCTGGTCACCCTCAATGCTTTCTGGTCAGCGGTGTTGTCAATTTCTTCCTGGCTCGTACAGATGCCGTCCAGAGGGTGAGATTTGACCCTCAACTCCAGAGAGTAGCACATTCAGGTAAGTGTGCAGCAGACAAGGTTTGGATATTGTACATCAGACAAAATATGCAGGATTCATAATCAGATAAAATGAATATGCACCTTATATCTTGTATAATATACCTTTTATCTTTCCTTTTATCTGATGTTATTGTCTTTCTTGCGGTCTCAGTTGTAAGGTCTAGGATGAAAGGGACACGTAACATAAAAGGTTGCAATAATTGATTTAACACAAATATACTCGCAAAATAACTAATACAGAGAAATGGGGAGCCTAGTAACCAAGGAAACAATAGTTAAACTAAGGAAATGGCTCTCCCCACTCTGAACCAAAACTATAACCAGCATCCCTGGCTTAGCCACTCGACGAGATGGAGACAAAGAAGCCAGAAGCTAAAAACATCTGTATCAGACAATGGGGCACAGTGGTTTAGATGGTAGAGTGGTCGTCCTGTAACTGGAAAGTTGGTGGTTCTTCCCAGAAGCCTTCTTTCCCCAGTTTATACTGTTGTTGTGTCCTTGGGCAAGACACTTAACCCACCTTGCTTCCAGTGACACAGCTCCGGTGTATGAATGTGTGAGAGTGTTGCTCTGGTGTATGAACGTGTGAGAGTGTTGCTCTGGTGTATGAACGTGTGAGAGTGTTACTCTGGTGTATGAACGTGTGAGAGTGTTGCTCTGGTGTATGAACGTGTGAGAGTGTTGCTCTGGTGTATGAACGTGTGAGTATGAACGTGTGAGAGTGTTAATCTGGTATATGAACGTGTGAGAGTGTTGCTCTGGTGTATGAACGTGTGAGAGTGTTGCTCTGGTGTATGAACGTGTGAGTGTGTTGCTCTGGTGTATGAACGTGTGAGAGTGTTGCTCTGGTGATGAACGTGTGAGTGTGTTGCTCTGGTGTATGAAAGTGTGAGAGTGTTGCTCTGGTGTATGAACGTGTGAGTGTGTTGCTCTGGTGTATGAGCGTTTTGCTCTGGTGTATGAACGTGTGAGAGTGTTGCTCTGGTGTATGAGCGTGTGAGAGTGTTGCTCTGGTGATGAAAGTGTGAGAGTGTTGCTCTGGTGTATGAACGTGTGAGTGTGTTGCTCTGGTGTATGAACGTGTGAGAGTGTTGCTCTGGTGTATGAACGTGTGAGAGTGTTGCTCTGGTGTATGAACGTGTGAGTGTGTTGCTCTGGTGTATGAACGTGTGGGAGTGTTGCTCTGGTGTATGAACGTGTAAGTGTGTTGCTCTGGTGTATGAACGTGTAAGAGTGTTGCTCTGGTGTATGAACGTGTGAGAGTGTTGCTCTGGTGTATGAACGTGTGAGAGTGTTGCTCTTGTGTATGAACGTGTGAGAGTGTTACTCTGGTGTATGAACGTGTGAGAGTGTTACTCTGGTATATGAGCATGCACTGTCCCAATCAAATAAATTATTACAAAAATAAATATAAATTAAAGCCGCAAGCGGCGATAAAGGCCCTCGGCTCCCTTGAGACCGCGGGGACACATGCACTCGGAGGAGTGCATTTCGTGCTTTAAAGCGTAAACTTCACGGTAAAAGGATTCTGAGGAGTTTTCTAAGACTCTAGTCTTGGCTCTGGAGGGGCCTCCTCTAAAGGAAGGATCCTGGCAATTGGGAAATGGCATTTATTTCCCAAAGGTTGCCTCTTCACAGACTCATTACGACCACAGCCACAAATGTATCAAAAAACAAATTGATAACTTTTTTGGCACAAGTGTCTAGATGATACTCACCAAATTTGGAGCTGTTTAGATGAAAAGCCTTTAGACAGAAGGGGTGCGATTTAAATGGTCACGCGTTCCACCCAACATAGTAGATTTTCTGTTGAGTTTACGGTATGGCTGTAATAAACTTTTCTGTTTGCCCTGAGGTGTCCTATGGATGTACCAAGTTTCATTTTTCTACATTGGAATAAAGTTACTTTCACTTTCCATAGGCCCGATGTATTTTGCCTTTTCTAGGGGTCGCCACTGAGTCATTTTTCGTATTTTTTTTTCGTGGACTTCAAATATATAAATTTTTCGCTGGGCTTGAAATCTGGGACCAATAAAAATGACTTTTAGTTGTACGTTTACTGGGTTAAATTGAGGATCATTTTGCAGAAAAAATATGATAAAAAAATATATACCGAATTATAATAAAAAAAAATATAACTCGAGCAAAAAAGTCGCTTGTCTATTTTACATACATGTGTTTAGCTCATTTTGCCCAAGTTTGGTGTCTGTGGAATGAAGCAGCTATTGTCTGTGTACTTTTAAAAAAGAGGTGTATTTTAAGTCGGTTCACATTTTCAATTCAAAATGGCCGCCTTCCCGTGTGTGATAGGGTGTGGTCCCCATTGGCTTTTTTGTTCATAAGCCCATGGTGGATGTGTGTACCAAGTTTCATTTGCCTACAACAAACTAAAAATTTCACTTCCCATTGACTTTTTCCACATTTTTGGGACGTTGCTATGGCAACACATTTATAGATAGGGGGTGGTTGTCATTGGCTTTTATGCTCGTCATGACATAAGAGATGTGTGTACCAAATTTCATGTCTCTATGACAAACTAAATTCTTGGGTCCCATTATAAGTTTGTAGGGGGCGCTGGAGAGCCATTTCTAAAGATAACCCTTTTATTTACATATTTTTGTGTTCAGGTCATGAATGTGCACAAACGCCTTTTTGGTTCCAACTCGATCCGAGAAGGCGTTTGAGAGTTAAGAGACGTTTATTTTCACAAAAATGGCCACCTCGTTACAGGCTTGCCACACCCATACCCGATAAGATATCAACAACAAAGTCACAACTTTGGTTGGCACGTGTCTAGATAATACTCACCAAATTTGGGGCCATTTAGATTAAAACACAATGATTTGCATCTTTCTGCGCAAGGGGTGCGATTTTAGTGGCCGCGCGTTTCACCCCACATGGCGGACTTCCTGTTGAGTTTAGGGTGTGACTGTCATTGACTTTTCTGTTTGCCCTGAGGTGTCCTATGGATGTAGCAAGTTTAATTTTTCTACGTTGGAAAAAAGTTACTTTCACTTTCCATAGGCCCAATGTATTTTGATTTTGTAGGGGTCGCCACTGAGTCATTTTTCGTATTATTTTTTCGGCGACTTCAAATACATAAATTTTTCGCCGGGCTTGAAGGCTGGGACCAATAAAAATGACTTTTCGTTCATGTGCACCGGGTCAAATTTAGGATCATAGGTGGAAAAAAAAATAAAAATCCGAGCATAAACAATAGGCCCTCCCGGTCATCACCGGCTCGGGCCTAATGATATACCAACTGACCAAAAAGAGAGGGAGAGGTTTCAGAAATAGAGATAGTCGGACTTACCTCCATGCACAGCCTGGGCTCTGGACCCACACTCCTCAAGAGAGGCTGGACTCTCCACTACTCTGGAGTGACCTGCGGTAAGAGGCAGCGGGCTGGTGTGGGTTTGCTTATAGCCCCCCAGCTCAGCAGCTATGTGTTGGAGTTCACCCAGGTAAACGAGAGGGTCGCTTCCCTGCGCCTTCGGGTCAGGGATAGGTCTCTCACTCTTGCTTGTGCTTACGGGCCAATGGCAGTGCAGAGTACCCTTCTTGGAGTCTCTCAGAGGGGTGCTGGGAAGTGCTTCGACCGGGAACTTTGTGGTTCTACTGAGCGACAGTGACACCTGGAGGGGCGTGATTGGGAGGAACAGCCCCCCTGATCTGAATCCGAGTGGTGTTCTGTTATTGGACTTCTGTGCTGGTCACAGTTTGTCTATAACAAACACCATGTTCAGGCATTAGGGTGTCCACCAGTGCACGTGGCACCAGGACACCCTAAGCCGGAGGTCTGTAATTGAATTTGTGCTTCTGAAAATGTTAAGTAACATTAAATCAGATTCTTCCATTTGTTGTTTTTAAAAATAAAAAATCTATACCACTATGAATGTCACATTTTTTCTTAGATACAGGGTAGCTTATATTACATTTACCTGAAGCTTTTATCCAAGGCGACTTACATTAAGAGCCTGTCCACACGAAGACGCGTATCACTGTATACATATACATTTTTTTTATCGTATTGACGTTTCGTCCGCACGGATCCGGCGTTTTGGGAGACTGAATCCGCTATTTTTGGAAACCGGGTTCTTAAGTGGATAAATCTGAAAACGACACCCGTGCGGTTTGGTGTGTACAGCCAATCCGTATATTTTGTGAAACGATGATATCATCACATCACGTGTCGGCTGCAGCGCGCAAGGTTATGCACATGCTCAAAGTCTTCTTCTCCGTGAATAGTGTATATCTGTGGCAGAATTACAGCGCCCCATACTGGTCTGGCATATATACTACACCGTTTTCAGTCTAAGGTTCCATTCACCAGTGTTACAGCTGGAACACCACTATAGGCAAGGTGGATGAAGTGTCTTGCCCAAGGACACAATGACAATATGAACTGTGGGGAGAGCGGGACTCGAACCACCTACCTTCCGGTTGAAGGACGACCGCTCTACCACTGAGCCACTGCGCCCGTATTATACATACATGTGTGATCCCCACAACAATAAGTTAAAAGGAAAATAAATAAGAGCATCATAAATATCAATAACCAATTAAGATGTTTAAAATCTGCATACATAAGTTAAAATTCTTGTTTTTGGTCTTGCTTTATATTTATGATGGGAAGACATATTATTTATTGTGCAGATGCACATGAGCTACTTACTTCAATTGTCTTCTTTTTACTCTAGAGTTCTTCATGGATGGGCTGGGCTCCTTGATGGTTGCCACCTGTAACGATGTGTCTGTAGGCCATCAGCCTGAAACTGGGAAGAACAATCCTGCCTCCTATGCCAAATTCAGAAGTCCATCTAAGACTGACATGGAGTTCAAATTTCAGCTTCACTTCTTTAAAAACCACTTGAAATGTATCCTGTTTGGATAGACTTCTGACTCTGGATAAGCAGGTTGAAACTGTCACACAATGGACACTGTGGTTAAATCCTACTAAAAGAATTCTTTTTTAAAATTATATTTCTGACTTTATATTTTTGTCATAATGATGTAATTTCTGTAACTTTCATGTTTAAAAGTTACATTTTTTTCTAGCTAGTCAGAATATCTTTGACCAGCTCTGCTTGGCTACAAATTTAATAATATCATATTGAAAATATCGTTTGTAACTTGTTTCACTAAGTCAGTTCAATAATCTGACAAGTTACTGATGATAAAGCATGCCGTAAGACTGATCAGAGGGAGGGAGAGAAAAGAGGCAAAACACCGGTTTTGTGGTTCAGTCAGTTCTCTTTCTCAAAGCTTTATTTTTAGGATACACAGTTTATATACAGTGGCAGTGTGACAAACATGGTCTAATGTTAGCTATATGTCAGAATGTTCTGTAGTTAGTGGTGCAGCTACCAATCACAGAATACATTCAGAACATGTTATTTAAAATAGTTTCATGCTATACCATAAAGAGAAAGGCACATATGTTTCTAACGCAACAGAGCAACATGTGAATCATTTCTCAAAAAGCATTCCACCCTTTAATTCTATTAACAAAATTACCTTAAAATGACAAATTCTTTATTCACTGTTTTGAAAACCTACTAGTTACTGTAGCAGGATGTATTGGAGCAATAGATGGTGGTGACTGGTGTATAGGGTTGGCAAATTTGCACAATTGTATTTGGGTTTTGACAAAGGAAGTGTTACACTTCTACAATAGTGTTTTTCAGTATTGGCCCTGTACCGAGCTGAAAAAGGAACGTACTTGGGAGGCTATTCCAATCTCTGGCACATTTGTAACAACATGAGCGTAGGTTTGGTCCATAGATAGTATAATTATGGATGATATCCGCCCATTGGTCCCCTATTCACCAATATGGTCATTACGAATGGGGAATAAAATGGCCGTTACATCCGGGCTTTTCCATAGTAAAACAATAGTTTTTAGATAGCATAAACAAACATATTAATCAAAAATTCACCCCCCCCAGAGTTGTCATGTAGTAAAAACTTAGCTCTAGAGACCGGAGCCATCTTTTGTACCAGGCTGTAAACATGAGTTTTACTCTTGTAAAGTCGCCATTGGGTTTCTCCTTATATTTCCGCTTTTGGAGCCTGCCCTCTGGTGGACGGAGGTATATCGCTGTATTTCGCTGTAAAATCACCGTATGGCGGCGCCCTTACGCAACGACCATTTTAGAGGTACCATGGGAGAGTCTTGGTTTGGTCTCAGCTTTGGTGGGGACCCCCCCCAATGTCTTTTGTTCCAGACTGTTGGCAATACAGAATATCACAATACAGAAGTGAATCTACTTCATCTCATTATATTGTATCCTTACCCATATACCATCCTGTATACTGTCCCTAAAGAGCTAGTATAACTGTATAATCTAAAAAATGCACTCTCAAAAAATAAAAAAAACTGAGACTGTGTAATGCTGAACAACCAAACGTTTTATTAACATAAATTATTTTGTACATTATTAGTATTTACGCTAACAAAAAATACTCTGCCACAAGGAAACAAATCTAAATAATTAAATATAAACATTTTTCTATTATAAACACTATTTACCCTCCGGTACACCCACGTTAATACCTAAGAATTTGAAATGCTAAACAACCATTGTTCCATGTACGTTAGTAGCCTATTTATACGTACAAAAAAAACACTGTTGCAAGAGGTAGACTTTAAGAACTTTTTCATTAAATAATGAACTAATGAATCAAATACACACGTATCAGTATGCATTCAACGCATCATGTTTATATTTCATTTTATTTTCAGAGCAATTTTAATATGAAGGGGACATGGTTTTAAAACTTTTAAAATGCATGATTTCCTTTAATCACGCTTTAATAATTCATAGTTCATAAAGACCTCACCTGAAGCCCCGAAGGTCCAGCTACTTCTTCCTCAACAAGCTTTATGACATCTTCAAGATGTCTGAGTTTCCTATATATGTTTTCCTATATGTAATTAAATGAACTAATAAATAAAATTAAATGAACTAATAAATAAAATACACACGTATCATAGTATGCATTCAACACATCATGTTTATATTTCAGAGCCATTTTTAAATATGAAGGGGACATGGTTTTGTGGATTAATGTGTTGAAATTTATGTTAATCTATGTGTTAAGTTTGTCTGTATGAGACTAGCAGTAAGCTAGATCAACATTAGAATAAAATACAGATCATATTCTAACATTTTATTATTGTTGAACTATATAACATTGATTAGTGACTGGTCAGTCACTACTGCTAGTTTATTTGTGTGGTTAGCTAGTTATTTTGCCTACTTACACTCGGACTCTGCTTTATGAAAAAGCTTCTTATGTCCCCTTTTTTCTTGGGTGGCATCTACAAAGTACAAAAAGGGGCAAAAAAACGAAATATTACAATGTTTTACTCTGGCCTTTGTATGTGGCAGAAAGACAGCCCTGGTAACTTACCGTCGGCGTCGTCAACATGGGAGCGCACACACACACCAGCTGCTCGCTGCTAGTGCAAGCACAAAAGTAGGCCCGGCCCGAGCGTGTAGCCTGTCAGCAGGGACGTGCACAGACATTTTGAGGGGCAGGGGCTCAAGTGAAATAAAGGGCACTTCTCATAATTACGTATTTTTTGTCTTTTTTAAAAACAAAAAAGTATATATATTAATGCAACACTGACTTCCTTTTAAAAAAAATAATTTAAAAAGTTAATTAATTTTATCTTCCTCAAACTCTAATTTTCAAAAGATGTCTACAAAATATAGACATATTCACTCTAAACTGAAGAGGGTTGTTGCTGCTATTTTGTTAACTTTACTGAAAAAATCACTGCAAAAATGATTGAAAAAATACAAAAATACAGCAACTTAATAAAATTCTTACAAAAAAGGGTCTTCTACTTCAAAATAAAATTCCTCCTTCCTCCCTTACAGCAGCAACCTTCTGGGGGCCATGTCCCTGTAGATGTTTATTACTTCACTGTGGTTTACAGGAATGTCTTTCTCACTAGCCAGGAGGAGGAGATCAGAAAGCCTTTCTTCGGTGCATAGGCTTCTGAGTGTGTCTTTAACCAGTTTGAGCTTGGAAAATGACCTCTCCACTGTTGCTGTTGACACTGGAATTGTTGCATAAGTTCTTATCATTTCCACCAGTGTTGGAAAGATATCCTGTCCACTGTTGTCTCTCAGTGTCTTTAACAGAGGTCAGGTCTAACACTTTCAGCATCTGAGTTATCTGTTCTCTCTTGGGTTTTGCTGTAACTGATTGTAACCATGCATTTAGCGATTTGCTTCTCTTGGCTGTTTCCTGGCGCTCCTTTTCTGTATCCTCTCTATTTTTGGCATTATGCTGCCTGCCTGGCCCTGCACTGCAAGCATGATTAAAATTAATTGTTTAAATAGTTTTTGTTTCACAAGCAAAATAACTTTTTAGCTTCACACAACTAAGCATCAGAATACTGAATTGCCTTAATGTTTTAATCAAATACATAATATTTTTATTTCTATGCATGTACACATACACAATAACTGATGGTGACTGACAAGGACTTAGTTTTACATTTGAGGGAGGACTGCACATCACCATCATCAAATAAAACCTTCAAAATCAACATTTAGATGGAGTTTGTTTTAAACCTACTACACTCAAAAAATATTCTGTGGCGTAGTAAATATTTAACTTAATTAACTTAATAAAATCTCTGAAAATCTTACTTGATTATTTGAATTAATCTTACCAAAATAATTGAGTAAAAATTAAATAAAATTAAACAAAAGCCAATGTCATGTATGTATTTGTGGTTGTATGGAATACTATTTTATAAAGGTTTAGAGGAAATAAAAAACAAGTTTTTAATGTTTAATGTTAACTTATTTCTACTCAGTTTTATTTATTAATGTACAGATGCAGTTACTCAGATTTACTACATTTTTGTGTAGCCTATCCTCCATCTGTTTGCATCTGTAGATTTCTTCTAGATTCACCAATTTAGATTTCTAAATTTCAGGGGGAAAGACTCTTGATGTAAGTCACTGACTGTAACTAACTGGGGACGTTCTTATTTTATTAACTTATTTTATTACATGGCTTGGTTGATCTCCAATGTAGAATGTAGAATTAACTTATTTTATAACATGGCTTGGTTGATCTCCAATGTAGAATGCGGTCTGTTATTTCTTGAAAACAGACCGCTGTGCGGAGTATAACAGACCGTTGTCATGAAAAACAGAGCGTTGCTATGGACTCACAGGATTCTAACCGTAGAGACGGAGCGTACTATTTTCTTTAGCGGAAGCAATATAATCGGGTTTAAATCAATAAACTCCCTTTTAATATTTTGTGTCAAATTATTTATTTATTTGGTAGGTAGCCATGTAATAAGCAGGAGGAATTATCATATTATTATAGCGATTATCCCTTACACAGCTCTAGTCTAGTAGCTCATGAGGCATGCATGCTAGCAAAACACAGCGCTTCAGAACTCCTGCACTGATATTTAGATATACTATTCTTCAATAAATATATTTGTTTGACAGGGAAGCTGTGCGCAAACAGGAATATATATATTATTAAAAAAAAAAAAAAAAAAAGAACCCCAGAAAAAAGGGCACTTTCTCTCCAGGAATAAAAAGGGCAGGTGCTCAAGCCCCCTTTGATGTCTATGTGTGCACGTGCCTGCCTGTCAGACATCCCGCCGCCAATCAAATTACGGCGTTTCTTGTACTGTCGTCGTCCTGGCCGTTAGAATCGATCCAGATAGCAGTGCAAAGATCCAAATAGCAGTTCAAAGGAGCTTGCTAAATATTGGTGGGGACAAATTTGCCATCTCAAAATATTGATAGGGACTAGTACCTAGCGTCCCCCCCTAAACCTACGCCCTTGTGTAACAATGAACTTTTTTTTCTTTTACACAGGGCACAAATTCTAACTTAAAACTTTTAATTTGCCCCACCTTGTTTTACAGTTGCAAACTCTTTCATCACCTTGTAGTGTGTAGTCCACGTGAACAAAGCCCTCTGTTCCGGACACTTCTCCGTTTTGGTCACATCTGACATTAGTTTTATTTTTAAATCTCTATAACTTGAGCCTAGTATTACACAAAGCATAGAATACAGACATATCTGGTTGTCACACTGTTTACACTGTAAGCTTTGAATAACTTATCTCAGTCTTTGTAGTCGTAGTTTCCAGGGAGCGCTCCTTCAGTCAGTCGAGTTCTCGTCCTTTGAGACAATGTCCATGTCCTTGGCCATGTTTTAAGTGGTAACGTCTTTAGTCGGTCAGTCAGCTAGCTTGTCAATGAACGCCTTCTTTAGTTAGCAGAACCTGGTATGGGCCCTCGAAACCTGGCTCCGACCAATTTTTCCATCTCCACCTCTTTATCCACACATAGTTGCTTGGCACCAAATCATGTAGTGGCCTCGTGTCAGGTTTGGTAAGGTCAATCCTAGGCAAAGAAGAAAAGAAACTGGAGAATTAGTATTCTCCTATTTGTAAATCATACTGTTGATGATTACTTGTTAGCACCTATTTAGTTCCTTGGTATGCACTTAATTCAATAAAATCCATCATTCAGTGATGACCTGGTCCTTGAGCCCTTTTTTATTTGTTGCAACTTATCCTGCACAGTTTTAACATTGTGCCTGGCACACATACAACACTTAAGACAGACTTCTGCAACTACCTGCTGTATCCTGGGCAACGCCAAACTCCACTGATAATATTTACCATTTTATTTTGTCCATCATGATCTTTTCGTGCTATTTCTGCAGCAATTCTACCAGGCTTGTAGTAAACATTGTTTCACCTCAGATATATATTATTAACCTGGGTAGCATCATTTTTCCATCTTTTTTTTCTGCCTGATTTTGAATGATTTTGGTTTGAACACCTTTGCCACTTTTCTTGATAAATTGGTGTGTTTGCACCTTCTTTGTCGTATGGAATAATCACACCAGCTTTTAAGTAATTGTTAAGACCTCTTAATGCCTCTTGTGAGATTGGGTACTGTCTAAGTTGTGGTTTAGTGTTTGTGTTTGTAGTGATGTGGTAGGGAGGAACATTAAACCTGCCCACGTCAGTTGGACCTTTGGACCAAAGGATGTCTGGTATCTGTTTTAAGTCAGCTGCAATTGAATCTGACACCATCATACATTCCTCCACAGACAGACGCTGACCATGGTTGCCACAAACCTATCTCATACACCTCCAAAGTTGTATTAAACCATACATTGTCCCCAACTGTTCCCACCCTGACCTGGCGTCATTAAAGAGTATCATAGTCAGAATAGATTGTAGGTCTTCCCACTCATCTGTATCGTCTGGCAATGGAAACATGAGGTGTGTGTTCAGTAAACAGATGCATTTGTTCAGAGTGTAACTCCACTGAGCATACAGCTCTAGTCTTACTACAGTATAAACCTTTTATGTTGAGCTCAGTTCAGAAGCCTGCATCTCTGATGGTATGTGGTTGCATGAGTGTGTGTGGCATGGGCAGCATCAATGCTGAAAGGTATATCCAAGTTCTAGGACAACATATGCTCCCATCCAGACGTCGTCTCTTTCAGGGAAGACCTTGTGTTTTCCAACATGACAATGTCAGACCACATCCTGCATCAATTACAACATCATGGCTGTGTAGAAGAAGGATCCGGTTCTGAAATGTCCAGATCTTTCACCCAAAGAAAACATTTGGCGTATCATAAAGAGAAAGATGTGACAAAGAAGACCTAAGACAGTTGAGCAACTAGAAGCCTGTATTAGACAAGAATGGGACATTTCTATTCTTAAACTTGAACTTGTCTCCTCAGTCCCCAGACGTTTGCACTGTTCTAAAAAGAAGAGGGGGTGCCACAGAGAGGTAAACATGGCCTTGTCCCAACTTTTTTGAGTTTGTGTTGATGAACTTATTTTTCCCTTAAAATTATAAATTAACTCATATCATTTCATATTTTATATATGTTGTATTCTGAATAAAATATTGAAATTTAAAACTTCCACATCATTGCATTCTGTTTTTATTCACAATTTGTACAGTGTCCCAACTTTTTTGGAATTGAGTTTGTAAAATAAACTCATGTTCCACAATCTGGTCTAGGCCCTCTACTATAAGTGGACTGCTTCCAATTGCATTTGATTAGTATTTCATATTGTAAGAACAGTTTTATTTGACAATGGAATAGTATTTTTCCGTTTACACTTAGTAGATTAAACTGATTTGGATGCACCACTATCTACAGTGCCTTGCGAAAGTATTCGGCCCCCTTGAACTTTGCGACCTTTCGCCACATTTCAGGCTTCAAACATAAAGATATGAAACGAAAATAATTTTTTGTGAAGAATCAACAAGTGGGACACAATCATGAAGTGGAACAAAATTTATTGGATACTTCAAACTTTTTTAACAAATAAAAATCTGAAAAATTGGGCGTGCAAAATTATTCAGCCTCTTTACTTTCAGTGCAGCAAACTCTCGCCAGAAGTCTCATCATTCATTCAGAGGATCTCTGAATGATCCAATGTTGACCTAAATGACTAATGATGATAAATGGAATCCACCTGTGTGTAATCAAGTCTCTGTATAAATGCACCTGCACAGTGATAGTCTCAGAGATCCGTTTAAAGCCTAGAGAGCATCATGAAGAACAAGGAACACACCAGGCAGGTCCAAGATACTGTTGTGGAGAAGTTTAAAGCCGAATTTGGATAGAAAAAGATTTCCCAAGCTTTAAACAGCCCAAGGAGCACTGTGCATGCAATAATATTGAAATGGAAGGGTTATCAGACCACTGCAAATCTACCAAGACCTGGCCGTCCCGTAAACTTTTAGCTCATACAAGGAGAAGACTGATCAGAGATGCAGCCAAGAGGCCCATGATCACTCTGGATGAACTGCAGAGATCTACAGCTGAGGTTGGAGACTGTCCATAGGACAACAATCAGTCATATACTGCACAAATCTGGCCTTTATGAAAGAGTGGCCATTTCTTAAAGATATCCATGAAAAGTGTTGTTTAAAGTTTGCCACAAGCCACCTGGGAGACACACCAATTAGTGGAAGAAGGTGCTCTGCACATCAACACGTCAAAACGTCTACGCAGTTGGTGCCACCTTCCAGTTTACTGTCACTCTCCTAAGACTCTGACCGAGATGTACACACGGTTTTTGTGGTTCTGTCCAGGCGAGCGACAGCTGAAGCGCAGTGGAGACATAAGCTCAGTGATTCTGTCTCTTGCAAAACTGGCATTTGAACAGCTTCTCAAAGGCAATCAGATCTTCTACGAAGAAGACCTGGTGGATTGTGGCACTGATGCCCAAACATTTCCGTCATTTTCCGAACTGTTCACTCAAGTCTTTAGAGAGTGTGGGCCAAACCAGAATAAGCTCTACAGCTTTGTCTTTTCCACTTTTCAAGGGTTTCCGGCTGCTCTTCATGTTGTTGTGTCATTCATCAATTCTGGCATTAATCTCTTGTCTCAAGAACCGCTGAACTCCGAACTGTCAGTACAAAACATCCATCAAAGTGCAGTCAAGTTGCTTTAACAGAGTCCAGATAGACTCATGCATCTGTTCCTTTGCTTTCTGTTTGGTCTTAGCCTGCAAACCAATGAAACTCTTTTTAAAGAGTTGTTGAAACTATCAGGAAGAAGCCTGGAGGATAGCAACCATGACACAGTCCAGTACATCAAAAGGCAGTTGATGGATAACCCTCCTCCAGATAAATGCCTCAACCTGCTTCAGTGTCTGAATGTGTCGGTGGTGGAGGAGATCCAGCACTATCTGACCTATTCCACATACAACATGTCTCCTGCTCAGTTCTCAGCTCTAGTCTTCATATTAGTGACTTCAGAAAGCATCTTAAAGGTGTTTGACCTCAAGAAATACTGCAGAAATACTACAGATGAAAGGTTTTCTGGTTTGCTGCCAGTGATTTAAGTCTCAGAGTGTGCTGTGTAAGTAACTCTTTCTGATTGTATTCCATTAAGTGGCTTGGGTTAGAATTCCGGCTCAGACCCTTTTTAATCTAGTTCTATTACTTTACTTTAAGGTTGAAAATTTGCCTTAGCAACCATTAAAAAAATAAAGGTTGTTTTGACATTTGACAGCCCACATTGTAACTGCTCATTGTGTGCCTGTTCCTGATTTGCACAGGACTGTATGTAATTGTTTTTGAAAGGACATGTGTGTTCCTTGAGCTGGGGTGTTGCAAACATAGAGCTATAGCTGCAAGATATAATTTCCCACAGATTTTTCACAAAAATTGTAAATGCTTTGATTTGTGACACGTCTCATTTAATCTGTTTCAGGTTGCGTGGCTGTAAACTGTCAAACAAACAATTTCAAAGTCTGGCCCCTGTCTTCAGCTCAAAAAAACACAAAAAGCTGGATCTCAGTGACAACTATCTTAGAATTGACGAAATTGCACAGTGGATGATGAACCCACAATGCAAACTGAAAATTCTCAGGTAGGTCTGAACTGTTGGTTAATTGGTCAGCTCAACTAGATTGGCTTTAAAAGTAAATCATGTAAATGTGTTTATGGGATACACTGCATATAGGACTCTTGATGAGGAAGTCCAGCAAAGAAGAAGAACGTTGCAGTTATTGACAATAGATGTCTGCCAGACAAATGCAACCAAGTTAACAATAAAAGAAAAAACATAATAAATTAGTAAAAGGGATGCCATACAGAAAAAAAAAGTGTTATCCTGATACCACCTGAAAAGAGATACACTCAACAAAATCGAGAAAGGGTTTGTGTTGGGAACCTCTGCTCTCTCGCACCACATGAACTGTATCTTTCTAGTGACGGCAGAGCTTCCCTATTCAGTCAAATGGAGTAGGCTTCCTGCATTGCCTCCCTCCACTTCTCAGCATAGCCACTAGGTGTCTGCTTCTCTGTGGTGTCGCTGGGTTTCTTTGGTAACAGGAGGTTGAGTGGGAGTGTTGGTTCACGGCCAAAGAGCAGGAAGAAAGGAGAGTAACCTGTTGCCGAGTGGACGGTGGAGTTGTTGGCATGGACTACTTTTTTCAAGTGCTCCTTCCATTTTCTTGTCCGTTTCCTCCAGGGTCAAAACATGCTCAGCAGCATCCTGTTGAAACAATATGCAGGTTTTGCTTGGGGGTGGTAAGGTGAGGTGTGGGAGTGATGAATACCACTGTATTTTTGCCGTTTGGTCCATGGAGATCATTTCAAATGGGGTAGAGGTCTCAATACTTTAAAGTGGTGTTCTTGTAACTCTGTTGGGCTTTTTCTTTTTGTTACAGCTGCAGACTTGAGTGACATGATGCTTCATCTCCTGTCCTCTCAAGTGTTATAAAGGCTGTATAGGGCCTGCTTTTCTCGCTCATGAAGCCTTGGTGGTACGCTTTGACCTGGTCCAAAACAGTGAACCAGGAATTTCCACCCCGGTTTTCTAAAATCTTATGGATTCTGGGGATGGAATGTCTTTTCATTGAGCAACCTGTAGTCAATGCACAAAAAACGTGTGCCATCCGTCTTCTTAACACACAGTACAGGTGAGGAATATGAAGAATATAAATTTGGAATCCAGACTTTTTTTTAACAAGTCCTGAACGTGAGCCTCAACTTCTTGGTACAGATGTCGGGGAATGGCCCTGTATTTCTTATGGACAGGAACAGAGTCTTTTAGATGAATGTTCATCTCCAAGCCAGTAATGCAGCCAGCGTCCCACTCATCTCTGGCAAACACATCACACTCCTCCCTCAGCATTTGCTGAAATTTATGCTGCTGCTCTGCAGAGGGGTGTCTCAGGTCCCTGTGGTGCTTGACTGGGCTGCTTCAACAATAAAGTGCTGCCGCTGTTCTGGTAGTTTGGCTTCATGACACTGGACTGGCTTGATCTACACTGCATCAACACTATGTAACCAGCCTAGTGTTGTGCAGCCACATAGTTGGATGTCACTGTCTGTGGTATTTTCAACAGTCACTTTTATCCGTGTGTTGGCTTCGGGCAGTTGGATCAGTTGCTCTCTTACTTTGAGTCCTGTGGGCCATAGCATCTCTGTGTTGGGCTCTAAAATAAACTGTGGCCCTCATTACACTCCTTGTTGCAGCTGGTTGCACTATACTTTGATGGTGGTGTTTTTTGGGATGGTAACTGGCATTCTTACTAGATGAGCAATGTGTCTAATATGTCCCTTTTTAAGATGGTTAAGAGTGGCTCGTATCAGACACCTCCTCCCCACCATCTTGGCCATTTGCTGCAGGGTTTCTGGGTACTCTGCAGAAGCCAGTCCAGTGGCTCAGTGGTCAGTACTCCCTCACTTGAAGCAGTGGTCGTACAGTGTTGAAGGTCCCAATTGGCTGCTGAAGACTGGATAACTGTGTGGTGAGATTCTGGCTTCACAGATGCTTCTATTTCGTGATCCACGTTCTATAATTGTGTGTCACTTCCCTTTGCTTCCTGTTGATTGTAGAGTGACTGTTGTAACTGTAGCTCTCCAAGGCGGTTGAGGTTGAATCACTACTCACTGCTGATACCTTGACTCTGGCTCTGGCAGAAGACAGCTTGTTCTTCCTCTCCATTTCTAGGCTGTAGGCAGCTGTAATCTTCTCCAACATAACTTCATCTGTTACTTTGGAGTTTTGTAAGTATGATTTTAAGTCTGTGTGGATGGTGTTGTCCTGGAGTCTAGTTAGTACCATTTGTAAAAACTGGTTTTGGATGAGTCCTGAGCTGTACTTTAATCCAGTGTCTGCTCTTTTTGAAGCAAAGTGCATTTGTTGTCTCAGGTCCATGGCTCGAACAAAAAACTGGACTGCAGTCTCTCTGGGTTCTTGGACAGCTCGGGTGAGGGAGTGGTACATCTCTCACTCATCTTTTAACAAAATGAGTCTGTAATATTTGTTCTCAGAGCATGCAGTGTTAGGGCATCTATACTTTCAAGGTAGATTCTCAATTTAGTGCCAGGGGTGATAGCTTGAATCCCAGCATCCAGAATTTCACATTCATCATATCCTTATTTCTGTGCTTTTGTGATTTGTCTTTCCAAACTTGCATACCCCAACTTGTCCTTCTGGTTATGTTCACCAATCTGTCCAAATACTTTCAAGTCTCCTCTGTACATTGGGTTAACCAAAGGTGGAGTCTTTTTGGACAACGTAACTGTAGCAGTGGAGACAGAAACAGAAGTGCAGTGGCTTACCACTGTCTGAGGAGTGGGTGCAGTACCGACTGTGGCTGTGGCATTTTTTAAATGGACTTGGACATGGTTTTTAATTCATCAGTTTTGTCATTCACTTTCTGTAATAAGGACATTCCGTGATCTTCAAGCAGGGTTACATCCTCTCCCTCCAAATGCTAAAGGGTTAGCAGTCTCAATTTATGAGACAACTCCCTATCCTCATTTATTTAATTAAGGTAATTCACTTTTCCTGGATTTCTGTGGACGTGTTGTTGTTGTGAGGCCGACATGTTTGAAGTCTTTTTACCATTTGATTGTCCCTGGTGTTGGGCTGCCCTTTTGTCCTTGGTGTAGCTGCTGATAGCATTAGCTCCATTAGCTCTGTGTTAGCGCGTGGTAATCCATCAACGGTCATAGAATCCATCCAACAAGGCATGTAGTAGAAGTCCGATGCTCCATCAAAAACAAAACTTAATCAAACAGGGCAGAAAAAACAAGATTTTGTTATGTTGCCCCATTGTCTTTCTCAAGATTCCTGTTGCAACATTTATTATAGGCACCACATAGGTTTATGGTTTATGGGGCGCAGTGGCTCAGTGCCAGATGTGGTTGTCCCTCAACCGGAAGGTTGGTGGTTTGATTCCGACTCTTTCCAAGGTTCATACTGTCGTTGTTTCCTTGGGCAAGACACTTTTCCACATTTCCTCCAGTGGTGTTTCAGCTGTAACACTGGTAAATTGAAGCTTAATGTAAGTCGCTTTGGATAAAAGTGTCAGCTAAATGAATAAATGTAAATGTCAGTCCCGGGTTAACAAACCATTGTAGTGTATAGTTTTTGTATTAAGTTTTCCAGCAGTACGTACAACATACAATTTGTCAAACACTTACGGTGTTCCCAGTTCTGTGCACCCCACTTAAATAACCCGGCTGCTTCATGCGTGAGACACATGACTTCCGGGTTACACTAAACGGTAGAAGAAAAACAGTGAATAATGTAGCATTAGCAAAAGAATAAGTAACTTATTAATTTACAAGGAACTCATACCAAAATCTAAAATAACTAGTGCTTTAAAATCACACTGGCTCCTAAAAGTTTTCTTTAGGTTGACTGTTGTCATTTGAACTTGGCTGATTATGGCGAAGCTGTCACGCCGGCTCAAGACTCAGCCCAGCCCTCAACAAGTTCTCTGAGAGATTCCTCCTCCGGCTCCCCCGCCCCTGCCGGCTCGCTGAGTGGAGACAGGTGTGTGGGAGCGCCGGAGAAACCAGACCAGCTGTACCCGGTTTCTAATCAACGGGGTACAAAGAGCGCCACGGCCCGCTCCTCGATGCCGGATCGTAAAACTAGCTCCAGTTAGTGAACCCTCTAGCATTGAATTGTTCTTGTTATACTTTCCGAGACCTATCTCTTGTTTTCTTGTCTACGTTGCAGATCCGCCAGGTCCAGCCGTCCGTTCCATTCCAGTCCAGCCTTTGTCAACTCCTGCTACATCGAGTCCTGCCGTCAGCCCCGCTTCCGCTCAATCCCTGTCTACTTCTCCGTCTGTGGTAACTTCTCACCTTCCCTGAAGAACTGCTTGTAGTACTTCAACTTGTTTAAGTAAATCTGTATTGTTCACATTGCCTTGTGTCTGCGTTTGGGTTCTTCGCCTGATCTTAACAGAAGCTCTGGGTTCAGTTCTCCGTTGTGAGTGGACTCATCTCAAAGAACTGGACCTTTCGAACAACGAAGTGCGGGAGACTGGAATAAAGCTCATTTTTGGAGGAATCCACACAGTAAACTCAAAACACTCAGGTATTGTAGGCTAATAAATAATAAAACCAACCATCACTGTCATTTTTATTCATTATTAACCTTCCACAGGTTGGTTGCTTGTTTGATGACATGGGAAAGCTGTCATCCTTTGGCCTGTTACCTCAGCTCCCCATATTCCACTCTGACAGAGCTGGACTTAAGTTTGAACAAGATACAAGAAGCAGGACTGATGGTCTTAAGTACGGCTTTAAAGAGCCCACAGTGCAAACTAGAAACACTCAGGTCAGTGGATTTTTTTAATTATTTTTCTCCATAGTATTAGGGAGGCACAATCATTGCCTAAGTCTTCTCTTAGTACAGTATATGTATATTAACAACAAATCTTTAGCATGGTGTGTGTGTACCGTATTTTTCGCACCATAAGACGCACTTTTTCTTCACCAAATAGTGGGAGGAAAAGTGCCTGCGTCTTATGGTCAGAATACCATATATTACGGTATTCGGACCATATCTTTAGTATTCCCTCACCCGCTGCCGCTCTGAGCGGACCATGAGACGAGTTGCAAAGCGGCAGCGGGTACCCCGGGACCTTCCGTGTCCCTGGAAACTGCATCATCCCTCCCCCGCCCCGTGTCCAGGCTTCTCAGTAGTCCACTGAGATACTGGCAGAGAGGCAGCCTTACCGTAGTGGCAGAGCGGCAGCGGGTCCTCCCTCACCTTCCTTACGGAAGCCGATGTGTGCAGGAAGGCGCAATGCTGCTGTACTGTGTCACCGCCGTATGCTATTGGAGGATAGCATGTAGTAGGCGGTGTTACAGTACACAGCAGTGCGCATGCCCTTCACTCCAGTCATACAATTCAAATATTATTCTGTTATACTTTATTAAATATTTTATTACACTATTTGGTTCAGAATATTTTTTTTCCTATTTTTCTCCTCTAAAAACCAGGTGCGTCTTATGGTCGGGTGCGTCTTATGGTCCGAAAAATACGGTAGCTTGTAGTAACACAGATACAGTATTTAACATGTGGGCTGTGTAGTATTTTGGTGACATCCGGTGGCAAAAGAGTGTATCTGACAAGACCACCAGAATGACTCAACAGCACAAATCAGCTACACAGGTTTTACATTTACATTTAGTCATTTAACAGATGCTTTTATCCAAAGCAACTTACATTCACCAGTGTTACATTTACAGATGACGCTTTCATTTAAAGCGACTTAAATTAAGGTTCCATTCACTAGTGTCACAGCTGGAACACCACTGGAGGCAAGGTGGGTTAAGTGTCTTGCCCAAGGACACAACAACAGTATGAACTGTGGGGAGAGCGGAATTCGAACCGCCTACCGGTTGAAGGACGACCACTCTACAACTGAGCCTCTGCCGCCCGGTTAATCAAAGACTTTATTAAGTATCGAGTCAAACAAATCCAAAAGGACAGGTCAAAATCCAGAACAGAGGTCAAACACTCGGAAATTTATTGGAGGAAAAAGATGGAACGCTTGAGTAAAACAAGACTAACGGTCACATTGACAGAAGAAGACAAAGATTAAATGTCATCCTGGGGCAGGAAGTAAATCTGGAACGAGAGGAGAGTTAATACACAAAAACTAAAACAGGGAATGCAAACACAGAACAGTAGGACAGAAGGACATTCTTGACAGCAAACTGGCTTATCTCGGGTCAGCACTACAACATCTTAAAGAGTATTGAGTATTGAGCTAAGTAGTTTCTAATCAAGTGTTTCCTGCCCAGATTGAACCAGTGTCAGCTGTCTGAAAAAAGCTGTGAAGAGCTGGGCTCTGCTCTGAGCTCTCACATGTCTGATCTTAACAGGATGTATGGTCACAGAAAAGGGATGTGCGTCTTTGGCCTCAGCTCTGACCTCCAACCCTTCCCATCTGACAGAGCTAGATCTAAGTTACGCTACAAGTTACGGTGGCGCTACAAAGTATTAAGTTAAGGGGGCTGAATAATTTTGCACGCCCAATTTTTTTTTAATTTGTTAAAAAAGTTTGAAATATCCAATAAATTTCGTTTCACTTCATGATTGTGTCCCCAAAAAATTACAGTTTCATATCTTTATGTTTGAAGCCTGAAATGTGGCAAAAGGTCGCAAAGTTCAAGGGGGCCGAATACTTTCGCAAAGCACTGTAGCCTCTTGAGAATCCACTTGGAGATCACCTATAGTGGCCACTTTATTCTGCGTTCGGATTTGAAGTCCCTTAATGTTTCCCAGAATGCATTTCTATTTTCAGTAAGTTACTGTTTTTAATAGGAAACAGTAACTACTGTCAGGATTTCGCCGTTTTTAACAGCAATTTCTTAAAGTGTACATAGAAAAAGTCTAAGATCTTTGAGTTCAGCTCATGAAAAATGAGGGCAAAAACAAAACTGTTGAAATTTGTTTTCAGTATACAGTATCTCGTTCCAAAATTCGTCAATACAAATAATACTACATTATTTAATCAACATCAAGGGGACAATAGTGATCTCAACTGATGTTTTTTAAAGTGTAACTACACCCCTGGTCAGAGCCGAACTCCACCCACTCACAAAATTAAAAAAATGCTGGAAAAGTAGGCAGAGCCCAGCAGAGAGAGGGGGACGAACCGAGGGCAGGGCTCAGCGGGGGCATGCACCTGAGACCTGCAGTGATAGATTGATTGACAGCAGCTGTCAGACTCGCAAAGATAGAGACTGGAGGGACGCTGGTAGTTTTGCTACGGAGCATCCTTCGAAGTGGAGGACTTTACAATGCACACAGGGCTAGAGCCTTATAAATTTGTGCCGCTGGCTCAACAGCTCCTGAAGTTAAAGAGCAAAGTCTTGCAGCACAAGAGAGAATGGGGCCAGTGATAAAATGTTAGCATTGTCTAATTTAGTCTAATGCTCAGCCAACAAAGTTTCAGAAAAAAACAAACCTATGAATTTAGTTTGATTTTGGTAAGACTAGAGTCTGTTGTATTAGACTTTGTCTAGGGCTATAAAAACATTGATTAGATTAGATTAGATTAGATTTGATAAGTTCAGTGTTCATTAAGCCAAAGCAGAGATGATTGTACTTATCAGCTAATTTAACTCAGAGCAACATATGTTCTGATTAACTCAGGAAGGAGGTTTGGCTTCCAGTATTCAGGGACTTCTACTGGGCTACTAACATCAGAACAATGTTATACTGAAACTGGGGCTCTACAGATGATGAATCACTACTCTGCCCCCTTGTGGCTGAAGCTAGAACCCATGTCCTTAGTTAGACCTTACATTTTATTGTCTTTAATACTTTTAACAAGTCTTGCGTCTAAAACAAAGTTTCTCTACTATCTCAATGAATACACCAATCTGGTGTATCCATGCTTTCATCCCGGCCCTTCAGGACAACACATTTGTATGATGATGCTTCAAAAGAATTAAACCTATAAAAGACCTGTATACTAATAATGAATTTGCATCTTTTCAGCGATTTTCACCTTCTTTTAAATTTTAAATCCTGGCTGTATAAAATTCAATCTGGAGAATTTTTGCTTAGCAAGCTGTGATCATGAAAAAGAAAGAAAACGTCTCGGGTTATGAGAGTGAACGAGACACATGCTAGGACCTCTTCCCCATCAAGGAGAAAAACTTTATCTTTCTCCTTTATTCCCGACAGGTTAAGCCATAAGTGCCTCTCCGTGGCCACCAGCGCCGCCATGGAACGGCCCACAGCACGGGCCGTCTACTTGGTGACCATTAGAGACAAATGCGGAGCTCAGCCACATCCTCAGATGTGGGTCCCCCGCCTTCATCCAGGTCCGCTAACAGATCAGCCTGGTATGCTTGTAATACAGTCATCATATGCAGACATGCGCCAGCCTGACCTGCTGCCATATACGCCCTGCCCACCATATTTGATGTATCCCTACAAGGCTTGGTGGGCAGCACCGGGGTTTTTAGAGACGACGCCGCACCGGGAGAGAGGTAACTGGCCAGTAGGGGTGTGCATTGGCACTGCCCTCACGATTCGATTCGATTACGATTCACCAGGTAACGATTCGATTCAATTCGATTCTACGATGCATTGCAATGCATCAAAATTCTACTGCACACAAGGCAAATTTTTCATCTGTCATGAGGCAATACAAGCAGATATTAAACAACAGATTTTATTGGCTGCTATGTGTCTCCTGTATCTTTGACATAAAAGTTATTAAATTAAATTAAATGTAATTAAATAAAATGTAATTAAATAAAATTAAATGGTTGAGTATTGGATATGGCATTTTCAAACCTGAAAAAGACACACACAGTAAAATAGCAGCTCTAAGACAGGGCACTTCCTGAAGTCTTGTGCAAATATTAAAATAATAAGTAACACTATTTTAACAACAACCACCCAGGAATAAAAATATTCAGTGCAACAACACACAGTAACCACTTATTACTGTGAAACTTTTTTCAAGTAGTAAAGTAAAGTGCAAACTATTCTTAACAAAACCGCAGCTTAGCAGCTTTAAGACAATAACAATTATATGCCTGCCCTGATCCTACCATCACATCAGCTGCATACAATAAAATATTAATATGTGAAATACAGTAATGTAAACCAAAAATGAAGTGTGTAGGCTTAGCCTACTACCAAATTTGTGCAAACAACTTCTTCCGTCTGAGTTCAACATCACCATCATCAACAATTCGTTTCAGAGTGAGGAAATGTATAGTTTAACCTAAGCCTACTACATAACTTCTCACTGTTTAGCATTTGGGAATTTCAAGGTTCTTCTTTGTACAATGCGGGAAGCGCGGAATCAGTGAAGGTAGCTCTTGTCGGTAGCTTATACCGGAGCTCAATTGTTTTAGGCATTTTCCCCGCATTTTCTACCACAGAATAGGGTCATAGATCCTTCGCTATAAAACATGCCACCGATCGTATGATCCTCTTTGCTCTCTCGGAGTTGTGTGGCAATGTTGACACTAGCGACTCGTCAATTCTTGGCTGGGATGTGTCGACTTTTTGTTGTTGTTGTTGAAGCTAACTCAGGATGCCAACGATCAACATGGGTCGTGAAGTTAGTTGTATTGCCAACGTGCTTAATTTTAGTGTGGCAGATTTTACACACCGCGTAAGACTTGTCTAGTTTCCCATTCACTTCATAAAATCTGAAATGTGCCCAGATGTCCGCTTTTCAAGCTTTGGGCGCGTTTTTAATAACCCGTCTATTGCGGTCATCTCACTCCGCCTCAGCCATCTTGCTTGTTGTTGTTGTTCCCCCGGAACCGGAAGTATTTGAAACTTCACAACTTTATTGTCCGCCAGAAAATAAACAGTGACATAATCGATTATGGCACTTTGCTGCATCGATGCTGAATCGTTCATGCCCTGCATCGCGATGCATCGCCGAATCGATTATTGTTGACACCCCTAATATGCTGTATGTAATTTGGTATGTGACAAATAAAGTAATCTTATCTTATCTTACAAATACGTATGTACTTTTTGTTGTTCGGTGTGCTGTATGTTCTGCTGCTGCTGTGGCACTTTGCCTAAGAGAAATTTCCATTTGGGGACAATAAAGTATATTTGATTGAAGTCGCTTTGGATTAAAGTATCAGCTAAAATGAATAAATGTAAATGTAGGTCCCGGGTTCACAAACCATTGTAGTGTATAGTTTTTCCAGCAGTACGTACAACGTACAATTTGTCAAACACTTACGGTGTTCCCAGTTCTGTGCACAAACGCCACACTGCTTCTCTCTTCCTGCTCCTCTCTCTCTGACAGGCGGGTGTACCCCATTTAAATAACCCGGTTGCTTCATGCGTGAGACACATGACTTCCGGGTTACATAGACACAAAACGGTAGAAGGAAAAAAAAAAGTGAATAATGTAGCATTAGCAAAAGAATAAATAACTTATTCATTTACAGGGAACTCATACCAAAATCTAAAATTAATCTTTAAAATCGCACTGGCGCCTAATAAAAGTTTGGTTTTCTTTAGGTTGACTGGTTGTCATTTGAACTTGGCTGATTCTGGCCAAGCTCTGGGTTCAGTTCTCCGTTGTGAGTGGACTCATCTCAAAGAACTGGACCTTTCGAACAATAACGCGGGGGAGAATGGAGTAAAGCACATTTTTGAAGGACTGAGGAATCCACACAGTAAACTCAAAACACTCAGGTATTGTAGGCTTATAAATAATAAAACCAATCATCACTGTCATTTTCTATTCATTATTAACCTTCCACAGGTTGGTTGCTTGTTTGATGACATGGGAAAGCTGTGATCCTTTGGCTTGTTACCTCAGCTCCCCATTTTCCACTCTGACAGAGCTGGACTTAAGTTTGAACAAGATACAAGAAGCAGGACTGATGGTCTTAAGTACGGCTTTAAAGAGCCCACAGTGCAAACTAGAAACACTCAGGTCAGTGGATTTTTTATTATTTTTCTCCATAGTTTTAGGGAGGCACAATCATGGCTCAAGTCTTCTCTTAGTACAGAATATGTATATTAACAACAAATCTTTAGTCAGGTCAAAATCCAGAACAGAGGTCAAACACTAGGAAATTTATTGGAGGAAAAAGATGGAACGCTTAAGTAAAACAAGACTAACAGGCACATGGACAGGAGTAGACAAAGATTAAATACCATCCTGGGGCAGGAAGTAAATCTGGAAGTAAACGAGAGGCGAGTTAATACACAAAAACTAAAACAGGGAATGCAAACACAGAACAGTAGGACAGAAGGACATATTGACAGGATCTTACCAATAAAAACAAATAACTTTTTGATCACAGTGTGCTTTTTAATATGTGTTTTCTTTTCTTTTTCCATTAGACTTAGTGTTTGTGGCCTGACGGACAGAAGCTGTGAAATCCTGGCCTCAATTTTGTCCGAGTCGAGCAGGTTGAGCAGACTGGACTTGAGCAGAAACAGTCTGTGTGATTCAGGAGTAAGCCTCTTCTCTGGAGGCATGAAGCATTCACGCTGCAAAGTGGCTTATCTCGGGTCAGCACTACAACATCTTAAAGAGTATTGAGTATTGAGCTAAGTAGTTTATAATCAAGTGTTTACTGTCCAGATTGAACCAGTGTCAGCTGTCTGAAAAAAGCTGTGAAGAGCTGGGCTCTGCTCTGAGCTCTCACATGTCTGATCTTAAAGAGCTGGACCTCAGTAATAATGACCTGAAGGACTCAGGAGTACAGCTGCTGTGTGTCGGACTGCAGAAGCCAGAGTGTAGACTGGAAACCCTGAGGTTTGAGCACATGTTCCATTATGCTTCACTCACTTTGTGTTGTCTAACCACTGAATGTTAACAGGTTATCAGGCTGTATGGTCACAGAAAAGGGATGTGCGTCTTTGGCCTCAGCTCTGACCTCCAACCCTTCCCATCTGACAGAGCTAGATCTAAGTTACAACCACCCTGCAGATACAGGACTAGGACGGCTTTCTCCGGGACTGGCCCACCCATTCTGGAGACTAAAGACTCTTTGGTACGGCTCGTACAGACAGTAGTCTTAGTAGATTCTACACTTACAAACTCAAACTAATTCATAGTAAGACATTAGTAAGGCAAAAGTGAGAAATTTGAAAATATTACAGTTAGTATTATGTTTAAAGATTTGGCTGTGACTCATCTGTGTAGAAGAGTCAGGCTGTATACTTTTCTTTCAGTTCACAAAAAAAAAATGCTTTAATTGCTTTACCTTTGAGGGTCACTGCATTTATGCTTAGATTGTGCATGTCCACAAGAAAAGTTTGAATGTGTCTATGAGATACTCCAGTAGGGGCTGTGTGGTACTAAATCAGAGGTTAGAACATTAGTGGAGTAGTTTACATTACACCAGATGACTCTTAAACTAAAATTAAAGCACTACTGTTCATGGACATTGCACGATGTTTGGATGTAGCAATTTGTTAAAATGATTATGTAATCTACTACAATGTAATCTATAAAAATCTGCAGGTTCCTAATGGTATGATAATGGTTAGAGCGTTGAGACAAATCTCCATCAAGTCCCGCATTTAACCCTGTGTGTTCTGGAGCAAATCAGCTTTCACTTTGTTTTAACAAATCATATTCAATTTTAATTCACTAATCAACCCATCAATATTTACTGTCTTTTTCCAAACTGGACTTACAGCAATCAAAAATAACAATCTCTCTGAACACTGACAAAGATGCTGATTATTCAAGTCTTATTCATTCCCCTGTCAATAAGACCTGGGCCATGTCTCACTTTAGTCCTGTGGACTCTGTAATCCTTAAAGAAACTCCTTCAAAAAACTCTTCAGCTGCTTGAGCCTAAAGATCTTACACAAGTTAACTGCTCTCTTCAGCAGGGCGTCTTTCCTTGTGTCTAAAAACAGCTGTGGTTACACAACTGTTAAAAGAAACATAATCTCGACCCACTTATTTTCAGCAACTACAGACCAATCTGTAATTTTCCATTATCAGCTAAATCCTCAAAAACATTGTGTACAATCAACTGAATAATTATATGAAGATTAACAACCTTTATCAATCTGGTTTTAGAAATAACCACAGCACTGAAACTGCACTACTGAAAGTTGAAAACCTTGACCTTCGCGATAACACAGACTTATTTTTTGTTGTTGTTTATGGATTTCTTCTTTCTTTTAAGTTTTTACTATGTAATTTTGTGCAAAATGTGCTCTATAAAAAATTCTTCTTCGTCTAATTTCCCAAGTTGTAATATATTTATAATACCTAGAGTTCAAAGAGCCCTATTCGAGGAACAGTGTTGCGTTACCTTGCACTGGCAGCCGTATGTTTAACTCTTTGACCTTTTCACTGGTTTAACACAAATGCTCTTGTTCTTTCAGCGTTGACCACAGTGGAGCACAGAGGATGAAGTCTGGTCTTTGGAAATGTTAGTATTTAAATCACACATACAGTTCATAAAATATTGTTAGTATCACACTAGCATAACACAATGTTCCAAATAGTCCAAAATGTTCCTTTGGTCGAGGTTAAAACTTAAAAACATTGGTCTGATTATAAGAAAACAAAAATTTAATGTTGTTCCAAATCTTTAATTCTAATTCTATGATGGGGCCCATATTTAGCTCAGTATTGAATTGTGTTTTGTGTATGTCTACTGGGATATGTATACATGTCATGTGTTGCATGTAAAATGGACAGTCATAAAATTTCCGTCATAATCTATTATTACCTGTCATTAGAATTTTCCATACTTTAATAATACTCATATCTTTTCTTTTTACTCACATTTTAAGAGTTTGCAAGACAAGCATAGAGGACAGATTATTTGTTTTATTTATAAACAACTGACATTTTATGACTAAAAAAGGAAATAACTAAATAAATAAAAAATAATTAACTAAACTTAATTTAGTCGCTGTTCTGTAGCTCTGTCTGTCTGCCCTGTTCTCAGTTTGTCCTCCTTCATCCTCCACTGCATCATGTCCTCTTTTTTCACCTTTATTAACAAAATCAGAACTATTTGGCGGTTTGAAGAAAATACCCCATGACATGACATATTTTCAACTGAATAAAGTGTGACAAAGATGAGACAATTCAAGATAATTGCTAATTAATATGTACATTTGCCACCAACTGGACAGGAGTAGGAATTACAATAGATCACCCTCAGAGTGGGGGCTTCAATTTCTGTCATTGCTAACAAAAAAAACAAAACAAAAAAAAACATGTTTTTCAGTCAACGTGACCTCTGCTGCCATTTTTCCTGTAATACCTGGAAAGTTTTACTGAATAAATGTAGTTGATACTAAATACTTTATTTTTTTGTCAACCAGACGCCGTTGAGCTCACACTGGACCCCAACACAGCCCACAGGAACCTAGTACTGTCAGAAAACAACACCAAGTTTGAATATGTTGACACACCTCAGCCGTACCCATATCACCCAGACAGATTCAATGTCTATCAACAGGTGACGTGTAGCAGTGGACTAACTGGCCGCTGTTACTGGGAGGTGGAGATAAAAGGCAATATAGACATAGCAGTGTCTTATCATGAGATGAACCACTGGGGAGGCAGTGAGGAGTGCTCTTTTGGACAAAATGACAAATCTTGGTGTTACTCCTGGGACGTCCATTATTTTTGTGTATCGCACAATAAATGGACAGTTTACATTAATCAAAGATTAAATAGTGAAAGGATGGCTGTGTATCTGGATTGGGATGCTGGTACCTTCTCCCTATACTCTGTGTGTTCTGGCACTCTCATTCATCTGTACACTTTGTACTCCACCTTCACCGAACCACTCTTTCCTGCCTTCCAAGTCCGTGATGGCCAATTCCAAAATTCTTTCTGTCAGTTAGCTAAAAAACTAAATGAGTAAGGTTGGGAGAGACTGATGACCCTTGTGGTCACCTGATCAATTTATGATGAGCGAATGTGTCTTTGGCTTCTAAACTGTATTATTATTATTATTATTATTATTATTATTATTATTATTATTATTATTGACTGACCAGTAGATTGTGTTCACTTTAAATATGCGTATAGTAAAATGTTGTAATATGAAACCTAAAATAAAAATTATGAAGAAAAGGTTAAAGCAAAAGCATCTGGACTTAGTTTTCAAGGTGAAAAAGTTTAGTCTCTAATTCCAAAAGACTTTATAATTTCTGAGATCAACTGGTGAGAGAGCTGGATGACAGCTTCAGACATGTTTACAAATTATGTTTAAATACTGTACAGTCACTTCAAAATAAGTAAAATAGACACTTAAAGGCCATAAAACACAGTTGAAGGAGACATTATTTTCTGTGTACCATGTCTGTGGAAGAGAAGTTTCACTCATGTTTCTAGAAGAGCACACATTTCTTGAGTTCACAAAAGCTTATGAATTGATAAATACATTTTGTTTTAAATAAAAGTGAAACTACCATCAGACCTGTTTCCACAGGGTTGGGTTATAGACAACAGCATGTCCCTGCAGGGCTACCATAGCTGGTCACATGCATTTAAATAGAGTGTGAGATGTGGAACTGCAATCTGCACTTTTGCCACAAGATGACGCCAAAAACTAACCTTTAAAATTTAAATTACTTTAGCCACCCTCGTTGTCCCGCAAAGCTCCACTTTTTTGTCTTTTTTTTTTTTTTTTACTGTTTTTATTTAGTACCTAACGCTCCCAGTGGTAAAAACAACTTGGTGAATAAAACTAGCAACAAGCACAGTCTGAAAACAAGTTTATCTTTTTTACTAGAGACTTGAGTAGAGTCTGGAGTAACAGGGTTTTAACTATCTGGATTTGCACGGGCATCAAAGTTAAGTAATGATGTAGTCCAGGAGGAAATGCAGTAACTTTCCCAAATATTATTTTTAAGTCAATACTTGAGGTAAATCATGCAGGCTGCTATTTATAATTTAGATTTTTAAATATAAACTCTAGTCATGGGCAAATATAGATTGGATAATAATTGCCCTCAAAATGTTAAGCTTTGAGTTCAAGTGCCCTACGCTCCATCCATCTGTAAAAGTTTTCATACAGGACTGCCTTTTTGACATCTTAATATCCTGCACAAAATAATATTTTCCTTTACTGGATTAGTGACACACCCCCAACTTAATTTAACTGGAACAAGTTAGTTAGTTTTTACCCATAAACAGCCAATTGTGTAGCTTTATTAGAAACCTGTCGGTCTATAATGTTCTCAGATTAGAGTCTGAAAAGGACATGTTTTTTTTATTTTTTATTGTTTAGTACGTTCATTTGCTCCAATGTAATTCTTGTTTAGTGTTTACTATTAATATAAAACAAGGGATTTAACATTGTACTCACTTGGCCACCCTAACCTCTGCTTAACTAGCACTGTTATGTTTTCTTTCTTTTCTCCTTGGAACGTGTTGAGCTGTGTTTGATTTTATTTGTTGTCTGTTCATTTGTATTTGCCATGTGATGAATACAAATATATAATAATAAAAATAGAAAAAGCACTTCTACTGTTTAAGCAGGCGTGTATAAACTCCCACGTATGTCCAAATAAAATAAATTCATTTCTAATGTCCTTTATGACTGATATTCATCATTTATAAACCAAATATTTATATGAACTACATGTAAAAAATTATAACAAGCCCAAAAAAATGGTGCTTACACTATTATTACCTTGGTTTACTTACTGAAAAATATATTGTAAAATTGTTCATATGTGAATTAAAAAAAAAAGATTATGATTAATTATTGGCATTTTATTTACTCAAGGAGTCACCAGATGGAGACTGCGAGATCACCAACCGCTGAACTAAGAACTAGAAGTCTGTAGGTTGAACTGGCTAGCTATGATGCTTTTCTTTCAGCTGTCTATGTCAAGGCTAACCACTGGAATTAGCTGGTTTGTTATTCATGCAATGATGCAAAACACTCAGAAATACAGTATTATCTGACATTAATAAATTGCCTTGTTGTTGCATTTTATTCATGTAACAAAACAGTGTACCTGTTGGATCAGTCATAAATGCTTTAGAGTTTGAATCGTTAAAAAAACGCTGCTCAAAAACTAAAGTAAAATATAATTATGATTAAGACTATGTTTATGTCAAACCTATAATAACAAATATTATCTGGGCTCAGTGGCTCAGTGGTAGAGCAGTCGGCTTTCAACCGGACGGTAGTGGGTTCGATTCCCGCTCTCCCCACAATTCAAAAAACTGCCGTTGTGTCCTTGGGCAAGACACTTAACCCACCTTGCCTCGTATGAATGTGTAAGAATGTTGAGTGAATGTATGTGGTGATGGTCGGAGAGGCCGTAGGTGCAAAATGGCTGCCACGTCTCTGTCAGTCTGCCCCAGGGCATCTGTGGCTACAGTTGTAGCTTACTATCACCAGTCTGATTGTGTATGAATGAATAATGGATGGACTGTAAGCGCTTTGAGTCCCTTGGTCCCTCGGGAGAAAAGCGCAATATAAATCCAATCCATTATTATTATTATTATTATTAAATATACTGTATCTCCTGGGAATACCTGTACATATGAAACACAGAATGATTAACGTGGATTGGAAAGGTGGGGTGATGAAATATCCGTTCCAAAATGACGGAAGCAGCTGTGGTGCAAAGGTAAATGGTATCTAATAAAAAAAAAAATAAAAAAAAAAAAATAAAACTTATAAATAATAGAAATACCGTCTATTAAACACATAATTTCTAGATGGGAAATGAAATTATGGAGACTTATCCAAATATCCCAGATGTACAGTTCTGTATTACTAAACACAAAGAAAGAAAGAAGAACAATTTAACTTAAACTTCTGCAGGGATCAGGTAGCTTAAATGTTATAAATATATATGTTAAATTGTAAAAATAATTAAATGAAAATGTAAAGATTTTGTAGTTTTAAAAAGGGATTTCTGGTGAGGTAAACTGATATAATTACATTGTTTAATATAATTTTATTTTTCTCCAATATAACAGATTTAATGTGACGATTGTGAAAGGTGGTTTCATGGTGAATGTATAGGGATGACCAAATACAACATTAAATTGCATTCAGATAAATCCAACTAGTTTATACACAATGTGCACAGTTTGTAGATATTTTTGTTTTGAGTTTCATATTGCAGTAAAAAAAAAAAAATAATATTGATTGAACTTAAGCTTGGCCAACATATTGTGTTTTGTTTTGTGGTGGTCTTAAACTACTACTTCTAACACAGTGGGTGGGTTGCAGTGATCAAGTCACATGACCTGACCAAAATAGTTTTTTTTTTACTTAAAAATATAAAACCAATAAAATATCAAAGTGGGAAAAAAGGTGCATGGTACTACTAGAGTAGTACTATAAAAAGAACATGACCTGGAAGCTGTTGGAAAAAAAAAAATCCATATTTGTTATATAAAAGAAATTATATAAAATCCAATAAAACATAAAAGTGGGAAAAAAGAAGTGTGCATGGTGCTACTAGGCTAGTAGCTACTATTTGTTTAAATTGGTTTGGCGTAACTACATTTGTTTATCTTGAAGCTACTGAATTTATTTCACAAACGCCATTGCCCGTGATTGTCGTTTATTGATGGTCCCTAAGTGTAAACGCTCCGGGCTAAGAGCGGAGCTTCGAGAGTGAGTTCCCCGCCACCATGACACAGTAGTCGGACACAAACAAGGGAAACTGAATTTTTGGCACAACACCGACTCTGTAGAGCACAGCGCGCATGTTCATAGTTGAACATTGTCAGATCCGAGTCTCAATGATCACTCCTCACTGCAGGAGACTCCGTTTGCAGATACTTCAAGACAAGCTGAAAGCTACAAATGCCAGTAACACCTGGAGGACGTGCAGAGCCCTCACAGAAAGTCCGGAGTCGATCGAGGATGTTTGAGCCAGGTTTTGAACTCACAACCTTCTTGCTGTAAGGCAGGAACCTAACCTGCTAACTTCTCTGCCATGTGCACCCCACGTAAATACTTTTCTCTTTAAAAATTCTCCTCTCCACAGTTATATTTAAGTGAATGTTATAGTGTTATTACTTGTTTTGAAATACTCCAAGCCAAGAACACATGAGGTGTGTGATAATCTATCATTTTATTGTTATTAAAATTGTCTAATTTCAGAAATACAAGCGTGTGTGGCGCGACCGAACTGAGCAGATATATTTTAGATGTTTAAGAGTCTGTATAAAAATAGCCAACTATGCCACCCTGGGAATTTCACCCAGAGAATATTATGGAAACAAGGAGACACAGGTTCACTCACTGATAAAGGAGACAAGATTTTAGTTTTGAAAAAACAACTAAGATTTATTTATGTTGAGTGGCAGAAAGAACAAATAAAACCTTTAAGTAAATAAGTTGTTAGTTTTATTACAATAATAAAATACCAATTCTAAAAAAAGGACCAAAATAATCTTTTAAAGAGCTACATGAATTCAAAGGGGCTGAGGCTTACCAGTGAGGGGAAGTGTGAAGAAGAGGGAGGCTACATCCAGTGAGAATTAGGGCACCCAAAACACAAGACACACGACACACAAAAATGGGCAAACCAAAGAAAAATATACGACTGGAGCACCACCACCAGGGGTCACCACTACCACCACATGGAACCTCAGCAACTGAAACAGAGATGATAAAATCATTAACATGTCACAGTACTTTTACAGCAAACAGCTCACACCACAATCAATAAAATTCATATACACTCCCCTTGTACAGGGCAGGAGGTTCAGTCCAAGTTACTCAAAACAACAGTCCACTGTGATGCCAAAGAACAAATAAACCGCAGCGAACAGAAACAGACAAAACAAAACAAAAAACAAAACAGCACCTAAGACTAAACAGGTAAACAGAAACAAAGACAAAACAGCAACGAACAGCTGACAGTACACAAAACAGCAAATAGCAGCTGCCGATACACAACAGCCAGTACAAAAAAAAACAGCAACGAGTCCACAAAAAGGGGAAAGCAGTTGGCTAGCTAACCAGCCAGAGCTGCAACAAAGTGTAGCGTCATTTCACAGGCAATGGAGTACAAAATTGTTGGTACCCTTCGGTCAATGAAAGAAAAACTCACAATGGTCACAGAAAAAACTTTATTCTGACAAAAGATTAGATTAGATTAGATTAGATTCAACTTTATTGTCATTACACAAGTACAGGTACAAGGCAACAAAATGCAGTTTAGGTCTAACCAGAAGTGCAATAGTAGCAAAGTGCAGGATATATACAATGGTTGCATACGTGCAGGATATGGAGATGTACAGGATTTACAGGTAATATGTACAATGAATATAAATATACAGGTGGTTATTACTATAACAGGTGAGTGTGTGCCATAAATATAATTACAGGTGTCTCTTTTCTATAAACAGCATTTACAAGTGAATATGTACTCTAAATGTAATGTAATACACACGCGTTGCGCCGCACACACACATACACACACTCACTCACTCACATACACACACACATACACACACTCACTCACATACACACACAAACATACACACATACACACAGGGGAATTAAACCGGGAGAGCTATACACACACTCACATACACACACACACACACACACACACACACACACACACACACACACACACACACACACATACACACTCACACACACTCACACACACATACACACACTCACATACACACATACTCACACATGCACACACTCACTCACATACACACACACATACACACACACTCACATACACACATACTCACACATGCACACACTCACTCACATACACACGTACACATACACACACTCACACACACATACACATCGACTCGCATACTCACACACACACAAACACACACTCACTCACATACATACACACATACACACACACTCACATACACACACTCACACACAAGCACACACACACACACACTCACATACACACATACTCACACATGCACACACTCACTCACATACACACGTACACATACACACACTCACACACATACACTCACACACACTCACATACACACACTCACACACAAGCACACACACACATACACACACACATCACTCACATACAAGCACACACACACATACACACACACATCACTCACATACACACGTATACATACACACACTCACACACATACACTCACACACACTCACATACACACACTCACACACAAGCACACACACACACACACACACATGTAATATACAGATGTCTCTAACTATAAACAGAATTTTACAGGTAGGTGTATACAATTGTATATTAGCTTAAGGTAAGCAGTAGATTTAAGGTAGTGCAAACAGTGAAATGTAAACAGTTGGTACTGTATGAACAGTTGGTAGCAAAGGTGCAGTAGTGCAAGGGATGGTGGGATGAGAGGAGAGTCTGTGAGGAGAGTGGGATGGTGGGGGTAGAAGAGTCTATGAGGGTAGTGGGATGGTGGGGGGTAAGAGGAGAGTCTGTGAGGGGAGTGGCATGGTGGGGGGTGAGAGAGGAGTCTGTGAGAGGTGTGGGGTCAGCAAGGGTTAGAGTTCAGTAAAGAGACAGCTCTGGGGAAGAAACTGTTCTTTAGTCTGCTGGTTCTAGTCTGGAGGCACCTGAAACGCCTGCCGGAGGGGAGGAGGGAGAACAGTCTGTGGGCTGGGTGAGAGGAGTCCTTAAGGATGCTGCGAGGAGGAGGGAGAACAGTCTGTGGGCTGGGTGAGAGGAGTCCTTAAGGATGCTGCGAGCTCGACGCAGACAGCGTTTCCTCTGGATGTTCTCGATGGCAGGAAGTGGAGTCCCTGTGATGCGTTGGGCAGTTTTCACCACCCGCTGCAATGCCTTGCGCTCCGTGACAGAGCAGCACCCATACCATACTGTGACACAGTTCGTCAAGATGCTTTCTATCGCGCAGCGGTAGAAGTTCACCAGGATGGCCGAGGAGAGCTGGTTCTTCCTCAGTGTCCTCAGGAAGAAGAGGCGCTGGTGAGCCTTCTTGACCAGGCTGGAGGTGTTGGTTGTCCAGGTCATGTCAGCCGAGATGTGGGTCCCCAGGAACTTGAAGCTGGAGACACGCTCGACGTCCATTCCATTGATGTGGATGGTGTCGTGTGTGCCTCTAGACTCTTCCCTGAAGTCCACGATGAGCTCCTTCGTTTTGGTGGTGTTGAGGAGCAGGTTATTTTCGTTGCACCATGTGGACAGGTGCTGGATCTCTTCTCTGTAGGCAGTCTCATCGTTTTTGCTGATGAGACCAATCACTGTAGTGTCGTCTGCAAACTTGACGATGGCATTAGATCCAAACACAGGCTTGCAGTCGGAGGTGAGGGGGAGTAGAGAAATGGGCTTAGCACACAGCCCTGTGGTACACCAGTGTTAAGTGTGATGGATGTGGAGCAGGTGGATCCAGATCGGACATTCTGGGGTCTGTTGGTCAGGAAGTCCAGAATCCAGTTGCAGAGTGAGGTATTGATGCCCAAGTCTTCAAGTTTGGCTATTAACTTGGTCGGGATGATAGTGTTGAATGCTGAGCTGAAGTCAACAAACAGCATACGTGTTTAAGAGTTCTTATTGTCCAGGTGGGTGAGCACAGAGTGCAGTGCCATAGCAACTGCATCCTCTATGCTCCTGTTGCTGCGGTAAGCAAACTGATGCGGGTCCAATGTGGGTGGTATGGAGTCTTTTAGGTGTTCCAGGACCAGCCGCTCAAAGCACTTCATGATGATGGGTGTGAGTGCTACAGGGCGGTAGTCGTTAGGGCACCTTGGACTAGAGTGTTTTGGCACTGGCACAATGGAAGTGCATTTGAAGCATGTTGGTACAGCTGCTTGGGCAAGAGACAGGTTGAAAATGTCTGTAAAAACACCAGCGAGCTGCTCCGCACATGCCCTGAGAACACGACCAGGGATGTTGTCTGGTCCAGCAGCCTTGTGTGTGCTGATCCGGCTCAGTGCCTTGCAGACATCAGTGGATGAGAGTGTGAATGGAGGGTGGTCAACTGAGGGTTTGAGCTTGGTTGCAGTTTCTCTGTTGTCTCTTTCAAAGCGAGCATAAAAGTCATTTAGCTCATTCAGGAAGGTTGACGCCGGTGGCTGCAGGGTGGAGTGGGTGGGTTTGTAGTCACTGATGGCCTGGATGCCCTGCCACATGCGTCGAGGGTCAGAGTTGGAAAAGTGTCCCTCTATCTTCAGCTTGTAGCAGTGCTTGGCCTTTTTGATGCCCCTCTTCAGGTTTGCTCTGGATGTGCTATAGGCTTGTGCATCTCCTGATCTGAAGGCAGTATTGCGTGTCTTCAACAGGAGTCGCACTTCCTTATTCATCCATGGCTTCTGATTTGGGTATGTGGTGATCTGTTTCTGGGTTGTAACACTGTCAATGGTGGTATTAATATAGTCCAATACAGAGGAGGTGTAGCAGTAAATGTCTGTGTGAGCACCACTGGTGGCTTGGGAAGCAAACATACTCCAGTCTGTGTGTAGAAACTTTTCCTGGAGTGTGAAATCTATCCCCGCAGGCCACACCTTGATGGTCTTCACTGATGGCTTCACACGGTTGATGAGGGGTGAATATTTGGGAGTGAGGAACAAAGATATGTAATCTGATTGTCCCAGGTGGGGGAGGGGTGTCGCCATGTAAGCTCCAGCCATGTTTGTGTAGACATGGTCTAGGGTTTTGTTCCCTCTGGTGTGACAGGAAACATTCTGATGAAATTTGGGTAGCACAGTCTTTAGGTTAGAGTGATTAAAATCACCGCAACAATAAACGCCGCTTCCGGGTGAATAGTCTGTTGTTTACTGATGGCTGCATAAAGTTCTTTCATAGCAAGCTTGGCATCAGCATCCGGGGGAATATAAGCTGCAGTTATAATGGTGGAGGTGAACTCCCGCGGCAGATAGAACGGTCTACATTTAACCATGAGAAACTCTAGGTTAGCTGAACAATGGCTCCCAACAACAGCAGAGTTTGTGCACCAAGCTTTGTTAATATAAATACACAATCCGCCTACCCTTGTCTTACCGGATCCATCTGTTGTTCTGTCCGCGCGGAGCATGTGATGTCCCGTGAGCTCAATAGCGGAGTCTGGTATTCCACTATTTAACCACGTCTCCGTGAAGATAAGGACGTTACAGTTCAGAAGTCTTTTGCTGTGTGTCATGTTGAGTCGAATCTCATCCATTTTGTTCACTAGCAAACGGACATTGGCGAGGAAGATACTAGGTAAAGAGAGCCGGTGAGGTGTTAGCTTTAGCCTAGCTCTAAGTCCTCCGCGTCTGCCCCGCCTTTGTTTACGTTCTCGACAGCGCCTGCGAGCACTTCCGCCCGGCCGGGAAGAATGAGCTGCCACGGGCGTCCTAGCGATTTCAGGAGGGAGTCGAAGGTTGTCCATAAAACCGTCGGAAAATTGCAAACCAATATCCAAAAGCTCACTCCGGGTGTACGATGTAAAGGCACAACTGTTCTGCACAAACAGACCCGAGATAAGCAAGAGTAATACTGCAAAATTGCAGAAACTGGAGAGACCCCGAGTCTCGCGATGTACTCGCGCCGCCATCTTGGATCTAAAAAAAAAAAAAAAAAAAAAAAGTAATAATAAATAAAAATTCTATGAATGTTAACCAATGAAAGTCAGACATTGCTTTTCAACCATGCTTCAACAGAATTATTTAAAAAAATAAACTCATGAAACAGGCCTAGAAAAAATTGTTGGTACCCCTAACTTAATATTTTGTTGCACAACCTTTTGAGGCTATCGCTGTAATCAGACGATTCCTGTAACTGTCAATGAGACTTCTGCACCTCTCAGCAGGTATTTTGGCCCACTCCTCATGAGCAAACTGCTCCAGTTGTTTCCGGTTTGAAGGGTGTCTTTTCCAGACGGCATTTCAGCTCCTTCCAAAGATGGTCAATAGGATTGAGGTCAGGGCTCATTGAAGGCCACTTTAGAATAGTCCAATGTTTTCCTCTTAACCATTCTTGGGTGTTTTTAGCTGTGTTTTGGGTCATTGTCCTGTTGCAAGACCCATGACCTGCGACTGTGACCAAGCTGTCTGACACTGGCCAGCACATTTCTCTCTAGAATCCCTTGATAGTCTTCAGATTTCATTGTACCCTGCACAGATTCAAGACACCCTGTGCCAGATGCAGCAAAGCAGCCCCAGAACATAACAGAGCCTCCTCCATGTTTGACAGTAGGGACAGTGTTCTTTTCTTGATATGCTTCATTTTTCCGTCTGTGAACATAGAGCTGATGTGTGTAGTGTCAAAACTGACCTCTCAGTCTTTGGCACTATTGTATGGAATAAGTTGTGAACGCAACACCAGATTTCCATGCCATAGAGTCTTTATTGTTTCACAGCCAACACAATAATGACCCGAGTAGACTTCCCCAGCTCTACTAATGTTTGAACAGTAGACATAAGCTTTTATACAGTTTTGATATCAGTAAAGTAATAACTCTTTCTGATATCATTGTGCAAGGCTCTGGGATTCCCCTGATGTCATTTCTGTCTGGCCTTGAGCTACTCCCTGCCTGGCTCTGTCTCCTCCTCTGACAGACACCTGCGTCTTTATCTGGCCCTTCTTGTGTGTGTGTCTGACATTAGGTTTTGTCTTTTATATTAAAATGTTTAAATGAATAACTAACTGGGTCTACATAGTTTAAAACACATAACATAAAATATTACACCACATATCCCCTCTTCAAGACCTCTAGGTCTCGTCTTTGCTAAACATTACAACTGGTTCATAATACATGTGCGTTACAAACATCACACAGATCCAAATCATACTTATTTAGCTCAAACAATTCCAAGTAGATCCCCCTTCTTCCTACCATAATAACATATGGTTAACTTGTCGTACCTTCACTTAACACTGTTACAGCATGCAATATAAGAATATATAATTACTCATACTAAAATATAATACTTATATGAGTACAAAATCGTCATAAAATAAACACTGGTGAAGCATGCAAAAATATATATATATATATAATTACTCATACATAAATATAATAATATGAGTACAAAGGTGTAATAAAATGAACACTGGTGAAGCATGCAAGAATAATAATTACTCATACAAAAATATAGTAATATGAGTACAAAAGTGTAATAAAATGAACATTGGTGAAGCATGCAAGAATATATAATTACTCATACAAAAAAAAATATAATACTTATATGAGTACAAAATTGTGATAATAAAAATTTCAGTTCTTCTATAGTAGAACTAGTATCATTTTGTTATTCATCCAAGTCCCCTCTTATGTCAAATCTACTACATTTCCAAATCACATGTAATGCTCACAAACAGGAACTCCTCCTGTCGCCATGGAAACAGTCCAATAGATGACGCTATGAAGTTTTCTTTGGGCTCTTCTTCTTGCACCCTTCGCTCTTCGAACTTCCTTGGCTATCAGCTTCACGTCACTTCCTCTCCTTCGTCCGCTCTGCCGCTGACCTGGAAACAGCTCAGTCTTCACTGTTCAGGTCGTCGTCCGCAGGTCACATCCAACACCGTGAACTCCGTGACAAGATGGCGGAGTAAGCGCGTGTAAGTTTCGGAGCTGTTCACCTTCAGACCTGCATACTAGTGATTCATGGTTACTTAAAGTATATTTTTGGAGATGCCTTAATGCAGAGTTTAGTGCTCCGTGTCATCTTATTGGTATTGTATAGAATTTTCACTTTTTAACGACGCACGTGGAAAACTACCTCGGCTAACAGCATCTCTAGCTAGCATCTAACAACTACGGCAGCATGCAGATATCGACGAACAATCCGCTTGTGAACAACCTACACGACTACTGTATGGCAGATGTACCTGTGATATCCCTCGGGGACCCTGATTTTCCCCCTCTCCCCATAACTCCTTCCACAACTCCCTCCAAACCTCCTGCACCAAAAAAAATGAGGCCGCAGCGCTTCGTGGATATAGACAGTGAAGATATTGTGCAGAGAATTTCAGTCATCTTCAACACGAGAATTGACTCCCTGGAATTAAGTGTGGAGAAAATGATTTCCAACAATACACTGAAGATTGAGGGGCTAAAGAAGACTGTTGATTTTGCCTGCGCTGAGATCAGTGAAGTGAAAGGTAAAGTGACACACATATATAGATAACCGTGTCAGCATGGCTGAGAAAAAGACGAGCCTACTGGAACAACGTGTTACTGAGCTGGAAAACTATTCGCGACGGTGGAACCTGCGACTCTTCGGTGTGGCTGACCAGAGGACCAGATCCTCCGCCAAGAGGTTTTACACATCTGTCAGTCCATCCTGCCTGAACACAAGGACAAACTCCCTGATGTTATTGACTCAGTGCATCGTCTTGGCCAACTAAAGAAAGGTGCCACCAAGCCTCGAGGGATAATTATGCAGTTTAGTGCTCGCATTTACCGCGACGCTGTTTGGAAGGCCGCAAAGAAGTCTACTTTCCTGCAAAACAACAATCTACGTTTTGCCGAAGATTTATCCCCAGCAGTCAGAGAGCGAAGGATGCAGCTGTGGCCACTGGTGGCTAAAGCACGAGAACAAGGGAAAGCTGCTTATTTCGTTGGAGGTCGAGCCTTTGCTAATGGGGCTGAACTGTTTCCAGAGTCCTGACTGTGGTAAACGTCACTCCTGTCAATATGTGCCTTAAGTCGAGTTAAGCTATAATATCCTAAATACTCATTATTCAATGGGTATTAATTCTTATGTTCTGAGATACACTTTATTTTTCAATTGTTTTTATAAAGGTTGTTGAGCTTTTTAATGACACTCAACTGTTTGTTTATAAGACAACGTCTATTACATCCTGTTCAATTATTTGCAGTGCTCTTTATAGCATTTTATGGGTATTAGTTGCTAATATCTGGTATTTATTAAGTTGTCGACTGAGAACCTAGGTATCTCATTAGTCTTCAGTGTTTCACTAAGGTTTGCTATGTACCTTCAAGTTCATTGGTGCAGCTCCTTACAGTAAGGTTAAAAGTCTAGTTTATATTACTTTTTCTCTCTCAATTTTTCACCTCATATTGTTCTATCAGTTGTTGTTAATACGTCTTTATCTATCATTACTCTCAATGCCAGGGGGATAAGGAATATTTTTAAAGCATGTTATTTTTGTTTGTCAAGCAGCACAAATCTGATTTATGTTTTATTCAAGAGTCACACTCTGTTCCGGACGATGGTAGATTTTGGAGATCCCAATGGGGGAATGATCTGTGGCAGGCTCACGGGTCTGAACATTCTGCTGGTGTTGCGACTCTAAAATATAATTTTTCAGGGACTGTTCTTTTATCTGTCAGTGATACATCAGGTCATTTTATTTTTCAAGTATTAACCATTGAAAATTTTACTTTGATAGTTATTAATATATATGGATATAATTCTAACCATGAGAACGACATACTGCTTGAAACCTTAGAGAAGCATATACAAAATACACTTAATAACTTTCCAAATTCAGGTATTGTAATAGGTGGGGATTTTAACATGATTCTGGATCACAATATTGACTGTTGGCCTCCACGTGTTTCTACTGCAGTAAATAATAACTTAACATTATTTATGAAAAAATTTAACTTAATTGATGTATGGAGATTTAACAACCCTAACATAAGTGCTTTTACTTGGAGTAATAGAAGTGCCACCAGACGTTCACGATTGGACTATTGGTTAGTTTCAGATAATTTGAATATTGATAAAATATCAGTTAATATCACCACAACCCCATTAACCGATCATAATGCGGTCTCCATCTTTATACCTTTGCACTCTGCCCCCTCCACAAGATGTAGGAATGCTTACTGGAAACTAAACAGTTCACTCCTGCAACACAATGTAGTAAAATCAGATATAAAGAATCTAATAATGAAATTCTGGAATAAAGCAAAGTCCGAGAATGCTTTTGGTAGCAATTGGGAACTTTTAAAATTTAAAACTGGCCAATATTTAAGGAATTATGGTAGTATCTTAACAAAAAAATGTAAACTGGAGGAAGAAAGAGTGGTCTCTAAAATAATTTCCTTGTACCAGAAGGACCCTGCTGATTTATCAGAAGAGGAACGACTATCTTTAATTTCAGAACAACTTAAACTAAATGAGATCTTCTCTAACAAAGCAAAAGGTGCCTTTATAAGGTCAAGGAAAAGGTGGATTGAAGAAGGGGAGCAGAACTCTGCATATTTTTTTGGCTTAGAAAGATATCATGGGAAATGTAATTTAATCCAGCAACTTAATATCAATAATACTGTAACTGATAATCCGAAGAGCATAGCTGTTTTTTGTGCGGACTTCTATAGTAATTTATACAAATCTCAGTATTGCCATCAATCATCCTCTACATTCTTGAACTCTCTTATCATCACTCCAATCTCTCAAGATGATAGGAAACTCTGCGATGACCTTATTACATTACAGGAAATTACATTTGCAATTGAACATTGTAAAACTAACAAATCTCCTGGTGTTGATGGCCTCTCTGCAGAGTTTTATCAGGCTTTTACACAAGAATTAGCTCCTTTTCTACTTGAAGTAATATTAGAAAGTGTTGAAAAAGGCTCTTTACCCCCCTCGCTGACCCAAGGGTTAATTACGTTAATCCCCAAACCCAATAAAGATCCACTGTTTATAGACAATTGGCGACCTATTTCATTACTGAACACTGACTACAAAATTTTTGCCTCAATTATTGCAAAACGATTAAAAAATGTTTTAGACCCTATTATTGATGAAGTCCAATCAGGATTCATGAGAAAAAGACACATTTCAAACAATATTCGGCTTGTCTTAGATATAATTGATTATTCATTTTTATGTCCTGATGATAGTTATATATTTTTCTTAGACTTCTATAAAGCCTTTGACACAGTAGAACATAACTTTATATTTCAAACTATTAAGAAATTTGGTTTTGGTGATTTTTTTTGTAAAGCTGTTAGAACAATGTACTGCAAAGGCAATAGCTCTATCAGACTTAAAAATGGGACATCACCTAGATTTGAGCTGCAAAGAGGCATCCGACAAGGCTGCCCTGCCTCCCCTTATCTATTCATTTTATGTTCTCAACTTCTTTCCACCCATATTAAAAATAGTACTTTAAAAGGAATTTCAATTGCAGAAAGAGAAGTAATCCTCACCCAGCTAGCAGATGATACTACACTATTTTTAAAAGATGCCAGCCAAGTGCCAATTGCTATCAAAACAATAGAATTATTTTCAGCAGCTTCTGGACTCTGCTTAAATCTGAAGAAGTGGGAACTTTTTTCCCTTAAAGAAAGTGACACATCCCAGATCTATGGCATCCCAATCAAAGATAAGATTACTTATCTAGGAATTACTATAATGAAAAATGAGGAGGAGAGATGCTCTGTAAACTTTAATTTGATTAGTGATAAGACAAAGAAAAAGCTAAATCAGTGGCTGCAGAGGGATTTATCCTTGAAAGGACGAGTATTGTTGACAAAAGCAGAAGGTTTATCCCGTCTTACTTATGCAGCTATCCCCTTGTTTGTCAACAAGAATCTCTGTAATTCTATTGACAAGTCACTTTTCAATTTTATTTGGAAAAACAAGACTCATTATGTGAAAAAATCTGTTATCATGAACACCTTTGAACGTGGTGGTCTTAACTTTCTTGATATCAAAACAATTTAATGCGGGATAAACTTTTATTAATTTTCCTTAAATGTCCTCTTATTATTTCTCTACGTTAGTCCGTAAAATGTCTATTTTAGTCACTAATTCTTTTGATGTCTTTTTCCAATTTAAAGTTTACTATATTTTCCTCAGTGTTATATTTAATAATAACAAGTCAATTCCTAGTTACTGTCACTATTTCCCTTTGGTTCTGTGAAAAAGAATACATATCCCTGCAGCAGAATTAACTCTATCATATCTGTTCATTACGAAAATGTTCAATGACTAACCTTCTTAATAATGTATAAACATGTTTGTACCTCTTTTACGTTCTACTAACTCTATGTTAAACTGAACTTTACTGAAGTGTAGCAAAGTATAACCTCTAATTAATAAATTTTATGTTTGACTAAATTAAGATAGGCCCATAAAGTAATTTATTCTAACAAACTTCTCACAGTTCCTCGTTAAACTATCCAACAACTTTGTCACACAACTAACTATTCTTTTAATAAACATCAACAAACAAAATAACCATTACTATAAACCTTGCCATTACCAAATAATTTCTCCATATCAACTTTATCATAAAATCCTCTTAAACCTGAATACAATCCTCACGTGTGACTCGTCTAACTAAAATCTCCTCCACTCATAAAATAAATTATCATATGGACCAACTCTTTTTCAGTTTCTTCCCTAAAGTTTTAAAATAACCTCTCTATTCTTTCTATTCTTCTATTTTTAAATCTTCACCAATTTTGTTTCTTAACTTGTAATTGTAATTTCCCATCATTACATCTATCTGATTAAATCCACTTTTTTTTTAAGTAGATGACCTCTTTGTTCTTGCATTATTCTCTTATTTGCTCCAATAATTCAACTTCAATTTAAACTATTTAATCTTACGTAAGTTACTTTTAAATTGTTTCCTAATGTTAAATCCTCTGCTACAGCTGCATGTATGATTAAACCTTAAACTACATCTACTTTGTTCAAAACCAGTATATTCTTCCTCATGTCCACTGATTAATTATTAGTCCAATTATTGTCAAAATTATTTCTAAAGTCATAAGCAGTTTGTCCCTTAAACAATCCAAAGATCCAATCCAAAGGTAAACTAACTAGAGTTCTGACGACAGCAGCATGTCTCTGAGCTGCTCTCACAGAAACATGTTAAATAGCTGGTCTTTCACAGACTCTGTCTGTCACAAAGATAGAGTCTTTGCCCTGTTAAATGCCCTGTTTACATTTATTCTATAAACCGTCTGTTGTTAACAATGATACAAACTAATTCATTCAGTTTATCTGAGTTCCACTGACTCCTCCCTCTGAGCGTTACCATGGAGATTCAGACAAGTCTTTACTCACCACTGTGTTCTATATCAGATGAGTTTTGTAATAAGATGCTGTTATATTACTACTGTAGAGTTTTATTCAGTAAAATAAACCCTATATAGAAGACTATCCCAAAATTTAATGTAAATCTGTGATGGTATCATCACAACTAAATCATAATCTAAATAATTATCCCTCTCTTCTGTTGATATTTTAAGTCCCCTAAACCTTTAAGCTTAAAAAAATCTAACTTCACATACATCCCCTCTTTGATTCTTTTTCTTAAGAATCATTAACAAATCACCAATATTATTAATCTGTTTAATTATTCTGCCTCAGCTGGACCTCTTCCTCTCACAGTTCTAACTCATTTCTCTAAGAGCAACTACTTGTTTCTAACACCCCTTAATTACTTGGCATTGCCTTTGCTTCCTTTAAAATTTTAATAATTAATCTTTTTTACCTGATTTGATGTGTACAGGTCGACAGTGTTAAAGATGACACCAGACCTTCTCATGAGACCTTCACTGTTCTCCTGTGAACCTGATGTTTGAACACTTTTGATGAAGACTCCAGTCTCTTGATCTGCAGCAGGAAGGTGTTGTTTCTGTAGAGTTCTCCTCAGCACCTTTTAATCTGTTGGAATTTAACTTTGTATTTCTGTTAGATGTTGTCTCAAACATTATTTGTTCCATAAATCTGTTTTATGGCCTCTCTTGAGAATCTTCAACTCATTGATGACTCAGTGCTCCCCATAACTCTTATCTCAGACTCTTTCTAAGTGACCTTTATGACCTCTCTGTGTTTATTCTAATTTCATTCAGGCCTTTTTCCTCAGGACAAGGCTTAACTTGTCAACATTGATCCATGTCCTGTCATCTTCTCTCATTAAAACTGAAGCCTAACATACTCCAGACCATATTGTAAGATGTTTATTCTTAAACCTTTAATATTTCTCACTCCTCAGTCAATGTTTTAATCTCAGCCACTCACATCAAACCATGCTATGTTATTTTTTTAACCTGTGTTGTAAAAGTATTATCTGTTTTCAGTTTTAGAAATGTATTTGTTGATTTAAACAGTCCGCCTTTCTGCTCTGTGCTGATCATTCTGTTATTAACAAGTTAACTGTTTACCTTGTTGTTTTATTAATTATTAATTCAAAACTGAAAGTATTACTTCATATATTGTTCTCCGAGTCTATGTTCAGATAAATTTAGGACTTGTCAGAAATGCGTGTAACTGATGTGTGGTTTACATTGTTACTGGAAAACCCCTGTTTTCAATGAAGGCTTTTTAAATCCAGTCCCTGCTGAAGCTAATTATCTGTAACATAGTGTGTTAAAACTTCTTCAATATTGTCTAATTTTAAACTATATTAAACTATTGGTTTCTTAAACTACTGAGGTATTGTGCATCAGTTCTTCAGATGAGTATCCATCTCTCGGTTACGTATAGATGGAACATTTTTATTTTATTCAGAATTTTCAAAAGCTAGTTAATTCAAATGCTTTCTTTTAACACAGACAATGCTTTGTCTGACTCTTTATTCCTTTTAATTAAGTCTATTATCACTTTTGGTCTGCAGTTTTTATCAAATTTCTTAATAGAGGCATTAATACAGCAACATCACAATCCACAACCTTCTATAACCTGTTATTTATAATAATGTCAACATTTGTTCAACAGTTTGTTGCTTCAAAGCTTTTGTAACAGCCTCGAAGTGAGACGGAGCGATTTTTCTACATCTCTCACTTAACTTTTAGACTAAATATTCTATCTCTGTTTGACAAATTTTATAATCTTTCTTTACTAATTTTATGCTTTCCAAATACTAAAATTTGTAACACTGTGATGAAGTCTAACTCACATTACTGCTTGGTCAGACTATAGATCATCTACACTAGATCTCTGTACTCACTACGTTCAGGTTGAATTTGATGAAGATAACTTTAGGTCTTTCAAGAGTCGACTTCTTTTCCTTCCGTCTCAGTCGTGATATGTAAAACAGAAAAGTAGCATGAGTCAGAATAATACAGAACTTAAATCCAATAGTGTTAGCCAATTTTAAATCAGGCAGAATATTAGACAGAACCAAAAACCAGATCAGAAACCATAGACATTTCATTGTCATAGGACATTTAATGTCTACAGTTACTCTTTCAGCCTGAACTACATCACATGCTCTTAGTGATATATACATGTGTGTATATATATATATATACATATATATCTTTTTTAATATTAATTGATCGTCTAAGACATATAACTCCTGAATTTAGATATTAATTTTTCTCCTTTTTATATTGGGTATTTCGTCTGTTACTCCTTTTTTTTTTAATTTTCTTCAACTATACTTAAACTCAGCTGGAAAATCGCATGAATTTAGGTGCTAACTCTTCTGGAGACCTCTGTCTCCTCTCAGGCCTCGTTCCCTTTCAGACCCCTGCGCGCTTTGCCAGGTTCTGCTTACTTTAGACGTCTCTATATTCTTTTGCGCGAAGAATCTAGACCGTCTCTTAACAATTTCTTCTCCGGGATATAAACGGTGTTCTAACGCGTATAATCTGCAGATAGAATTAGCCTCACAATTTTCCGCTTGCATGCCAACTTCCTCCTCAGAGTTATTTCTACGTACACCTTATTTAGATTATACCCAAAGATAGAAATACTCCCTTTAATCGATTTCTTCCCTGACGTACAGACTACACCCTATTTAGATTGTACTTCTGGATAAAATCTCTAAATTCCTCCCGAAGATACAAACGGTGTTTTTTTAGCCTGCATTCAATGGACAGAAATGATTTATAAATAATCCCTAATATCAATTTCTTCCCTGACGTACAGACTACACCATATTTAGAATGTGCTTCCAGATAAAATCTCTAAATTCTTCCGGAAGACACAAGCGGTGTTGTTTTTAGCCTGCATTCAATGGACAGAAATGATTTATAAATAATCCCTAATACAGTCCTCTATGCCCCTACTCTAGGTTCTTTTGAGGTGAGGTTTTTAGAGTGGTCTCTTTCTACCTGTTGCCCCCCCAAGCTGCACCACAGACACCTAACCGTTCAAAAGTAAAAAAAAAAAAAAAAAGGTCTCACCCTCGATGATCTCAGCGCCTGGGATGCTTTCTCCGGGTGGTCAGGCAGAAAGAGAGTCACTCCTCCCACAGGTCCTCTCCTGGCTACTGGCTCGCCAATTGTAGTGTCAAAACTGACCCCTCAGTCTTTGGCACTATTGTATGGAATAAGTTGTGAACGCAACACCAGATTTCCATGCCATAGAGTCTTTATTGTTTCACAGCCAACACAATAATGACCCGAGTAGACTACCCCAGCTCTACTAATGTTTGAACAGTAGACATAAGCTTTTATACAGTTTTGATATCAGTAAAGTAATTACTCTTTCTGATATCATTGTGCAAGGCTCTGGGATTCCCCTGATGTCATTTCTGTCTGGCCTTGAGCTACTCCCTGCCTGGCTCTGTCTCCTCCTCTGACAGACACCTGCGTCTTTATCTGGCCCTTCTTGTGTGTGTGTCTGACATTAGGTTTTGTCTTTTATATTAAAATGTTTAAATGAATAACTAACTGGGTCTACATAGTTTAAAACACATAACATATAAAATATTACACCACACTTGTCAACATGTAGTTTGGCATATTCCAGTCTAGCTTTTTTATGATTTGTTTTCAACAATGGCTTCCTCCTTGGTCGTCTCCCATGTAGTCCACTTTGGCTCAAACAACGACGGATGGTGCGATCTGACACTGATGTTCCTTGAGCATGGAGTTCACCTTGGATCTCTTCGGATTATCCGTCTCTTTGATTTGTCATCAATTTTCCTCCTGCGGCCACGTCCAGAGAGGTTGGCTACAGTCCCATGGATCTTAAATTTCTGAATAATATGTGCAGCTGTAAGCACAGGAACATCTAGCTGCTTGGAGATGGTCTTATAGCCTTTACCTTTATCATGCTTGTCTATAATTTTCTTTCTATTCTCCTGCGACAACTCTTTCCTTCGCTTCCTCTGGTCCATGTTGAGTGTGGTACACACCATGTCAACAGACAACACAGTGACTACCTGAAGCCCTATAAATAGGCCCACTGACTGATTACAAGATTATACACACCTGTGATGCTAATTAGTGCACACACCTTGAATTAACATGTCCATTTGGTCACACTATTTACAGTCTTTTCTAGGGGTACCATCAATTTTGTCTAGGCCTGTTCCAAGAGTTTATTTTTTAAAATAATTCCGTTGAAGCATGGTTGAAAAGCAATTTCTGACTTTCTTTGGTTAACATTCATAGAATTTTTATTTATTATTACTTTTGTCAGAATAAAGTTTTTTCTGTGACCATTGTGAGTTTTTCTTTCATTGACCGAAGGGTACCAACAATTTTGTCCACATAACTATGCGCTAGTCATTTAGCCTGTAACCCGGCGCTGTATCCACCCAGAAGAACGCAGCGGGGGCCTAAACAGATACAAAATAAAGACAAAATCAGGGTCGGCTTACAATATGCTGTCCAGGGTGAAACATAATAATGTACTTAAATGCCCAGTTTGACCAGAACACTCCCAGCGGCGCAATCTGAACAATGGAAACGCAAGAGGCCTACGTGGCTGTAAGGGAGTTATACTGGGGGTAAAGCCACCAAAAAGGACACCGAAATAAACGTAGCCGAGGCCGGTTCCTACCTGTTTACCTGACACACGGAAGCGTTGCAAAGGAGAGTGGCGTGACAGAAGCAGTGAGCGCATTTTTATTTTATTTTCAGGACCTGGGGCCTGTTTCAGAAAGGAGGTTAAGTGAAAACTCTGAGTATGTTAACCCTGAAATGAGGGAAACTCTGGGTTTTCCGTTTCAGAATGGGAGGTAAATCAACCCCAAGAAAGCAGAGTAAGTCAAGCCCGTTTCTGAAAGAGAGGTAACTTATACTCAGAGTCAGTTACCATAACTTACTCTGTGAACCTAACCTGGTCGGGAGCAGGTTTTCTTCAGTAAACCCAGAGTTTATTTCGGTGTCCTCCCCCTTTTTAAAGAGGAAGTGGTATTTAAACACCTCATTCATTCTTTCGATACATTCATTCATTGCGCACATTTCAGTCAGAGCGGATCAAATTAAAGTGAATGAAATGGCATGTCCTTTTATGGACGATCCTGTGGATGAAGAGGCTGCATTAATCCGTAGGGAGTTACATTTACGTCGGGAGAGGATTTTGAGGCCCAGAGTGGATTTTTTGTCATATCCATATTCATTTTTATTTGAACCGTTTTTCTTTACAGTCAATAAGATACATCCATAATCTCATCCATCCTTACATCAGAAATATCAGCCATCGCGGCCGTGCTCTTACATCCGAGCAGATGCTTTGCGTTGCATTACGTTTCTTTGCAAATGGTAGTTTTCTGTATAACATCGGGATGCAGAACATATTAGTAAGGCTACTGTTTGCAGAGTTGTAAGGAAAGTGTGCCTCGCTCTTAAGCGCTTTTTGAGAATTTTTGTGTTGTTTCCTGGGCACAAACCTGTCAGAGCCATCAAAGAGGAGTTTCACAGGATTGCAGGTCAGTGATGTATAAATCGGTTTAAATGAGCTAACCTGATAAATGATTAATAGCATCTTGCTGCAACCCCTGGAAGTAAACTAATAATTAGAATTCCTTTTAGGATTTCCGAATGTGGTTGGATGCATTGATGGCACACACATTCCCATCATTGCACCTTCCGAAAATGAAGCTGACTATGTCAACAGGAGGTCCATCCACAGTATTAATGTGCAGGTACACTGACAGCCTACTATTTCTAATGGTGAAAGACTACATCACAATACTATAACATGTCTCATTCTTTGCACTGTCAAGATCATATGTGATGCTGCACATCTCATTACAAATGTGGAGGCCAAGTGGCCCGGTTCTGTTCATGACTCACGAATGTATCGTGAGTCAACCCTGAGCAACAGACTGGAAAGGGGTAAGTAAATGCACGTATTTCAATGTATGCACTACACACTTACAGGGGAACTTCTATGCAGCTCTAAAGCAATGTGAACTTTCTTACAGAAGAGATTGATGGCTTTCTGCTGGGAGATAGGGGTTACCCATGCCAACCAAAACTAGTTACCCCTTACCCAGAACCTGAACCAGGCCCCAGCCGCTTCAATGTGGCACACTGCAGGACGAGCCCGGGTGGAGATGACCATAGGCCTGTTGAAAGCACGTTTCCAGTGTCTACGTCACCTCAGGGTAACCCCTGAAAGGGCCTGCGACATTATTGTGGCATGTGTTGTTCTCCATAATATTGCAATAATTAGAGGAGCAACACCCTGCCCTACAAATACAAGACCCAGAGGAAGACCCCATCAACCCGGCAGATTTCCAGAATGGAAGGGCAGTCCGGGATATGATATGCCAATGTCTTCTCAGATTAATACACATTATATCCACCACCACCACAACCAACCACAAAATAAAATAAAAATGAATAAACACAAAATCACAGCAATTTATATGGTGTTCTTTATTTCCTACACATTCAAAAAGAAAAGAAAAAGTTTTTAATATATTTCCAATACTTCTTAGAATTCACCTGTGACCATGCACTCACCTCTAGCTTTAGTTTCAGAATCTCGATTTCTAGATCTGCCTTTTGGATCTGGCGGTCCAAGTAAACAAGTTCTTTGCTGTTTCTTTCTATTTTTTTTATAAGAAGAAGTCTATATAACTCCTTAACTGGCAGCTGAAAATACAGTACATTACAGTTACATCATGTAGTTCTAAAATTCTACAGAATTAAACTGTCGCATTTACTGAAAATCACTGAACTGTGTTCATCTGTGCACCAGAAGCTGATGGACCGTCCTCCTGCTGTTCCTCCACACTCTGGGGGTGAGAGATAAGAATGTCCGTTTATACTTGGATATAAACTTCGATTGTATAGGCTACTCCACATAAAAAAGGTGAAGAAATGTGAATGTGTAGATTGTTTGATAGACACATAATATTAACATTACCTCTGTAGGCCTCTCTGTGGCAGCAGAAACGGTTTCTTCATCCCCATCATCCTGTGAAGATGAGCGTTTGAGTACACTTTATAACACTATTTGTCATAATTTGTGTTGTATTGAGTCGGCTACTTACAACTGCCTGGGGTTCTGTTGGGACAGGAGGCTCCAAAAGACAGATTTTACCATCAGAATCTATTGGGACCAACGAAAAACCCATCCCAAAGTAAAATAAATGGAAAGATCACAAATAGCCTATAAAAAAACACATAGGTAGACCTCATACATTTTATGAAGGCACTTGAATCTTCAGGAGTGACTGTCCCTGATGAAGTCCTCCAGGAATTCCCTCAGCCATTGGCCTTCCAGCATTCAGGCTCAGGGCCATCTCCTCTGCATTTGTCAGAGGTGGTGGTGCAGGTCCTCCCCCCGTTTTGCGAGCCTCTGCCTTCTTTCTGTTGGCTGTCAATTGAGAATGAACATTTAGACATATGTCAAAAATGCTGCTGCACTGCTAGACACTGGATGCTATTCAGTTATTTAATATGTCAAATGTTAGTAAAGTCAGGTAGACTACAACCATGATATGCTCAAGCCTTACCTGATTGAATTACGTTTTTATATTTCATTTTCAGCTGCTGCCATGTTCTTTTAACACCTGCAGGATTGCACCTACATGAAAATTAAAATAAGGTTGAATTAATGTAATAATTACTATCTCTATAAAGTATTGGTCTACTTGTTACTAATTACTTTCTAAATCCCATATCAACATCAACCACTTGAACAATACAAGGAGAGACAAGAAACTGCACTTTTAATGCTTTCAAATAAACATACAATTGCATGAATTAATCTTGAAAAAATATATCTTTTAAAATTTGATGTTAAATCCACTATTATTTTATACAGAATTGCTTTATAGTCTATGCAGCATTTAATGCAGTTACATCAGATTTTACTTTAAATTACGGAGTAATCCCTTTAATTATATTACAGAACTGTAACTAAAAACTTTAGTTAACTTTAGTTAGTTAGAACTAAAAAGTTTTTTAGATTACTTAGTAATTAATTACACACAACACTGTATAACAGTAATTCAAATGTAAACTTACGCATTGACTCGAGCAGCTATTTTCTCCCACGCTAACTCTCTGTCCTTGCTGCAGCCGTGTTGCTTTTTTTTTTGAATATATGTTCGTACTCTCCATATGCTTGCATAAGCACATCCAGTTCTGCTGGTGAAAAATATGAAGACCTCTTTTTGTCTAGCGCCGTTGCCATGGTGACTCATAATATCTGCGCTCCATTGATAATGGCTTTTTATAGTTGTGGTGCACGCGCTTAACTCAGAGTCAATCAACTTAGAGTTGATTGAACTAACCAATTTCAGCTGATCTGTAACCGAAAACTCAGAGTTTCCCATCTCAAGGTAAGTCAACTCAGAGTTCAAGTTTTAACTCAGAGTTGGTTGAACCTCCTTATTGAAACAGGCCCCTGGTCACTGTTGGTCTGTGTCACTTCACTGTTGAAGATACTTCATCCTTCATGTTTGCTGTTTATCGTCTTAGATTTAGTCTTTAAAAACAGCACTTAGCTCTATAGTTTCTCAGACTTAGCTTTACTTTGCTGACTACATTTATACTAATGTAAACACCACTACGCTGTTGAATACACTCAAGATTCTTTAAAATTTTGGAACAGCTCGTGAAGTTATGATCAGCCTGTTTAACACTGGCTCTTGCATTTCACCATCTGCACTCCCAATAAGTGCAACTGACAGTGAGTTTCAAACACAAAGTAAAAAGCCTGGAAGGGATGCTATGCCTATTCTACAAGTCTGGTCATGTCTGTCATCTAGAATATTCAACAGAACGTTTTCACTTGAAAACTCCTCTGTCCTGGGTGACTGTGGTGATGGTTAGACCACAGCCAAGGTTTCTCCAGCACCACATGCTTCTGGTGAGGAGGCAGTGCCCAAGGATGTAGGGGTTAGGAGCTACTACTTTCAATTTTAATGGACTAAGACTTTTGAATATTATTTTCTAAGAGCTCACTGTAAAATAAACTCTAAAAAGCTGAAAGAGCTGGTGCACATGTACAGTATGTGTAAGTGGCAGGTATTACTAACCAGAATAACACTACGATACAAGGGATAGAGCCTGTAACACAGGGGTTTAGTGTTACTGCCTCAAATCCTGTTATGCAGCCTTCTCACCAACCTGTCACACCTCGGCATTACCTACAACATGAAAAACAATGTTTATTACTACTTTGATGGGATGTTAATGTTTTATTTGGTGGGTGGGGGTTGTGTCTTTCCTGCATATTACTTATTAAGTTCATGAACTGGAATTGACACTGGTCTTGTCTATTTTATAGCTGTACCTTATCTCTATCACATAATTCTCTTCCAGGGCCAGTGAGCTGCAGTGCCCACAGGAGCACCTGTTGAGGTTTTTAGAGGGAGACTGAAAATCTCTGTCTTTATGTAATTCTTAACACTAAACCATACAGAAATCAAACTAAATGCATACCTTTTGCAATACTCATTCTCTCTTGCGCTGTCCCTTTGGGGTTGTGCACAGACTAATGTGTGAAGGACAGAAAAGTCCTCCACTTCAAAGGACCGCGCGGATGAAGCACCTGCTGGAAGCTCACGTCTCACAGCGACGCGACATTGTAAAACGTCAGGAGCCTGATGGACACCGCCCAAAAGCGACTCACTGAACAGGTTTGGCACTGCTTTTTTAATCTTCACCCTGAGCGGAATATACGTTATGTACTGAGGCTCACCACTCGTAAAGGTAATAACTATTAGCTTTCTTGTAATACTTTAAAACGGTTGCCCTAGACTTTGTATTAACTTTATAGACAAAGAAAATGTGTTGTTTTGTTTTAAAGTTATTATTTGGAAATTTTTACACAATCGTTACTCCACAATTTAAATGTAGGACTATTTAATGAGAGGCTGCACTTGTTTATTTGTTCTTTAGTGAGTAAACTGCTAGCCTAGCTAGCGAGGTGTGCTACTGTCCTTAAACTCCAGAACAAGTTCAAGTAGGCTCTGTCTTAGTATATCAACCACAGATTTCAAGTTAAAACAATACATTTCTTGCCTGAAAAAAATACTAAAGGTTGGTGAAAGACTTTTTTCCCTTTCATGAAAAATAATTGCTCTTTTTTTTTAAATCACAAAGTTATTATTAATGCTAAGGAACAACAGAAATGGTTAAGTTTATAAATGTAACAATAGACCTCGAGGAAAATCCAAATTTCTATTTCTTGTTTCGATGTCACAACAAGATACCATTGGATAATGGAATTATGCAGCTTGTGGAGTTCATGACCAACATAATAGCCTGCTCATTTTTGATAATAATAATAATAATAATAATAATAATAATAATAATGATAATATAATAATGTTATGAATGCTTTGATATATTTTCACAGATGAAATGGTCTAATGGCGTCAAACTGGCACTTACCACCAGTGTGTTCCTCCTGTTTACTTTCTGCCTAGTCAAGTTTACTGAGGATCAAGTGGGAGTGGCTGGCAGCATGAAGAAATCCTGGTATAAAAAAGCTCTCTCTTTGCATAGAATTTGCGCAACAACATCACAGAGATCTTTTAGGAAATGAGCCTCCAACAAGAGCCTAACTTTTCCTGCTGTTATTTAAAAAAGACATTACTAATACATTACAAACAATAGACGATAGTCAATAGACCTGCATTACAGGTAGGTATTAGCTCGATTAGCTTGATGTATGTATTAGCTTGATGACATCGGTGTAGACCAATGGGAGACCAATCCTCAACTCGAGACCTCACAACACAAGATCATATGATTGGCCAAAGCTTCCAGTGTGTCCTGAACATTCTCATCTAATAAAATTTTTAATAAAAATAATAATGAAGCCACGTCTTAAGGTCTCATTTTGTCACAGATGTTTTTATTAAAATATGCCGGTAAACTGTTTTACTATAGTTTCCACTTTATACACAACATACTGTTAGAAGTTCAGCAGTAAATATCCCTTTGTCTCCTCAGTCCTCAATCCATGTCCTCTCTTCCAGGTTGACCTCCGTATCCCCCGGCCCATGCACGTGTCATCCCGGCTCGACGGCCCTCAAAGATCTCATTCCTAAAGACAAATACAACGATGTGATTCAGCGACGGGCGACCGAGTTAAAAAAGCACAAGAACAGGTGATGCACAGGTTTCCTGCTCTTTAACCCAACATCACTACATTCAGTTTATACCAGCAGTTGGGTCGGTGATAGGTCAAAAAATGTAATATCACAGTCATACATAGTCTGTCTGTACCCCAACAGGACCACGTCTGTTTTATCCAAACTGCTGCTTGCTCTGCCCAACTCCCCTTTGCAGTATCCCATTCAGGGTTTTACAGTTCAACCTCTGAAGTTCAGCCCCATACCAGGTAAACAGTCATCCTCATTGTGGGCATTCACGTTTCATTAAACAAACGTAAACAAATGCCAAACAAACACAAACACAGCACTGAATGTGACAAAGGACACTTAATTAAAAGTACATTCTTAATGTTTCCTGAAAGTCATCAAACCAGTTTTCTTTGATGGCAGGTTTAGCGCTGTACACAAGAGAACAACGCAGCTACAAGGTTAGTATAATGCACACATTAAGCTCTTTGATCAGTCTGAAAAAGGCAATGTGAGATGTGGCTCTTTCTGTAGTTGGTGTAAACATATGTTATATTGTATATCTTGCGTACAAGGTGAGTGGGGACGGTTGCATTGCTAATTCCTCCAATAAGAAATAAGCAGCCACATTGGACCATTCCTTCTATAAGAATCACATTGTGTAATATGACACAGTTTTATTGTGTTACGATTTAACGTGTTAATGACCTGCCAGTTTATTTAAGATTGTTGTACAGACAAATAGTGTTCCTGGAAGTGTCTTTTAAACATGGGGAAGATAGGCTTTACTTTCGTCCATTTGGTGAATAAATAAAGTGTTTTGAAAGAAGCAGCAGGTTATTCAACAGTTTATTTGCTTTGATTATATGGTCCAGTGTAAAAGTGTTCTGTAGCTGAATTTTAGTAGATAACCAGTCCAAGAGATCCTCCCAGAATGTTTTTTGTGTAAATACTGTACAGTTATAGAAAAGATGTTTGGTGGTTTCAATATCTGACTCACAAAAGGTACACTTGTTGTGATCAATGTTAAACTTTACTCAATAGTTTACCAGATGGATAAATTTCATTTAATATTTTAAAGTGTAGTTCCTTTAATTTAGGACTGACAGGGACATTTTTGACATCAACCTCAGAGAATTGTTTTAATTATGGAATTTAATGTTTGGACGTATTGGAAATAGATGATTATTTAGTTGTTTATGTAAATTCAGTGACCAAATCCCTTTATAGATAGATAGATTTATTGTCATTACACATGTACAAATACAATGCAACAAAATGAAGTAGATTGCACACCAATGCAGACATTTTCATGATCTTCATGAAAAAGAAATAAGGCATTGTACAGACCATAGATAGTATAATTATGGATGATATCCGCCCATTGGTCCCCTATTCACCAATATTGTCATTACGAATGGGCAATAAAATGGCCGTTCCATCCGGACTTTTCGGGTTTTACTCCATAGTAAAACAATAGTTTTTAGATAGCATAAACCAACATAATTTTCAAAAATTCACCCCCCCCCCAGAGTTGTCACGTAGTAAAAACTTAGCTCTAGAGACTGGAGCCATCTTTTGTACCAGGCTGTAAACATGAGTTTTACTCTTGTAAAGTTGCCATTGGGTTTCTCCTTATATTTCCGCTTTTGGAGCCTGCCCTCTGGTGGACGGAGGTATATTGCTGTATTTTGCTGTAAAATCACCGTATGGCGGCGCCCTTACACGACGACCATTTAAGAGGTACCATGGGAGAGGCTTGGTACAGACATAGCAGACATCAACATAACTACAATTGTAGTTACACATTACACACATACTCGCAATAACAGTAGCCATTACAACGTACGTTACATAAATACACATCAGACAGCACAGGATGAAGATAACAGCACACGCGGGGGGGCGTAGTCAATATTTAGACAGATGTTGAATGGCAGACGAGATGTGTAGGAGTGGTACAGGCCTTGAGGTGTTTAACGGAACTGTTGTGAGAGTCCCATGGCCCTGCCCTTGATGCAGTAAGTACCACTAAAGGATAAGATAATACCCAGCTGCCGGCTAGACTTCTCAGAGGAACAAGGCGTGCGTCCATTTTGTGGAGTAACCTTGAATGCTTCCTATCCATGGTCAGGACCGTAACACCACGTAGCCGCTCACCGGTCTGTTTCTCGATGTATCCCCTCTTCTCTGGATGAAACCCTTCATATGGATTGGTTGTAGATCCTCAACTTAATTTTACTAAACATATCAAGAAAATCTCTAAAACAATACAAAGAAATCTCAACTGTTTTAAATTAATCAGACACTATATCCCAAATCAGGCAGCTTTACTGTACATGCATGCTATGGTGTTTTCACATATTTCATACTGCATGACAGTTTGGGGGCAAGCAGCCCCATCTGTAACAAAACACATTGGTTCACTTTACAATCGAGCAATAAAAATTATGGATAAAAAGCCAATCCGCTATCATCACTGTTACATTCTGGAGAAATATAAAATATTAAGCTTTGAAAGCTTTAGTAATTTATGTTTCCTAAAATTAATCTTCAAGTGTATTAATAATTTAGCACCTGAGCCTCTTAGTAAATTTATTAAAATACAGAACAACCAAAGAGTTACTAGATTTAGTACAAATCATAACTGTACAATACCATACTGTAGGACAAGCTTTGCACAGACTGCCTTTTCTGTTAAGAGCTGTAGGCTATGGAATACATTACCATCTGATATTAAGGCCATATCTGACTTCAAAAAGTTCACTTCCAGGATTAAGCTGTGGCTAAAGACAAACCAAAAGTGTATACATTTTTAATTGTCGTTATAATTGTGTATGATTATGTATGTATGTGTGTATGTGTATATCTATATATACATAGTTTGTAGTATTTCTTGTTTTTATGTATGTATTTGTTTTATAATGTTCTTAGAAATGCCCAACCAGGGACAGGAGTTGAAAATTAGCACTAGCTATAATCTCTATATGCTGCACATCAGTTACAGGCTTTGTATTGTAACTATGTTTGCTTGTATGGTCCCTGTTAAATAAACTTTAAATAAATAAAAAAAAATATCCGTTAAGCAGCGTAGCAGCTCACAGGTCTGACTCCCGGTGTTAAAGTCTTTTCTGTTTGTCCACAGTCCGTGCTGAAGATGTCGAGTCAGCTCCTCGGACTGTGCGACTCTTTGGTGTAATCTTTTAAACTGTCACTCACATCACAGAAGCACAGTTTATCGGTTCTTAGGAGTCCAGCAGGCAGTAGAATCCAAGAAATAAGATAAATTTTTGTAAGGAAAAAGTTATGACGAGACAACACGATACAAAAGCACACTGAAGCAGATAAAAGGAGGAGCAGTGAGGAGCAGTGAAAAAAAGTGTCCGCCTTGTCCGAGAAACAGAGCATGAATCCATACAAAGCACATATCTGTAATTCCATATTGGAGTCTGGTGTGGAGTAAGATTATGATTGTACATGAGTTTCCAGCATAGCAGGACTTGTTTGTGAAAGGATAATAATTTAACTGGCAGTTTATCAATGTTAAAAGTACATCTAAGTACTAATTTAATATTTCCCATTTATCCATATAACCCTCTAGAGACACAAAACCATATACTGTTCTTATCTGTTACATCTTTAAGACAGCATTAAGACATTCAATTTAATAAACATGATTTTTCCAAATATGTATTGGAAATTTAACTGGTTAATTGTTTTAATATCTTTATAGCCATAGAATAAGCTGGATAAATACATCTTGAAAATGTCTTCATTTTTGTTAAATATGTTTTGCCAAAAATTGAGCAAAACACATTTTGCTCAATTTGATTGTTATATTCTAAGATAACTTTTAGTTTAAAATTATTATGAATAGATCTTTTATTGAAAAACCCTGACTGTGTTTCACAAATTATTTTATCTAACCTGCTTTTTAATCTATTTGTATTTAGAGCTGCAACTAACGATTCTTTTTTCTGTCGACTAATCTAACGATTATTTTATTTTTATAATTTTATTAATCGTGTTTTTTAATAGACTGTATAAAAAAGAACACTAGATTAATAAACTATAATGTATTTTAAAGAGGGTAGTAAATATGCATATTTTTAAATGAACTGAAAGTGATTATTACAATGTTTAATATGATTACTTTGATTACAATCTTAATTGTATTTCAGAGAGTGTAATGAATTTGTCATTTTATTATAAAAAACAGAAAGCATTTTAAACTCTTTTTAACTAAGGAGATCATTTGTTATTAATCATGTATATCACTTATGATTATGTTTTATTTAATTGGTTTGTCCTAAAAGTAAACAAAAATGCACTTGTAGCCTATCCATCCATCCATCCATCCATCCATCTTCTACCGCTTATCCGGGGCCGGGTCGCGGGGGCAGCAGTCTGAGCAGAGACGCCCAGACTTCCCTCTCCCCAGACACTTCCTCCAGCTCTTCCGAGGGGATACCGAGGCGTTCCCAGGCCAGCCAAGAGACATAGTCCCTCCAGCGTGTCCTAGGTCTTCCCCGGGGTCTCCTCCCGGTGGGACATGCCCGGAACACCTCCCTAGGGAGGCATCCAGGAGGCATCCTAAACAGATGCCCGAGCCACCTCAGCTGGCTCCTCTCGATGTGGAGAAGCAGCGGCTCTACTTTGAGCTCCTCCCGAGTGACCGAGCTCCTCACCTTATCTCTAAGGGAGCGCCCTGCCACCCTGCGGAAAAAGCTCATTTCGGCCGCTTGTATCCGGGATCTTGTTCTTTCGGTCATGACCCAAAGCTCATGACCATAGGTGAGAGTAGGAACATAGATTGACCGGTAAATCGAGAGCTTTGCCTTACAGCTCAGCTCCTTCTTCACCACGACAGACCGGTACATCGACCGCATAACTGCTGAAGCTGCACCGATCCGTCTGTCAATCTCACATTCCCTCCTTCCCTAACTCGTGAACAAGACCCCAAGATACTTAAACTCCTCCACTTGAGGCAGGATCTCTCCACCAACCTGAAGGGGACAAGCCACCCTTTTCCGACTGAGAACCATGGTCTCAGACTTGGAGGTGCTGATCCTCATCCCAGCCGCTTCACACTCGGCTGCAAACCGTCCCAGTGCACACTGAAGGTCCTGGCTTGATGGAGCCAACAGGACAACATCATCTGCAAAAACCAGAGACGAGATCATGTGGTCCCCAAACCAGACTCCCTACGGCCCCTGGCTGCGCCTAGAAATCCTGTCCATAAAGATAATGAACAGGACCGGTGACAAAGGGCAGCCCTGCCGGAGTCCAACATGCACTGGAAACAGGTCTGACTTACTGCCGGCAATGCGAACCAAGCTCCTGCTCCAGTCGTACAGGGACCGGACAGCCCTTAGTAAAGGGCCCCGGACCCCGTACTCCCAGAGCACCCCCCACAGGGCGCCACGAGGGACACAGTCGAATGCCTTCTCCAGATCCACAAAACACATGTGGACTGGTTGGGCAAACTCCCATAAACCCTCCAGCACCCTGGAGAGGGTATAGAGCTGGTCCAGTGTTCCACGACCGGGACGAAAACCGCATTGTTCCTCCTGAATCCGAGGTTCAACTATCGGCCGCATTCTCCTCTCCAGTACCCTGGCATAGACTTTCCCGGGAGGCTGAGGTGTGATCCTCTGTAGTTGGAACACACCCTCCGGTCCCCCTTCTTGAAAAGAGGGACCACCACCCCAGTCTGCCAGTCCAGAGGCACTGTCCCCGACCGCCACGCGATGTTGTAGAGGCGTGTTAACCAAGACAGCCCTACAACATCCAGAGACTTGAGGTACTCAGGGCGTATCTCATCCACCCCCGGCGCCTTGCCACCGAGGAGCTTCCCAACTACCTCAGTGACTTCGGCCTGGGTGATGGACGAGTCCACCTCCGAGCCCTCGGCCCCTGCTTCCTCAGCGGAAGACGTGTCGGTGGGGTTGAGGAGATCCTCGAAGTATTCCTTCCACCGTCCAACAATATCCCCAGTTGAAGTCAGCAGGTTCCCACCTCCACTGAAAACAGTGTTGGCAGGGCACTGCTTCGCCCTCCTGAGGCGCCGTACGGTTTGCCAGAATTTTTTCGAGGCCGATCGATAGTCTTTCTCCATGGCCTCACCGAACTCCTCCCAGACTCCTCCCCTCCTTGAACCGCAACCTTATCATGGTTGAGGGGTTTAAGTGCCCGAATGATCCTAGGAGCTATGTTGTCAGGGTCTATATGCCCCTGGTAGGGTCTCCCAAGGCAAACAGGTCCTAGGTGACGGGCCAGACAAAGAGCGGTTCAGAACCCTTTATGGTGATGAAAAAATCAAGGACCGTGACGTCGCCCGGTATGGCGCAACTGGGGCCCCACCCGGCCGGGCTCAGCCCGAAGGAGCGACGTGGGGCCGTCCTCCCGTGGGCCCACCACCTGCGGGAGGAACCGTAAGGGGCCGGTGCAAAGTGGATTGGGTGGCAGTCAAAGGCGGAGGCCTCGACGACCCAATCCCCGGACACGGAATCTGGCGCTAGGAAACTTGTAGCCTAATTATCTGTATTTTCTTTTTTGTCTACATGTGCATAAACTACTTCTAACAACCAGTAAATGTTAATTAAAAGTTAAAAGTTACTTTATTTTTGCCAAAGAAACCCATACAAAAATATACGTTTACAGTTCAACTTATACCATTAGCGATTAGCATTACCATTATTATCTAATATATATGAGTTCATTCTTGACCAAAACACATCAGGAAAGAATGCTACAATTACTCCCAAAACTAATTGTAATTAAAGCCGCAAGCGGCGATAAAGGCCCTCGGCTCCATTGAGACCGCGGGGACACATGCACTCGGAGGAGTGCATTTCGTGCTTTAAAGCGTAAACTTCACGGTAAAAGGATTCTGAGGAGTTTTCTAAGACTCTAGCCGTGGCTCTGGAGGGGCCTCCTCTAAAGGAAGGATCCTGGCAATTGGGAAATGGCATTTATTTCCCAAAGGTTGCCTCTTAACAGACTCATTACGACCACAGCCACAAATGTATCAAAAAACAAATTGATAACTTTTTTTTGCACACGTGTCTAGATGATACTCACCAAATTTGGAGCTGTTTAGATGAAAAGCCTTTAGACAGAAGGGGTGCGATTTAGGTGGTCACGCATTCCACCCAACATAGTAGATTTTCTGTTGAGTTTACGGTATTGCTGTAATAAACATTTCGGTTTGCCCTGAGGTGTCCTATGGATGTACCAAGTTTTGTATTTCTACATTGGAAAAATTTACTTTCATTTTCCATAGAACCAATGTATTTTGACTTTTCTAGGGGTCGCCACTGAGTCATTTTTCATATTTTTTTTTCGGGGCCTTCAAATACATAAATTTTTGCCGGGCTTGAAGTCCGGGACCAATAAAAATGACTTTTAGTTGCACGTTTACTGGGTCAAATTGAAAATCATTTTTCAGAAAAATTATAATAAAAAAAAATATACCAAATTATAATAAAAAAAAATATAACTCAAGCAAAAACGACAAGAAAAACGCCTGTCTATTTTACATACATGTGTTTAGCTCATTTTGCCCAAGTTTGGTGTCTGTGGAATGAAGCAGCTATTTTCTGTTGTTTTTTAAAAGAGAGATTGTATTCTAAGTAGGGATGGGTACCAAAACCCGGTATTAAACTAGCCCCGGGGCTAAATTATGAAAGACCGTAGTATCAATAAGATCTGACGCTATCGGTTCTGCTTTCGGTACTGGAGGAGAAAAAAATAATGTACTATGTATTTTCGCTTAATAATATGTTATCGTGCACATTTTATCTCACCAAACATTTCTAATGTGGATCATATTAAGACGTTTGTCTGTGAGATCTGCGAGATCTCTCATGCGCGCAGCGGAGGCTGTCTGTCACAGCGCTCTGTCACACACACACAACACAACGAGCGCGGCGCATGCGCACATCAGTATGAAAACCTCCGCTTAATACAAAGAGTGACGATGGCGGAGAGAGCATAACGTTCCAAAGTGTGGTTACACTTCTCTAGAGTTAATGCAGACAACGCTCGTTGTCATAAGTGCAATAAAATGTTTGTATGTAAGGGCGGAAACACAAGCAATCTGTCTAAGCACCTTTCAAAAGTGCATTATATGCAGACAGAGAAATGCAAAGTTTTTGACTGCCTAGCTAGCTCAGCTCTGGTTGTTGCCCCATCTACGTCTGGTATGTATGCTAAAATCATGTTGAATCAATGTTGTTCACGTCATTTAAAATAAATGTGAAATCTCCCTGGTTTGTTAACCTTATGTAGAAATTCTGTTGATTTCTTTTGTTTTTAAAATTCCAAATAAAGAAAAATCAGTATGTAAATGTAAACATTTATTTGGCTAACTTAAATGAACAGCACTTAAATGCACAGCACAAACTCAAGTTAGTTTACTATATATATATATATATATGTGTGTGTGTGTGTGTGTGTGTATATGTGTGTGTATAATAGCTATATGTTCAAACATGGCTGTTTCTTGCACTACAAATAATTGTTTTATTAATAAAAAAAATAAGGAAATGTTAATTCTGTTCTCAACTTGTTCTTAAAAAAAATACACACACAACACAACACAAAGTACCGATAAGAATACCGTTAAAGTACCGGACCGTTAAGCAGTATCGGTAAGAGTAGTAATACCGTTAAAACCTTAACGATACCCATCCCTAATTCTAAGTCGGTTCACATCTTCAATTTAAAATGGCTGCCTTCTCGTGTGTGATAAGGTGTGGTCCCCTTTGGCTTTTTTGTTCATAAGCCCATGCTGGATGTGTGTACCAAGTTTCATTTGCCTACGACAAACTAAAATTTTCACTTCCCATTGACTTTTTCCACATATTTGGGACGTTGCTATGGCAACACATTTATAGATAGGGGGTGGTTGTCATTGGCTTTTATGCTCGTCATGCCATAAGAGATGTGTGTAGCAAATTTCATGTCTCTATGACAAACTAAATTCTTGGGTCCCATTATAAGTTTGTAGGGGGCGCTAGAGAGCCATTTCTAAAGATAACCCTTTTATTTACATATTTTTGTGTTCAGGTCATGAATGTGCACAAACGCCTTTTTGGGTCCGACTCGATCCGAGAAGGCGTTTGAGAGTTAAGAGACATTTTATTTTCACAAAAATGGCCACCTCGTTACAGGCTTGCCACACCCATACCCGATAAGATATCAACAATAAAGTCACAAATTTGGTTGGCACACGTGTCTAGATGATACTCACCAAATTTGGGGCCATTTAAATTAAAACACAATGATTTGCATCTTCTTGCGCAAGGGGTGCGATTTTAGTGGCCATGCGTTTCACCCCACATGGCGGACTTCCTGTTTAGTTTAGGGTGTGGCTGTCATAGACTTTTCTGTTTGCCCTGAGGTCTCCTATTGATGTACTAAGTTTCATTTTTCTACGTTGGAAAAAAGTTACTTTCACTTTCCACAGGCCCAATGTATTTCGACTTTTCTAGGGGTCGCCACTGAGTCATTTTTCGTTTTTTTTTTTTCGGGGACTTCAAATACATAAATTTTTCGCCGGGCTTGAAGTCCTGGACCAATAAAAATTACTTTTAGTTGTACGTTTACTGGGTCAAATTGAGAATCATTTTGCAGAAAAATTATAATAAAAAATATATGAATTATAATAAAAAAATATAACTCGAGCAAAAAAGTCTAGAAAAACACTTGTCTATTTTACATACATGTGTTTAGCTCATTTTGCCCAAGTTTGGTGTCTGTGGAATGAAGCAGCTATTTTTGTTGTTTTTAAAAAGAGGTGTATTCTAAGTCGGACCAAATTTTCAATTCAAAATGGCCGCCTTCCCGTGTGTGATAGGGTGTGGTCCCCATTGGCTTTTTTGTTCATAAGCCCATGGTAGATGTGTGTACCAAGTTTCATTTGCCTACAACAAACTAAAAATTTCACTTCCCATTGACTTTTTTTTACATTTTTGGGACGTTGCTATGGCAACACATTTATAGATAGGGGGTGGTTGTCATTGGCTTTTATGCTCGTCATGACATAAGAGATGTGTGTACCAAATTTTATGTCTCTATGACAAACTAAATTCTTGGGTCCCATTAAAAGTTTGTAGGGGGCGCTGGAGAGCCATTTCTAAAGATAACCCTTTTATTTACATATTTTTTTCTTCAGGTCATGAATGTGCACAAACGCCTTTTTGGGTCCAACTCGATCCGAGAAGGCGTTTGAGAGTTAAGAGACGTTTTATTTTCACAAAAATGGCCACCTCGTTACAGGCTTGCCACACCCATACCCGATAAGATATCATAAACAAAGTCACAACTTTGGTTGGCACGTGTCTAGATGATACTCACCAAATTTGGGGCCATTTAGATTAAAACACAATGATTTGCATCTTTCTGCAAGAAGTGCGATTTTAGTGGCGCAGCGTTTCACCCACATGGCGGACTTCCTGTTGAGTTTAGGTGTGACTGTCATTGACTTTTCTGTTTGCCCTGAGGTGTCCTATGGATATACCAAGTTTCATTTTTCTGCGTTGAAAAAAACTTACTTTCACTTTCCATAGGCCCAATGTATTTTGATTTTGTAGGGGTCGCCACTGAGTCATTTTTCGTTTTTTTTTAGCGACTTCAAAACATAACATTTTCGCCGAGCTTGAAGTCTGGGACCAATAAAAATGACTTTTCGTGCATGTTCACTGGGTCAAATTTAGGATCATTTGGTCACAATAAAGATAAAAAAAAAAAAAAAAAATCCGAGCAAAAACAATAGGCCCTCCCGGTCATCACCGGCTCGGGCCTAATAATAAATAGTTACACAGATGGCTCTTCAGTTTGAGGTCGGAGAGCGCCAGGATGTTTTTTTCTGGTACAAGATCCCCCTCACAAAAACAGTAATGTAGTTTACGCAGTTCAGTGAAGAGTGAATGGATAGTTTTGTCGGAGAAACAAAACAACAGCTTTACAAGAGTATGTATCAACACAGAATATAATATAATATTCTTACAGGAATTGAAAAAAGACACTTGTAAGAGCATGTAACTGTTCACTACACGCCGCTCGCTTAGAGGACCGATCAGGTGAAATTGAATAATTTTCCACGGCACACCTGACGATCTCTCACGGCACACTAGTGTACAGCGGCACACTGGTTGTAAAACACTGCCTTAAACGACTCTCACATCAGGAGTCACACTGTCCTTTCAGAGCCAACGACCATGAGACCAGATCAGCCTGGTCCATCAGGTTTGGTTTCAGGGGAAACTCCTTCCTCTAGAGATATAAGCTCAGCTCTTACCAGTTGATCTCAGATTTGATAAAGTCTCTTGGAATTAGAGACAAAACGTCTTCACCTTGAAAACTGTGTCTAGATGCTTTTACTTTAACTTTTTCTTTAAAATAAATGGCATAAATATGGGATTTGAAACATAGATAGAGCCACACTTACAGTCTTCAGTCTGCTTTTGATAAAAGCCTGACGTGTTGGTTTGTAAAAAATACACTTTCTAGACACATTTGCATTCACAAACACCTCTAGTAAATAAACTTACTCAAACTAATAATCATTAATTAATATCATTCATATGTAATTTATCATTTGTTTTGCCAGTAACTGTGTTTTACTAAAGGCAGTAGAACATTGTAGTTTCCTAACAATTTTAATGCTAAAAAGTACTTTTTTTTCAATGTCAGAAACCATATAATTCTAATCAAGTACAACCACATCACGCCAGTTTTAAAATCTCTTCACTGGCTTCCTGTTGCTCAGAGAATAGACTTTAAAACAGCACTTCTGGTTTACAAGTTAGCACCAGAATATATCTCTGACATGCTAGTTACTTATGAACCTCCTCGGACTCTGAGAACATCTGGGACAGGCCTTCTGCTCGTGCCCAGAGTTAGAACTAAACCTGGTGAAGCAGCGTTTAAGTTTCATGCAGCAAAAACCTGGAACAGCCTCCCAGATGAAGTAAAACAAGCCTCAACTTTAACAATGTTCAAGGGGAGGTTAAAAACCTTCCTCTTTAGCTCCGCCTACACTACAACCGAAAGTGTTTTTTTTTCTTTTATCTGCACTCTTCTTTTTAAAATGTTTTTAATTTTTTCTTATGTTTCTTAATATAAATCTTGTAAATTGTCTTTTATTCCTGTAAAGCACTTTGAGTTACCCAGTGTATGAATTGTGCTCTATAAATAAAATTGCCTTGCCTTGCCTTGCCTTGCCTAATCAACATTGTCTTAGCTACTAACAGATGTCACATGTGTCAAAGCTTATGTGTAAAGTTAGAATTGCAAGTACTTTGTACTTTGCCAGATACATTGAACAGAGCCAATAATGACCCTTACGACTCTTTTCTGTAAAAGACTAATTGGATTGATATATTCTTTACAAGCACTTCCCCAAACTTCAACACAGTAGGTCAGTTATGGAACAATCAAGGAGTTATACAAAATAAACAATGCTTTATGTAACTCAGTAATAATTTTACAGATTTTTAACTTTATACAGTTTGTATGTGGTTTCCACATCAAAATGTTAATAGAACTTAGCCACCCATTACTATAGCCCTCCAAATTAATATTTCTTTTCCAATAGAGAAATGCACAGTGTTGAATGTGTTTATGAACAAAAACATGTGTTTCCTTTTCTATCTTTATATACCACCAATTTAACCTTATAATAAACTTTACAAATAAACAAAAAAAGCTAAATTATGTTTAATAATATATATTTTTCATTAACTTAAATCAATATTGCCCCTATGCACTGTTGCAACCTTCCCCTCTTGTGGGGTCAGTTGCAACTGAGTCCAAATTGTAAATATAATATTATACTATGTACACATGTTACAGTGTGGCTAACACACAAACAGTCTCTGAGAAAGAAAAAATAAAATGTACAAAATGTTGCAACCGTCCCCGCTCTTCCCTTTTCTTCATTTATTACCCCACCTCGGGTCATTGTTAAACTGACCTAATGTTCTATACCCAGGCACTGACATCAAACATGTGTTAATGTACAATTTGCAATTTCTTGTGGCTAATGCTAATTTTTTATTCATTTGCAGAAGCAGATAACTTTTTTTTGATTTGAATTTACTTTATTTAAGAAAATAAAGGGGGGGGAACAATGCATATTAATGAACATTAAAACAAATGTAAATATGCCAGATTATAGCCCCAGGCTAATTTCCATCTGCAGACCCCCTGGCAGACCCCCCCTCTGTTTTTTTTTTGTTTGTTTTTTTAATTACAAACATTTTTTTCTATTATTTGCCAAAGGTGATATCAGTCAAACCAAACCAGAGTGGCTGTGACCAATTAGGACCACAAAGGACCCAAAATGGATTTGGGCTTTGAAAACTGCACTATGCAAAGAATAAATTACAATCCTCAATTAACTGATTTTCAAAATGGCTTTTATCAGTTTTTGCAAATGAACTCTTCAATTGTAGTTTGTATTAAGGGCATATAATTCAAAAATAAATTATTGATTTTTTAAATTAATAATACACCTGTGGTCTGGTCTTTGCCATTGATATCAATGAATAACAGTTATGACCATGATTTACAACAGGTAACCTTGGGTGTAACCAAAGGTGTCCTCAACGCAAGCATCCTCGCTGATAAGGTGACAGTTAAAGGTGAGCTGTGTGTGTGTGTTGGAAAAGAAGGAAGTTTTGTTTATGTATTGAGCACAAAATATTTGGAATTGGTTTCTACTTAGTAACTGTCCAGACGCTTTCTTTTTAATTGTTTTAACAGAGCAGTTAGAAAACGTACCTAACAGACAAAATGCGCACAGCACACAGTAAAAAAAAAAAACTCACAGGGGTCAACTCACAGCAGAGGTATCCAAAACGACATAGGCAATAGGCATAGGCAAAGATAAACGCAGAGGAGCTGAGTAAACACAGGAAATAAATGACTGGAATCACACAGATGGGAAGGCAGACAAAGACCAGGAACTGAAACCTGAGACAGGGACGGCAAAAAGAAAATCAGATAGTGGACTTTAAGGGCTAGTTTAAACAAACAGTATTATCCATTTCTGGCAGCAATGATTACTTGAAATTGAATTAATGAGATATACATTAATAGAAATTTCCTGTGGGTTTCCTCAGGGATACTCCGATTTCCCACAACAACATCAAAACTTACTGGGCAGCCCCTGGTGGCAGCGGCCGACAATGATTTTTCCCATGGGGAAAATAAAGTAATAATAATAATCTGGAACATACTCTTATGATGATGGTGTGTAAAAAAAATTAGTAATGTTACAGGATATTACATGTTCTTTAAAGTACCAAAAATAAAAGATTGTCTACATTAACAGTTAGGATTTTATCAATTTTCTGGCCAGTTCTCTGCCAGAATTGCTACTGTTTTTTGGGTTGTTGTTTTCGCTGTTTGTGAAAAAATAGGGCTGGATGTTTGGTGTAAATGGAATTCATCTTAACTTTGACATCTTTCCCTAAAACTAAATATGTCAAATCCTTTTAAATGACAGGAAATGGAGAGTCAGAGCTCACTCTGGAGTCCCACAGCCTGTCATTTCTTAATGACCTGCTGGCGAGAGTGTCCTATAAGAGCACCGTTTACCACGTGCACACAGGAGATCTTGGTAAGTTACCACAGTTTTATCACTCTGCAATGATAAATTGAAGTGATAAATATTGTTGTAAACAGCAGTATTTTTTTCTGTGCCTAGTCACCTTTAGTTTTGAGAACCATAAAGCTTTGTTTCCCGTTGTCATCAAGCAGCCTGAGCTGCCGGTCTTGTACGATATAGGAACAGGTAAAAACACACTTCTAAATAAATCACACTTTATTATGTCCTGCTTTTCACACAGAAATTATTTTCAAGTAACACCATTATAAGCAACACATTAAAGACACAATAACTTACACAGGAGATCATTTTATTCTAAATACTATATATCGATATTCAAATGTGACTTTATTAACAAATGCAGGGATGTTGCCAGGAATTTTGTGCCCCATAAAAAGATCTCACACTGGGCCCCACCACCACAACCTCTACCGTATTACTGTAACTAGAAGTGGTGCTTGGTGTAGAGCTTTGAAGGAACTTACGAGGCAAGAGACACAGTTAAACACAAAGGTCGACACAAAAAGATAAATGATAATGGATTCGGGGGGTCTGGGGTGTATTTTAACAGCCGTTATGTTATTACTATAGAGCAAGTACAATTTGGAGAACTGTTAGTTTTTCTGACTCGTCATATTTAAAGATAGGCTGGGTAAAAGTAAATGAATGAGAATCTCCACAGAGCCTGGATACAGACATTTCTCACATTCTGAAAATATCAAGGTTAAGACCTGACATTTTATTATCTATAATAATCAATGACTATTGACTATTAATGTGAGTGAGTTAGGCCTGCTTTTAATACTGTAGACCCTACAATAAGGGGTTGTTACCTTTGTATTTAATGGATGACAAAATAATGTTTAAAATTAGTTTGTGGTCTATTATTTCTACATTTTAGACTGTGGACATCACTGCAGCTGCCTGGCCTTTGACCCCTCCTTTCTGCATGTCTCTGCTCTAATCTGGCAGGACCTTTAACAGGATGGATAATATTCTCTGTGACTTGTCTGAGTGTTATTAGCTTTAATGTTGGCTCTAAACATAAGCAGACACTTAGTGTTTGTGTTCTTGCTGTAAATGTCTCTAAATCCACTTCTGATCTGGTCTTATTCTGTCTCTAGTCTTCAGCCTCATGTCACTGACCTCTGTGTCCCACAGCTACATTAACTCATAATTTTTAGATTCGATTAATAAAGGTCTCTCGCTGTGAATATTTTACATTGTGTTGTGAATCTGGCGCTGCTGCCTGTTTCCCTTGTGTGACTAGTGCAAACAGGTCTGAGATCAGTTTAACTGTCACAGAGCAGGGGCTTAGATCACCGCTGTAAGAGGGGCCCAAAGGAGAAACTGTAGAGGATTTAGGGGAAAAAACTGGGGTTAAAAATCAAGACCAAGTCAAAGCTCAACTCATAAAATCAACTCTTTCAAATGACTGGAAAAAATTAACTGTGCTTTGTGCACCTGGTTTGACAGTGGGACCGAACCCTTGAAACTGAAGGAAGGGGGGTCTCAGATAAAAGTTGAATGAAGGTTTTTTTTTTTAAACAAAACAAAAAAAAAAATACGAAATCATAAAGTTTTATTTGTGAACAATGAACAAAACAATCACTTGATGTAAATCAGTTCTATTAACATTTTTTTTTGTTTTATGTAATGTATTTGGAAAAAGACTAAAAGGTATCCAGCATAAACATATTTATTCTTACTATTAATGTAATTCACCTTGTGTCGTGTCTGATACTGAACCCTCAGACTTCAGCACGATTGTATGCAACAACTCACAAACACACAACCAGTTCAATGCCATAGAGTCTTTATTGTAACGACAACAAACAACCCGAGTAGACTATCCCCAGCTCTGCTAAAGATTTTACATCGAACTTGAGCTTTTATACAGTTTTCACATGACAGCTTCACAATTTACAATCATTTCTTCAGGGGGGCAGAAGACCCTAGTTCCCTTGTGCCAGGCACCCATGTCTTTATCTTTAATCAGATCTTCCCTGTGTGTGTGTGTGTGTGTGTGTGTGTGTGTGTGTGTGTGTGTGTGTGTGTGTGTGTGTGTGTGTGTGTGTGTGTGTGTGTGTGTGTGTGTGTGTGTGTGTGTGTGTGTGTGTGTGTGTGTGCGCATTAAACTAATAATGTTTTAAACCATACACTCTGACATTATGGTTTAATAAACCATACAAAAGTATAAACCAAAAGACATAATATAAGCGCATGCATAAATTATTAACTAAATAAGTATACAGAGATAAAACACATAACATCCAAAATATTACACCACACTTGCTTGTTGATGCGTTGCTATTGTTGTTCTGCCAGATAGCAAGAAAACAAAAGCTGTAAAATTTCAAAAAAAATTTACATTATTAATATTTATTCTGTTGGCATTTTCAGCCCTATGTGCTGCTCACAGTACAGATTGTAAATGTTTGCATGGCAAACAAACTGTTACCTATCCCCAGAGCTTGTGGTATTGGGAAAAAAAAAGCCTATATTACATTACAGAACACATTTGGAACATATATGCTCATAAGTTATAAGTCATACCCTGGCAGAATTTGTAATTTTTGAGCAATTTTTCAGAGAATATGAATAATGACACAAAAATCTTTTCTTTCACTCATAGTTAGTGTTTGGGTGAAGCCATTTTATTGTCAAACAATTGTGTTTACTCTTTTTAAATCATAATGACAACAGAAACTACCCAAATGACCCTGATCAGAAGTTTATATACCTCAGTTCTTAAAACCGTATAGTGCCATCTTTAACATCAATGACAGCTTGAAGTCTTTTGTGGTAGTTGTGTATGAGGCTCTTTATTTTCTCAGACGGTAAAGCTGCCCATTCTTTTTGGCGAAAAGCCTCCAGTTTCTGTAAATTCTTGGTCTGTCTTGCATGAACTGCACATTTAAGATCTCCCCAGAGTGGCTCAATGATATTGAGGTCAGGAGACTGAGATGGCCAGTCCAGAACCAGAATTGTTGACATGTTGGAACGTCCAAGTACGTCCCATGCACAGCTTCCGGGCTGATGAGTGCAAATGTTCCTCCAGTATTTTCTGATAACATGCTGCATTAATCTTTTCCTGTGCCTTTGTAGCTCACACGTCCTCAAAACATCAGCGATCCACCTCCATGTTTCACAGAAGGAATGATTTATCATCATAGGCCTTGTTGACTCCTCTCCAAATGTAACACGTATGGTTGTGGCCAAAAAGTTCAATTTTGGTCTCATCACTCCAAAGTGCCTCCTTATTTTGCATCTTGAAACAGCCACAACACTTTTATTCATAAAGTCCTGTATTTCAGCTGAAGGTATTTGTGGGTTTTTTGTTGGCAACCTGGCAGTTGTGCCTGAAATTTACCTGGGTTTGGTTTTAACTGCTGATTGGCATTCTCAATTCCTTGGATATCTTTTTATATCCCTTTCCTTTTTTATATATGGTTTAATTACCTTTTTCCGCAGATCCTTTGACAATTCTTTTGCTTTCCTCTTGACTCAGAATACAGAAACATCAGTGCAGCACTGGATGAAAGAACAAGGGTCTGTCAGGAAACTCACTGACCTTTTATACACACACACTGATTACAAGCAAACAGATCACAGGTGAAGATGGTTACCTTTAGTAGCCATTCAAACCTGTTTGTGTCACTTGTGTGCATGTTATCAGGAAAAAAATCACTAGGGAACTTTTGATCAGGGTCATTTGAGTAGTTTCTGTTGTCATTATGATTTTAAAAGAGTAAACACAATTGTTTGACAAAAAATGGCTTCACCCAACCACTAACAATGAGTAAAAGAAAAGTTTTTGTGTTATCATTCATATTCTCTGAAAAAATATCACAAATTCTGCCAGGGTATGTAACTGGTAACTGGTGAGTCAGGTGCTCCCTAACAACATTGGGTTTTCAAAGTTTGCAAGTTTACTTGTGGCTGGTGCATTGAGTTCAATTGACATAAAAAAAAAAAAAAAAAATAGGCAAAAAAATTATTAGAAAACAAAAGAAAGGCCAAAGCTATTACAAAAAAGGACCAAAGGATGCTAAACCACACCAGGAAGTTGGGTCACTTTGGGAAATGTTGAACTTTACGATGCACTATATCACTTGTGAGACAGGTAAATGTCAACAATTTGATGACTGTTTGCAATCTTCTTTATCCCAGACATCAACTCTCAAGTCACCATTGCCACTAAGACCTTCCTCCGCTACGACGCGCTCAAAGTCCTGCTGAGCAGCATCCGCACCTTTTATAGCAACATAACAGTGATCATTGCAGATGACAGCTTTGAACCTGAGAAAATAGTAGGAGAGCACATTCAGCACTACATCATGCCACCAGCTCAGGTAGCACACATACTCACAATCATACTGCTGTGTGCATAAATGCAAAACATGCACACAGCAGTATCTTTGTCTGTATGCTAACATTGATCTTTAATGATTTTAATGAATGTCTGACCTATTAAATGTGTCTTCTTCTCTTTCTTTAGGGCTGGTTTGCTGGCAGGAACCTCGCAGTTTCTCAAGTCACAACCAAATATTTTCTGTGGGTGGATGACGACTTCCAGTTCACTGAAAATACAAAAATAGAGAAGCTGGTGGAGGTCATGGAGGCAGTTCCTGAGTTAGATGTGGTAAGTTCTATTGATCTAATACTGAGATCATAAGATCCCCAATTGCAGGTGCTAAATAGCATCTGCAGTTTGTAGGTCTGTTACCTGTGAGTTGCTATGAGAAATTGTGTGAGTGATAACAGGTGCAAATGTGGGCCAGGCCGCGGTATGTAAATGAGGGTTTAGTATTTATAGAATAAGCAGTGTAAATTATCATGACATGCTTTTCTTTTAAGCAGACAATGCAACTTATATATTATCTGTTAATGTTGTGACAGATAGAGAGCCTATCAACTGTGGTCACTCAACCCAGTTCAGCTGGATAAACAGCAGCACCAAATGGATTCACACACTATTTTAGTTCCTGCAGTCTTGATGAGTCATATAGTGGAAGCTAAATTAATTTATTTTCTCCACCTTGTACTTTGAGAACACCCCATTGTACAAAATCACTAAATTATTTTAGTAAATATTTTCCATCCATTTTTTGCAAACTCTATCCACTTGTGCTTTAGTACATTCTAAGTTTCAGTCAATCAAGCCCATAAAGTATAATCTGATGACAGTTGTTTTGTTTCACATCAGGTTGGCGGCTCAGTGCAAGGAAACCAGTTTTATTTTACACTTGAGTATGACCAGGGTGAGGAGAAAGAGGGCGGCTGCTTGTACAGGAAGTCTAATGGAAAGTTCCACCCACTGCCTGGTCACCCTCAATGCTCTCTGGTCAGCGGTGTTGTCAATTTCTTCCTGGCTCGTACAGATGCCGTCCAGAGGGTGAGATTTGACCCTCAACTCCAGAGAGTAGCACATTCAGGTAAGTGTGCAGCAGACAAGGTTTGGATATTGTACATCAGACAAAATATGCAGGATTCATAATCAGATAAAATTAATATGCACGTTATATCTTGTATAATATACCTTTTATCTTTCCTTTTATCTGACGTTATTGTCTTTGTTTGCGGTCTCAGTTGTAAGGTCTAAGATGAAAGGGACATGTAACATAAAAGGTTGCAATAATTGATTTAACACAAATATACTCGCAAAATAACCAATACAGAGAAATGGGCAGCCTAGTAACCAAGGAAACAATAGTTAAACTAAGGAAATGGCTCTCTCCACTCTGAACTAAAACTATAACTACAGAGGAACAAGTCAAAGTGGTGTGTATGCCCTAGCCCAGCATCCCTGGCTTAGCCACTCGACGAGATGGAGACAAAGAAGCCAGAAGCGAAAAACATCTGTATCAGACAATGGGGCACAGTGGTTTAGATGGTAGAGTGGTCGTCCTGTAACTGGAAAGTTGGTGGTTCTTCCCAGAAGCCTTCTTTACCCAGTTTATACTGTTGTTGTGTCCTTGGGCAAGACACTTAACCCACCTTGCTTCCAGTGACACAGCTCCGGTGTATGAATGTGTGAGAGTGTTGCTCTGGTGTATGAACGTGTGAGAGTGTTGCTCTGGTGTATGAACGTGTGAGAGTGTTACTCTGGTGTATGAACGTGTGAGAGTGTTGCTCTGGTGTATGAACGTGTGAGAGTGTTGCTCTGGTGTATGAACGTGTGAGTATGAGTTGCTCTGGTGTATGAACGTGTGAGAGTGTTGATCTGGTGTATGAACGTGTGCGAGTGTTGCTCTGGTGTATGAAAGTGTGAGAGTGTTGCTCTGGTGTATAAACGTGTGAGAGTGTTGCTCTGGTGTATGAAAGTGTGAGAGTGTTGCTCTGGTGTAAAAACGTGTGAGTGTGTAGCTCTGGTATATGAACGTGTTAGAGTGTTGCTCTGGTGTATGAACGTGTGAGAGTGTTGCTCTGGTGTATGAACGTATGAGACTGTTGCTCTGGTGTATGAACGTGTGAGAGTGTTGCTCTGGTGTATGAACGTGTGAGAGTGTTGCTCTGGTGTATAAACGTGTGAGAGTGTTGCTCTGGTGTATGAACGTGTGAGAGTGTTGCTCTGGTGTATGAACGTGTGAGAGTGTTGCTCTGGTGTATGAACGTGTGAGAGTGTTGCTCTGGTGTATAAACGTGTGAGAGTGTTGCTCTGGTGTATGAAAGTGTGAGAGTGTTGCTCTGGTGTATAAACGTGTGAGAGTGTTTCTCTCGTGTTTGAGAGTAAGAGAGTGTTGCTCTGGTGTATAAACGTGTGAGAGTGTTGCTCTGGTGTATGAACGTGTGAGAGTGTTGCTCTGGTGTATGAACGTGTGAGAGTGTTGCTCTGGTGTATAAACGTGTGAGAGTGTTGCTCTGGTGTATGAACGTGTGAGAGTGTTGCTCTGGTGTATGAACGTGTGAGAGTGTTGCTCTGGTGTATAAACGTGTGAGAGTGTTTCTCTCGTGTTTGAGAGTAAGAGAGTGTTGCTCTGGTGTATGAACGTGTGAGAGTGTTGCTCTGGTGTATAAACGTGTGAGAGTGTTGCTCTGGTGTATAAACGTGTGAGAGTGTTGCTCTGGTGTATAAACGTGTGAGAGTGTTGCTCTGGTGTATAAACGTGTGAGAGTGTTGCTCTGGTGTATGAAAGTGTGAGAGTGTTGCTCTGGTGTATGAATGTTTCAGAGTGTTGCTCTGGTGTATGAATGTGTGAGAGTGTTGCTCTGGTGTATGAATGTGTGAGAGTGTTGCTTTGGTGTATGAACGTGTGAGAGTGTTGCTCTGGTGTATGAACGTGTGAGAGTGTTGCTCTGGTGTATGAACGTGTGAGAGTGTTGCTCTGGTGTATGAACGTGTGAGAGTGTTGCTCTGGTGTATGAACGTGTGAGAGTGTTGCTCTGGTGTATGAACGTGTGAGTGTGTTACTCTGGTATATGAGCATGCACTGTCCCAATCAAATAAATTATTACAAAAATAAATATAAATGATATACCAACTGACCAAAAAGAGAGGGAGAGGTTTCAGAAATAGAGATAGTTGGACTCACCTCCACGCACAGTCTGGGCTCTGGAACCACACTCCTCAAGAGAGGCTGGACTCTCCACTACTCTGGAGTGGCCTGCAATGAGAGACGGCGGGCTGGTGTGGGTTTGCTTATAGCCCCCCAGCTCAGCAGCTATGTGTTGGAGTTGACCCAGGTAAACGAGAGGGTCGCTTCCCTGCGCCTTCGGGTCGGGGATAGGTCTCTCACTGTTGTTTGTGCTTACGGGCCAGTGGCAGTGCAGAGTACCCTTCTTGGAGTCTCTCAGAGGGGTTCTGGGAAGTGCTTCGACCGGGGACTTTGTGGTTTTACTGGGGGACTGTAACGCACACATGGGCAGCGACAGTGACACCTGGAGGGGCGTGATTGGGAGGAACAGCCCCCCTGATCTGAATCCGAGAGGTGTTCTGTTATTGGACTTCTGTGCTGGTCACAGTTTGTCCATAACGAACACCATGTTCAGGCATTAGGGTGTCCACCAGTGCATGTGGCACCAGGACACCCTAAACCGGAGGTCTGTAATTGAATTTGTGCTTGTTTTATCTGAAAAGGTTAAGTAACATTAAATCAGATTCGTCCATTTGTTGTTTTTAAAAATGAAAATTTATATCACTATGAATGTCAAATTTTTTCTTAGATACAGGGTAGCTTATATTACCTGATGCTTTTATTCAAGGCGACTTACATGATGGTTCCATTCACCAGTGTTACAGCTGGAACACCACTATAGGCAAGGTGGGTTAAGTGTCTGAACTGTGGGGATAGCGGGACTCGAACCGCCTACCTTCCGGTTGAAGGATGACCGCTCTACCACTGAGCCACTGCGCCCGTATTATACATACATGTGCGATCCCCACAACAATAAGTTAAAAGGAAAATAAATAAGAGCAGCATAAATATCAATAACCAATTAAGATGTTTAAAATCTGCATACATAAGTTAAAATTCTTGTTTTTGGTCTTGCTTTATATTTATGATGGGCAGACATGTTATTTATTGTGCAGATGCACATGAGCTACTTACTTTAATTGTCTTCTTTTTACTCTAGAGTTCTTCATGGATGGGCTGGGCTCGTTGATGGTTGCCACCTGTAACGATGTGTCTGTAGGCCATCAGCCAAAAACTGGCAAGAACAATCCTGCCTCCTATGCCAAATTCAGAAGTCCATCTAAGAATGACATGGAGTTCAAATTTCAGCTTCACTTCTTTAAAAACCACTTGAAATGTATCCTGTTTGGGTAGACTTCTGACTCGGGGATAAGCAGGTTGAAACTGTCACACAATGTACACTATAACTGTGGTTAAATCCTTCTCCAAGAATTCTTTTAAATTCTCATTTTTTAAATTATATTTCTGTCTTTATATTTTTAATATAATAAATAATGATGTAATTTCTGTAACTTTCATGTTTAAAAGTTACATTATTTTTTCTAGTTAGTCAGTATATCTTTGGCCAGCTCCGCTTGGCTACAAATTTAATGATATCATATTCAAAATACCGTCTGTAACTTGTTTCACTAAGTCAGTTCAATAATCTGACAAGTTACCGATGATAAAGCATGCCGTAAGACTGATCAGAGGGAGGGAGAGAAAAGAGGCAAAACACCGGTTTTGTGGTTCAGTCAGTTCTCTTTCTCAAAGCTTTATTTTAGGATACACAGTTTATATACAGTGGCAGTGTGACAAACATGGTCTAATGTTAGCTATATGTCAGAAAGTTCTGTAGTTAGCGGTGCAGCTACCAATCACAGAATACATTCAGAACATGTTATTTAAAATTGTTTCATGCTATACCATAAAGAGAAAGGCACATATGTTTCTATGTTGCAACAGAGCAACATGTGAATCATTTCTCAAAAAGCATTCCACCCTTTAATTCTATTAACAAAATTACCTTAAAATGACAAATTCTTTATTCACTGTTTTGAAAACCTACTAGTTACTGTAGCAGGATGTATTGGAGCAATAGATGGTGGTGACTGGTGTAAAGGGTTGGCTGAGGGAGGAGTCTCGGTGATTGTACTAATTTCTTTTAAGTTGCACAATTGTATTTGGGTTTTGACAAAGAAAGTGTTACACATCTACAATAGTGTTTTTTCAGTATTGGCCCTGTACTGAGCTGAAAAAGGAACATACTTTGGAGGCTATTCCCATCTCTGGCACATTTGTAACAATGATCTTTTTTTTCTTTTACACAAAGCATAGAATACAGACATATCTGGTTGTCACACTGTTTACACTGTAAGCTTTGAATAACTTATCTCAGTCTTTGTAGTCGTAGTTTCCAGGGAGCGCTCTTTCAATCGGTCGACTTCTCGTCCTTTGAGACAATGTCCATGTCCTTGGCCGTGTTTTTGGTGGTAACGTCAGTTGGATCTTTTGACCAAAAAATTTCTGGTATCTGTTTTAAGTCAGCTGCAATTGAATCTGACACCATCATACATTCCTCCACAGACAGACACTGACCATCGTTGCCACAAACCTATCTCATACACCTCCAAAGTTTTATTAAAATTACCATACTTGGTCTTTCCACTCATCTGTATCGTCTGGAAATGGAAACATGTGGTGTGTGTCCAGTAAACAGATGCATTTGTTCAGAGTGTAACTCCACTGAGCATACAGCTCTAGTCTTACTACAGTATAATGGCATGGGCAGCATCAATGCTGAAAGGTATATCCAAGTTCTAGAACAACATATGCTCCCATCCAGACGTCGCCTCTTTCAGGGAAGACCTAGTGTTTTCCAACATGACAATGTCAGACCACATACAGCATTGTCTCCTCAGTCCCAGACGTTTGCAGACTGTTATAAAAAGAAGAGGGGATGCAACACAGAGGCAAACATGGCCTTTTCCCAACTTTTTTGAGTTTGTGTTGATGTCATGAAATTTTAAATCAACTTATTTGTTCCCCTAAAATAATAAATTAACTCAGTTTAAACATTTAATATTTCATCTATGTTGTATTCTGAATAAAGAATTGAAATGTGAAACTTCCACATCATTGCATTCTGTTTTATTCACAATTTGTAGTGTCCCAACTTTTTTGGAATTGAGTTTGTAAAATAAACTTAAGTTCCACAATCTGGTCTAGGCCCTCTACTATAAGTGGACTTGTTACTGCTTCACTTGCATTTGATTTTCTGTTTACACTTAGTAGATTAAATGCACCACAATCTATCAAAAGATCTTCAAGTTCTCCATTAATCTGTTTTATAACATTAGGTCTATTGTCTTTGATTTCCTTTAACATCTATGTCCTGTAGGTCAGTTAAATTAGTTTGGTTAATCTGCTCTGATAATGTACTCCCCACAGGATCCTATGCTTGAAATGGTGGCGCACTGGGCACAGGCCTATTAAGCTTAGGACAATTTCTTACAAAGTGACCTTTTTTCTTGCATGTCTGCACTGATCTTCACCAATATTTCATTGCCTTTTCTTAAACCTCTTCTGTGTCTGTGCTTTCTGTTGCTGTGGGCCTCATTTACCATGTTGTGGTAGTCGTCATCACTGTCCCACTGTACCTCTTTTGAAACCACTTTCTCTATTGTTTTACTCTCATTGAACAACTTGTCCCAACTTGTAACTGGTTTCGTCAGAGGTGACAGTCCTGTTGAGTCAGTACAATGGTGTGCAATGCAGGACAGAGTGCTGCTGCTATAGGTGGCTTACTAGGTGTTGACATGATTACATTTGTTTTCGTTTTTTACAAATTTGTTGGTGGATTACAATCAGATAGATCTGGCCTTACTACTTTCTGAATCTGCAGTGATTCAATAAGTCAATAATTCTTTTCCTTTTGGGGATTTTATTCAATCTAAGGTTTGCTTCTTGTTCCAACTATTTTTATTAAAGTTAATCTAGTTTATTTTTATTTTTAGGCCATGTACCTTTGTAACAGTTTTCCATATTTTGTCCTAATTGTTGAATGCTTCTGGCATTTATATAGTGCTTTTTTTGTATCCTTCTTAGGCACCTAAAGGACATGCTTTCATTCACACACATTCTCACTGTGGAGGTGGTAAGCTCTGAAATTGTTCTTAAGGTGCCTAAGAAGGATACAAAAAAGTGCTATCTAAATGCATGCCATACTGCACAAAATACAACATATGAAAAGGGATTCAAACCACCAACCTTCTGGTCACCTTGCTCTACCGCCAGAGCCACTGAGCTCTTTAAGAAACGTATAACTTTGTATTGAAAATCAAACAGCTCCACATTTGTGGGTTGGACTGATCTGTTGGACACGGCTGTGATGTGGATAAAGTGCTGTACTCCACCAAAAAGAAATGATGCTGCAGTTTTACTGTAGAACAAACGCTCCTGGTTTGGGAGTTTATTTTTTGTAAAAATAACAAATAAAACATTTTGAATTTACACCTCTTATAGTGGTTGTGCTATTTATTTAGTTTGTTCTGTTGAGCTTGACTCATTTTGTGATTTTGTTGCTGATGATAAACTGATGTGTTCAGTGTGTTGTGTCTGCTCTGTGTGTGTTGTTCAGTTTTAGAAACTCTGTCAGAGGTGTAGAGATACTGTATGTGTTTTAAGTTTCAGGAAGTGTGTCCACTCATGGTTTGAGTGTTCAGTTGGAACATTGCAGTATTTGGGGCAATATATTTATAAAACTAATATAATGGGTTGTATTGACTGGTAAATTATAAATGACTAATTGTACTGTTTATTCAGTTTGTACTGTTGAGGTTGAATAAGTCTGGTCAAGTTTTTAGTTCTAATAAAATACTGTCAGCTGTGTTTAGTATTTTGCCCCGTATTGTGTCTGCACTGTACTGGGTTCATTTTGACAAAATGCCGCAGAATATGACGACCATGTTAGCGTTTGTCTGAAAAGTGAGGTTGTGTCCATTTTCTTTAAATATTACTAATATATTATTAATATTGTGTAAGGGGTTTACGGAAATGGGTTTAAAGTTTCAGGAAATTAGTCTTAGCGATTGTAAAAAACGAAACAAAAAAATGTTAGTCTAATACACATAAGTCTCAGATTCTTTCATAACTCATGACAAAACTGAAACAAACCACTTCCTGGTTGCTTGTGGCTAAAATAGCCTCACACCAGTCTGCTCTGCAGCATAAACTTGCATCTTATATGATATTTTACTGCAAGATGAAGTTCTTTCCATGTTAGCAGGGCCCGCACTCTCTCGCCTCAGTGTGTTGAAAGCGGCCATTACGGTCTTCCTCACACCGGTCTGTGTTTGTCACTGATCTACCGCTGGCCAGCTTCAGCACCTCGGACAGTTTCCTAACGTTCCCATTGGCTGCTACGTGCGCGCGGCTGCCAATGGCTTCCACTTCCACCGCAAGCAGCAACGGCAGCAGCGCGAGCGGCAGCAGCACGAGCATCGCGTCAGCAGCCAATCGGAAGACGCCGTTTCCCTCCAACATCCAACCCGAATAACTGCAGATGCCCGCATCAAAGTCCCTCTCTCAGCGGAGGGCATAAGCTGCTGTCTATTTTTGGAAGCTGCTGTCGCCATTTTTCTCCCTTCTTTTTTGCTATGCTACCAGTTGTCTTAAGATGAGATCAAGCTCTTGACCAACGTTTTATTTCGGGTTACAGCCTTTTTTCAGCAGGCATCCGTGACAGAGACTGCCTTTATTTTCGCTTCTCAATGGAAGACATCTCCCAACTCGAAGCGACCGAAGGAGAGCAACACATTTCTCATCTACTTTGTATTATTCTTACTCTCAACGACGGCCGAGAGAGATTTTCTGACTTTACACTCGAAACACCTGCTCAGTAGCTATCCAGGCGGGCATCCCGGGGGCCTGCTGTAGCCTATCGGTGAATTCTGTGGGGACAGGAGGGTCTTCTGGGCAGGGAAGGGAAGGAAAACCGTCGCATTCCCTTCCCAATTGCTCCGCAGCAACGGGTGGGGGGTCAAGGTGTGATAGTCTACATGGCGCTAACAACAAGAGCTGGTTGACTAAAAGGTAGGAAAACAAGGCAAATTAATTTATCTATGAAGCCATTTTGTACCTTTGCACTCTAACGAATTCCAAATAAGTACAACCACTACCTTTTAACAGGTACAGCATACTCCCTTGTGTTGAGTTCTAATTGTGTTTTTGTTTTTAACCAAATAAAACAGTCCCTAACACATTGGGGTGGCGTTCCCGCGCAGAGGTTGTGTAGGCCTGTCAGCTCATTCTGCTTAAGTCTTCGTGTAGCTGTTGGAGGGGGTGTTTTCGAGGCTTCCATTTTGAAGCTAAGATGGATGATGGCGCACTCCTTCTCGTGCCTTTCTGTGGCCTTAGCTCGCTTCTTATATAATGGCTGTGGTCACCAGAGTGGCCCGGTGGCATGACGTGACCCTCCGTGCATCCTGTAGGTGGGTGCACGGCAGCACAGTGACAAAACAGGCGGTTTTTTATTTAAGGCACAAATGCTGTTTAATAAGGCTATGTTGTTTTATAGAGGCTAACAGGACCGCTTCTATTAGGGGGGTTTGAGATTGGACATTTGTGGAACACAAACCAGTCACAAATATATTTTACATTGATGGTTTATGTTCTAAAACACATAAAGTGTATCAAAAGCCATCTATGAATTAGGTGTTATTGACCAGATGTACTGGCTCATGAATAAGGGGTTCAGCTGGAATTTGAACAGGGTAGGCCTAAGTTTTCTAAAACTAAAACAATTGTCAGGTCAAGTCTAAGAATAATTGTGAGTAAGCGGTTGATATTTGATGCCATAAAGTTCCAAAATGTTGATTATTGGTGTGTTTATAAGTGTGGGTTTACAATACCTCCTTAAGTAGGCTCTTAACGAAAATAATCAAGTGAACAGTGCATTGTCTCAGGCACAGAAATGTTGCAATACAGACAAAGTTACATCATTACATAGGAGTTTTGAACAATATTAAAATGTATTTTAGTCGTCAAGAAGATACAGCATATTATAAAAGCACTTTGACAACTTCTCAAACTCTAAACCTCACTGAAAATATGTGGTATCTGTCTTTTGTTTTTGTTAGACAATAGGCCTTTGAAATATTTTTACCAATACCAATTCACTAATTTATCTGTGTATCTTGAGTTGTGCATGTGTGATTTTAGGTTACCCTCCTTTCATAAAGAACTAACACACACAACTTGAGCGACAGTGCATCTGAAAAAAGATTAGAGGCTCACCTTGAACATGACATCATAGTGAGTTAGTTTTGTCAGGTCAATTAACTGACTGCTGAATCATTCAAGCCTCTGAGACGACAATTTAAAACGAATTCCACATTCACCACACAAGTAGGGTTGTTTGTACTGAGTGTATAGTGTGTATTTCGTCTGCCCATTGCTCCTCCATTCACCAATATTGGCCTTACCAAGAATATGGCGGTTACATCCGGGCTTTTCTGTTAAATGCGCCTGACCATTACCAGTTTCCAAAAGCCCATCATGTTAGATGGGCTCATCAAATGCCCATCTAGACTGTCTGGATTTTTTTTGTTTGGTGACCCGATAGAAAAGATCTGTGACCCACTTTTTTGTCCCAACCCAATATTTGGGAACCACAGCACTGTACTGTATTACCCAACAATAACAGCTGTCACATAGTAAAATAATGTAGCATGCTTTTCAACATATATTAATTTAAACTTTTTGTCTAAAACACTCTTTTATAATTACATGAAAGATTTGTATAAAACCGTTACTATAGGTTATACTAATACTATACTAAGGATTTACAAGTAACACAATACAACAATGCTTTACCATCAATAGAAAAGAATTCAACATAATTAGTGTTTTATTCATTTATTTCAGGGACAGTACATATTGATAGACAGGAAAAACTGTAAATGAGACAGATTTATTTTTCATCTGTAGTCCCATGACAGATGTTAAAAGTTAGGCAAAAACATAAGGAATAAAAATGTTTTGTTACAAAACATCACAAAAAATAGCACTATAAAGGTATTATACAATATATACAACAGAAGCACGACAGACACAACAATCAGAGACGGGACGTAACACAAGCCAAGAGGCCAGCAGGAGCAGAGAGAGTCAGTGCTCACAGTGCTGGTGGTAGATGGAGAAACGTTTGACTGCTTTCACATTTGCAGTGCTGAATGTCTGTATCTATTCTGTTTTACTTCCAGATTCCCTTCCAGAAGTAACACTAGTTGGTCCAATCGAAAGCTTTCTACCTGACTCCCCTACACTGCATACTTTCGATAATCATCATGGGTACCGTACTATCGCTGTCCCCCAGCTACCGCAAGGCCGCCCTGTTTGAGGATGGTCCGGCTACGGTGGGCCACTACACAGCCGTCCAGAACAGCAAAAATGCCAAGGATGCTGCCGCAGCCGCTGCCAAATCCCTCAAACGGCCATCGATTATTAACGTGTTGCCGTGGAAGCGCATTGTGGCAGTATCGGCGAAGCGGAAGGGTTCTAAAAAGCTCCAGTCCGAGGCAGGGGACGGTGGGAAATGTAGTTCCCCAGAAGGCCACGCCGGAGCCACTAGCAACTCGGCTTCCAACAGTCTGAAGCTCAAGAAGTCTCAGTCTTGTGCTAACCTTTCAGCGTACACTTTGGGCCAGGACCCCTCTGCTGCCACAACCACTACCTCCTCCCACTTACCCACCTCCAAGACCCTGGCCAACGTCACCACTGTTGTTGGTAAGAAGAACTCCCTCACAGGCTTGGGGCTCCAGCCTTCTACTGCAGCCGGCACGCCCAAACGGGTCATAGTGCAGGTAAACTTTATCAGTTATTATATTTTGTTAGCATTAGTCTCTAGCAGTATTGAGAATTCCTTTTTATAGTTTGTAAACTTTGATTAGTTTTTGTTTATCCTTGCTCAAAGTATTCAAATGAATATAGCCCATGTCACACTGTGCTTTTTGTAATTGTATAAGCAAAAATCTGGGACTTTATGCCTGTCACACTGTGACGATAAGCTTGTCAACTTCAGTGGCATTCAAAATAACAATAGAATTTGTAAAAAAATTAATAATAAATAAGCTGGATATAGTGTTGCAGACACAAGAGCTTGGTGTAAGTCTCCTGTGCACATTGTTTTTTTTTAGCGCTCTAGCAGCTGTTTGTAGCAGGATTGTCTATGATTCTGCTGTAGATAATTGTGTTGTGCAGGGGATGGTCCATGTTGTTTTGTATAGCATCCATCCAAATACAAGTTACACACATTGAGATGATTATTTATTCTTGTATTCACATGTAATTGTAATGTAAAATGTAAATATAAAAAACTGTGCTCTGATGCTCAAAAGAATCAAAAATCCATCTCACTGATCTAAAATAAATGTATAAATAAAAAAGGCCACGTACAAAATGTCAATGTATTTGAAAGAAACGCATTTACTATTTGTTAATTTTATTGCGGTCTTTGTTCTCTTTATTCATAAAAATTACAATAATTCTCCCTCCAGGCCTCCACCAGTGAGCTGACACGCAGTTTAGGTGAGTTCCTGTGCCGCCGGTGCTACCGTCTAAAGCGTCTCTCGCCCACTGACCCGGTGCTATGGCTGCGCAGTGTGGACCGCTCCCTGCTGCTCCAGGGCTGGCAGGATCAGGGCTTCATCACTCCGGCCAACGTAGTCTTCCTCTACATGCTGTGCCGCGATGTGGTCTCCCCCGACGTGGCATCGGAGCGCGAGCTTCAAGCCTCGCTGCTCACCTGCCTCTACCTGTCCTACTCCTACATGGGCAACGAGATCTCCTACCCGCTCAAGCCCTTCCTGGTGGAGGCCGAGAAGGAGGCCTTCTGGGACCGCTGCCTGGATATCATCAACCGTATGAGCGGCAAGATGCTGCAGATCAACACTGACCCACACTTCTTCACCCAGGTGTTCGCCGATCTGAAGAATGAGAGCAAGAAAGAGGAGGAGAAGACCAAACTCCTCATAGGCCTTGACCGATAAAAGGGTCCGGGGAGGGAGGTGGGGGGCACTTTGCGTAGGATTGACAGAAGTGATAGGATGAGGTCAGTGGAAATTAGTCTAATGCAGTGTAGCACTACCTGGGGCAGTTGTCTGGCGTTTCTAAAAGTTTATGATTAACCCAATTAGCTGTTTGTTACCATGGAGACATGCTTCTGAGCTTCAACAAAAGGCTTCCATCATTTGAATTGGATAATGAGGCACATAAACCTGACAGACATTGGGAATGAACTAGGTTTGAGGGTCATAAGGCAATATTTTAAACTAATAAACTAGCTACCATGCTTGGTGGCAGTTACAACCACTAAAGCAGAAAACATTACAAGATTTGCTTGGAGTATATGACTTGTAAGAGATACCATGTGATACTAAATAACATTAAAACTCCACAAACGCCAGAGAACAAGTTAACAAACCAGATTAGGCATCAATATTTGAACACACATGTAATAAAAATGGCAGAATGGCTATGTGATAGCCTCCAGACATGTTTACGAAAGGAAATGTCCAGAAAACTAAAGTACTTAGCATGCAGTCACATATTTTGCACACGTCCACCTGCTTATTGCCAAATTCTGCTGAACTTTATTGTATTTTACCCAAACTGCACTCAGCTGCTAAAAAGATAAGAAATTAATTCAAAATGGACACAATTTACTGAATACATACAGGTAAATTCAACTTATATCATTGTAATCTTACATAAATAAATACTTTTTAAAACCAGTCTGAATAACAAAAATGAAACTCTGCCACAAACCAGTTTACATTTACAAAAACATGGGGAAAATGCAATACTAGCACTGACATTAGAATATCTTCATCTTTAAAATGGGGATTTGTATATTGGCTCCCCTGCACTTTTCTTCTGCAGTGTATATACGTTTGGGTTTGGAAAGAAAGACTTGAGTCATACTGAATGAGGAGTGGAGTTTGAAGCTTGGGACGGAGGGAGGAGATTGTGTATTGAGTGGTTGCACACATCAGAAAAAGAGAAATGGTATGAGGTGTTGGGGCGTAGGGGCAGGTGCTACCGGTGTGAGTTCAAATGTTGTCCCTGGGATTTTCTGCTGCTGCTCACCACTCTCCCTCCTTCCAACCGTTACCCCCCACAGCAAGCGAAAACCACAAAACCGGTCATGTCCTCCGCTCTGGTGTGGTGCGTTCCAGTCACACAGAGACTCTGCACAGACGGTTTACTTATTCACCAAGTTGTTTGACATGCATGTGTGCTTCTCCAGGTTTCCCAGCATGCTGCTTACTGAAGAGACAGAGCGGTCGCCGCTCTGAACTGCTGAAAGACAGACTCAGTGATGTGACATCCAGAACACTTTGGTACAAACATTTTCAAGCAACAAACCAGATTCCACAGGAGCTGTCAAGCATTTTGAGGGGATTTATTATTCACTATAAACTACACAAAGTGGTCTTTTTAACTAATGTGAAAAATGATAATGAGGATGTCACATCACTTAGTCTGACTAATGAACCATGTCAGACTTTTGTAAAGCTCTACCTTCTTAAGGGCAGAGATCTTGTGCCATATCATTTTAAAGACTCAAAATTTCATATTAGAAACTACATGAGCCAACCGGGAGTGTAACAACAGAACAAAAAGACTGAAGAAACCATGACTGAACTTTTCCACAGTGTTGCTACATCATGTAAAGCAAAGACTTCTAATGGAACATGGAAAGCTTGTTCATTTTTCCATCGATCTGTAAGTTGTCACTTTGTAAATTGTTCACCAAAAGCGCCAAAGGCTGATCAGCGTTCTTGTTAGCAACCTTTTAGTTCCAAAGCTCAGTTGATCACTAATGCAACACAAAAAACGAAAACGTTTTACTTAAACCCATGTGAAAAACACACCAGACTGTCACGCCTGTTTTTCGATTGGATGGCTCCACAATGGAGGTGATAATGAGGCATTTCTGCTAAATGATCGGTACCATGCTGTAAAATTAGATGTAGCCTTGATCAAGAGCCAGACCTCATAAAACAAATATGCATACACAGTGAACCCATGAGCGGTTAATGGGTTGAACAGAGGACAAGTAGCGAGAACAGAAAACAGCTGAGCAATGTGTTTTTTTCTTTTTGTGTATGAAATGCATAACTCAACAACAGATTGCAATTCAGCTTTATTTGTTTTTAAGTGGGGTTGTATGGGGTACACGTAGATACACATTCTTCTGTTTGTTTTTTCATATACTTACAGAAAGCAAGTTTCACAAAGTTGCTGTCATTGTAAAAAAGTGTTGTATACTAAGAGTATTTAATACTATAAAGTTACATTTCCAAGAGAGAATTTTCCTTTGCTGAATATCTTTAGACAGTCCAGTGGCTTCTTTTAGATAAGATCTGCTTTATGTTGCAAAATTGAGATATAAGTATTTTTTTAATGTAACATTTAACAATTTGTTTCAATTGAATTTGGTATTTCAAATGATTTTAAACAATTATGTCCAATATAACCAAGTGATGATCAGCCAGTCTCGTATAAGAGGCTTTAGTACGCCATACAACCCACTGAAAAAACATGGACTATCACTTGAAAATGTGACAGACTAAAGTAATACAGTATTAATCTTGAGTTGTATTTATCTAAAGTGCAATGCACCGATTTGTGTATGATCTCATTTATCAGAAACTATCCTGAATGTGAAAATAAGTGACTGTTACATGATCTAAATTCTTGAGGTTCAATTCTTAACTGGAAACTTGAGGCCACTCTCACTCCCAGATTATTATAATTTGACTCCGGGTTTGGAAAGACATGTATTTATCTGCAAAAGAACTGATGATGAGCCAATCCTGACACTCTAAATCTGCTTTGCTTCCTCTTGCTGTGGTTTAACATTGGCAGAGACAATAACCTGGAAGAATAAAGACTGATCAAAGGAGGTTATTACCAGACACTCTTGACTCCATGACCCTGTGCTCACCATTTAACACCCCCGAACTATGTGCCATATTTTATCTTGCAACACGTACGAGACAAAATTATTGTGTAACATAGCTTAAGATAATAATGATGAAGTGATTACAGTTTTTCTTCTTTTTCATGTGTGAATCATGTGTAAACCAGAAACTTTGTTGAACAAAAGTCAAGGCTACTAGTGTTACTCGAGTGCTAATGCTGCAGTCTATTATGTGGATGTATGAATATGTATGTGAGATATAAGAATATTTGATCTACGGTTACAGGTACTTTATATAAAAAAAACTTTACAATTGAGGTGTCCTTATTTCTGGTTATTTGCTTATCAAGCTTGACTTTTAAAGCCACTGCAAGTGGTTTGCCCTCTTCACAATGTCTAAAGACTAATAGCTAAATTTAAATAATAGATCAATAAAAAAATATATATTTTCTGCTCTAAAAGAGGTTATCATATTGGTACAAACTGGAAGCAACTAAAAACAATTGTACAATTATGTAGCTATATGCTAACGTAGGTAGGCTACATTATGCTAACTGTATTGGATACAAACGTGTTTTCAGCAATGCAGCTGTTTAAAAAAAATTTTCATATCACATTTTTTCATTTCTGTTGTAAAATAGGCTCTGGCCACTTGAAGGCAGCAAAGGGTAAGGTTTTGGGGTTTTCTTGGTCAGAGGTTGAAGGCTTGTGTTTGCTTTCCAAACAATTACCTACTTCTAAAACTGAAAATCCATAGTTCCACAAATGAGAAAACACAAGGTCTATCCATTGTTTTGCTAGGCCCATATGATTAAGTTCAGCCAAGTCATGTCCCTTTGTTGGACATAGGCTAATAAAGCTAGAAGCAGCAGCAAGTTTGCTAAATGCTACAAACATGCTTTCTGTTTAAAATCTATCTTTGCTAAAGTAGTAGAAATAAAAACATTAATTTAACAATATAAGTGAACAATATAAAACTATATAAAATTACATCATAGACTGTGCAGTATTTTAGTAAGAAAAAGGTTTGCATTTTAGAATAATATAGACCTAACATTTTTTAAAGTGTTAGCTAGGCCTACGTCTAACAGACAGGACATTACATCTTACAGACGGACATAAATATGTGATGGTTTAACACGAGGGACGGATTTTGCTTCTAGCTGTTATGGGAATGACTAGGTTATTTAAGAATGACATGAAAAGAATATATAACTCCTGTATAACTGACAACTGTATAACGTTATTCTCTCCCGCCGCAGACAGACCGGGCAGTAACGCGGTTTGTTCATTACACTTCTGGAGGTGTCGCTGTCCGTGGTGCTACCTTTGTTCATTACACTTCTGGAGGTGTCGCTGTCCGTGGTGCTACCCTGTCGCTCTGTAGTGGAGCAGTGTGTGGCGTAGGAGCACAGTTCAGTCCGCAGCCTCACGTCAATCATTGAACGCACCGCGAGCACATGGCCACGTAAGGCTCTCTGTTGGCGGAGCTTCGAAGGGAAATGGAAAATAGAGTTAGCCTCTGCAGCTCACCCGAGCTAACAGTTTGAGCCTTGTCGGCACGTTTCCGCTTGGAGCAGCCAATCAGAGCCCGATCCGCCGCAGCCTATAAAGCAGTCTGCTGCCGAACCTTTCCGCTGTTCCCGCTGTGCTGTGAATCACTGACCCCAGCTGCATCTACGAGCTCTCAACCGTGAAGATGGCGGCACGGGTAAGGGATTTTACTCTATTGACTAATATCTAGCATGATGTGTTTCTGTTTAACATTGAAGAAAACACAGAGCCCCGACGCAAAATGTCGGACGTTATGTTACAGTAAGAGCAGCGTCGGTGGCTCCTTCGCCTGAATGTCACCGCTGCTGCACCAAACAAGCTGTTTATTGCTCTGTGCGTGTGTTCTCTAAGCCTGGCATGTCAGAGGACTTAATTTCTACTATGATTGCATAATCGCAGCAGCAGAGACCCCTGACTCGGGCGGCAATAGGCGCTGCTCGATGGCTGCCAGTGGGTCTTAATCCTGGGCTCAGCTTGTCCTTGAGTCTCCGCGGGGCATCCGAGAGAATAAAGGACAAGAACGGAATTGTCAGTCAATACGGAGGGACACTATGTACAGCCAAACTGTTCTGTGTAGGCAACGTAACCGAACAGGGTCAAACAGAAAGGCAGCGTGCTGTGTTTGGCTACAACTTGCAGTTTTTCTGCTTCCATGAGCAGCCTGGTGTGTGCTTGTGGATGTTGGTGTGAGGTAACGGAGCTGTCCAGAAGTGGACAGCACCTGCTCCTGGTTTAGAGTAAACAGCCCAATCCTCTGGTTAGTGCTGATGTCACTATCCTAATTCCATTTTCAAATGCATTGCTCATGCTTTTTTTACATCTTAAGATTGTAATAAAAAGGGTTGATCTGATATTATTAAAACGTTCAATATGTGACTACTAACTATTTTTAATATACAATGTTGCAATAACCATACATTTGCAGCCCTATATTTGACAAGACATGATGTAAAAAGGACAAAAAGCTACTTTTTTCAGTCTAGTTGCTCGTCTAGAAACTCAAGTCAGAAAATACCTGGAATTCTTTAAATATGTGGCCAACCCACACAAATCCAAATATTTTAGTTATATATATAAAATCAGCTGTTATTGGGCCGCAACTTATGCCTTGGGGGCCCTAGGAAATTGCCCCGGAGACCTTCCCCATTGTGACATACCATCAAGTGCCCTGCTCTTTTAGAGCTGTAAGGAGAAACATTTTTTACAAATAGTAATGATTTCAAAGACAGAGTTACGAGATGCTAGGGACTATATAATGTCTGTGTGGTTGTTACATTCAGGTTTTATTTAGGCAGGTGCATGCAAAGCTAATTTTAGGACCGCATTATTTTTGCATGATTTTTCCTCGCTAAATTATAGAGCGCCCTGTGAGCAAACTGGAAGCACAAAGCTTTGAAAACATTGCGATTAAACCTTTTGAGATGATTGTTATTTACCTGTGTGGCTTTGAAGAACATTCAGTTTGACACAGTTGGAATAAGTTGTGATTTTGAAAATAGATTAGATAGGGTCACAATTGGATAAAGGATGCCATGAGTCATTAAGTCTGAGTGAATCAATTGGAGATGAAAGGTATTTTTGAAGAGATCTAAGATTGCCAAACTGAAAGCAGAAGCAGGCCTTTTTTAAATTGCATGAGCAAGTCTATACTATTACTTATGGGGCACTTTATAATTCACATAGAAACATTGTCATCGGTAGCTGATCCATGTTACAACCGTAATCCGATTGTTGGCAGGCCGGGATGTGTCCACAGCTCTTATGCTTCCATTTATACAGCGAGGCTTAATTTCCAGAGCAGATGATGGCCTCTGAAATCAATTACCAGAATCTCCTCATAATATATTTTCATCAATAGCTAGAAGATCCTCGCCCACACAATGCTATCACTGCAGGTGTCCTGCCGAGTCATGGTGCTATTAGCTGACATATTACAAAGCAACACTGTCTGGTCCAGTTTGCAGCAGTGTTGTGTTTACAGTTTGTGATTTGGCAACAGAGGGACGATAAATGACTCGAGTGATTTTTTTTGGATGCTTGGGCAATCTCTTTTCACCACTGTCACATGGGGGTTAGGATAAGCGTTTTACTAAATATTAAAGCCACAACAGAAAGGACAGAGTATGCACTATTAATACACTTGTCCATTATGTCGGTCAAAGTTGATTGGTATTTGTGGCGCCTTCCATCTTCTTTGGGTTTACTAACGTTTCTGTTTGCCTATTCTGTAAGTCCCTCTGCTGGACCTGAAAGCCTGTTTGTAACAAGGAACAGCATGGGCAATGACTAGCAGACATTTCCCCAAAGGTATCAGTCGAGAAAAGGTTCAAGATGTAGCTCAGCTGCATTGTTTTATTCACTGTGTCAAAGTCCTGAGTCATGGTTATTTCCAGTTGCCACTAGGGGGGAGACAACATATTGGATGTATTGTTGGAATCTTTTGTGATACACTATTGTAATACAGATATGAATATTGTGATATTTGTTAAAAAATTAATAAAGACATGAGTGAGTTGTGTGCAAAAAAAAAAAACACTAAGCAAAATCTATGATATGCAAACCTTCATAGAATTGGCAAAATACACAATATCTAGGGCCCTAATGCCTGGAACATTGAAGCATTCATTTTAATTAAGCAGTAATTTGCAAATTTATATTGCCCAGACAATTCATTTCAGTTGTTACACAGAGACAATAACCATTGTTTTTAGCCTCTCTCAAGAAAAGCCTGTTGGAAACCCATCAGTAATAATAGTCCCTTTCAAACCTTAATGGATTGAATAATCCTAAAAAGGACTACTTACTTGTGTAGCTTTGTGTTGTGGTATGACTTTTGTATTTCACTGAGACCTCTCTTTTTGATCTACATTGGAAGCCTGTTTTCAGTTCAGGAATATGTGCAGTGCTGGAGGGAAGCATCAACCTGCTATTAGACCTTGACTTCACAGCCCTGACAGCTGTTCACATGATTTGTGAATGGGGAACCCAAAGGAACTCATTGCTTTCCATAGAGATGAACTACGGTTGTATCAAAAAAGAAGCTTTGGGGCAGCTGTGGCAGATTTCTGCAGTGGAAAATTTGTGGACAGCAGAGATAAAGTTAATTATAAATATCTGTTCATAAACAAAGAGCTTATGTGGATTTATTGGACCCAGATGGTACCATTCAAAAGGTTGACGTATTGACCAATTCCCTGTCGTTGTCATTGAAAGGGCACTGCCACATTAACTCCACCTTTGGCCTTCTGGCTCCACCTTCTTTATGAAGTAATGCCCATGTCCCTTAAATTTTGCTGTAAAATAAAAATGAGTAAAATCCATTTGACTGATTGCAACACAAACAGACCTTTTCATTTTTTTTATTTATAAGACAAGCCATATTTCTAAATGCTTAAGACTCTTACAAGTCTTAAAGTGGCTATATGTAGATGTGACTTTTAAAAATGAACTTATTTTACTTAACAGCAGGGGGAGTAGTGAGCAGAAACAGAACGGCCCGCCATTAAATGTATAAAGACAAAGCTGTTTCAAGTAACGCTGTATTATAGATACATTTACATTTAGTCATTTAGCAGACGCTTTTATCCAAAGCAACTTACATTCACCAGTGTTACATTTACGGTTGACGCTTTCATTTAAAGCGACTTACATTAAGGTTCCATTCACCAGTGTTACGGCTGGAACACCACTGGAGGCAAGGCGGGTTAAGTGTCTTGCCCAAGGACACAACGAGAGAGCTGGATTTGAACCGCCTACCTTCCGGTTGAAGGACGACCACTCTACCACTGAGCCACTGCCGCCCAGATACCTTTTCTTTCTTGCGTACAACAGTGAGGCTAGCCCCAGTTAGCTAACACAACCAAGGAATTAATGACAAAACCAAGTGGCCTTAGAGAATCTAAGCCAAGCTCCTGCTGTAATGTTTTCTTTACCACATATGTTATTTGTCAAGATAATCTTTTTATCCTGAAAAAACGTTGTTTGTTGAAGATTAATGGGTTTATTGTAAAATAGGGCTGGTCGATATCGAAACATGGTGGTTTTGAGTTTTAACTCTCTCTGTCCCCATTGACCAGGTTTAATGTAATTTACACACTCACTACACAAAAGCTCTGAAGCATTTATTCATTATTCATTTGTGATTTGTCACCACAATAAACCTCTAGTTTGTTGGATTTTGGGCAACTCCATCTAGAGTCACAAAAAACAAGACCATTTTTAGTTTTGATTGACATTACTATAATACAACAGAGATGTCGAGAGTATCATTTTCAAATGCTCAGTATTTTAGGAGTATTCAAAGCAAAATGATCATAAATCATTATAATTGTATTGCATTTAGTTGCATTTGTATCAGTTGTTGACAGAGTGTGTTCTCAAGTGATTTAAATCAGTGCGTCAGCAGCTGTTCTCAGCCACAGAGGACTGTTTGCAAATGTTTCCCACAGCTCCACCACACTTGTACATTGGTTACGTATGACAAAGATAGATTAGCGGCAGCCACGTGAGAGAACAGAATTGACTTGACAGTGCAGGCATGTCTGACATTGTATTTCTTTCTGCAGAGTATGGCCTCCTCTCTACAGGTCATCTGGATGAGTCACTCACTGTGTGCCACTGGCTGCCTCAGCTTCTTACACATGACATTTGCCCAGCAGCGGGTGTCGTGTTGCTGGGCATACCACAGCGTGTCACAGGGAGTCAGGATTTCCACAACGTCATGGTGGATGGAACGTTCTTCATGTCTCTAGGCAGCATTTGTCAATAAATATGACATTGTTTTAGATGGGCTTTATATAACAGTGGTACTAAAGTAACTCTTATATAAATATTTATTATTAATTCAAGTTTACCAATGCTTTCCTGATGAATTGGTACAGAGGAGTGTTGATGATGTGAAACATTTGCAGGCGGACTTCCTGTTTTCCTCAGACGCAATTTGAACAACAGTACTCTTTGTAGTCATTGCTCTATTTATTACTTCTGTTTTCTTCTTGTTTTCACCTTTAGATCCGTAACATGTATACATAATACACTTACTTATTGTATACTTTACTTTATTTACCAATTGTTGGGATCCCTCAGTACCTGAATTTAAATAACTCAATAATAACATTATATTTAGCCTGTTGTTGATTGGAGCTGTTTCAGAGTGAACAGTAAACAATGAGTAAAGCAGTGCAGTCAGTAAAAGACAGTTCACAGCTGAAAACTGCGGTGCATTCACTTACTGTAAACCCGACTAAAAGTAATGTGTGCAACTTTTTCCACTTTTGAAATTTTAGTCGACTGTGACTCGGGCCTGGCCAATTTATCGTCTGGCTTATATTATTATTTGACACTGAATAACAACTTGAAATGAACCTAATCGATATTTTCTAAATTTCCACCTTTATGTAATGGAATAACTTTTGCAGGCTGCAGATTAAAGAGATCAGCAAATGGAGATGAGAGAACATGGGCTCCTAGTTTAATGCCAGTCTATGCCCAGCACCGCTGCAAAAGAAAGCTCACTGATGGCCGGCTGGAAATCAACTGGGCTGATCTGTCTGAAGGAAAAAGAACTTGTGCAGGGCTGGGTATAGAGAGAATAGATAGCTGTACCTAAGGTGTTTGGGAAAAATGCAAACTAAAAGCATTGGCAATGACGGTAGGATCATTAGTGACTTGAATGTTAACTTTTATATTAATAGAGGAAGTATTGGATGTACTTTTGTACTTTTGTCTCCAGAATTGTCTTGGATTATTAAATTCATTCGTCAGTCTATTTCTATAATAATTGCAAAGTAAAAAGATTTCTTAAACGCTTGTATTCGTCTCAGTCACCAGGTCGCTTTGTACGTCGATATTTACTCCAGGCTCTATCCCTCTGCTTAAAGACAGATAAGACCGTCCACTCACCCACAGTAGATGTTTACTTTTAACTTTAATAATATTCCATGGAGCATGTTTATTTATAACACTCAGGAGCTCGGTGTCTAGGAAATCCCAGGCACTGTCAACATAAGGAATTTGATTAAGTCTATTCCAATTAATTTGTGGCACAATTAAATGATTTTGTTTGCTGTATATTAATGTACTTGTGTGGGAGATCAGTGCAATAGCTTATAGAATGGTCACTAAAACAATCAGGTAAAACTCTATTAGGGTGTGTGACTAGGATTCAGTCCAACAGAGACTGGATATAAGCTAAGTAAGAGTTAAACTATTGAACATATTGTAAATGTGCAATGTATGTTGATGTAACTTGCATAACCATATGAACCAATATTGCACAACATAATTAACTATGTACATTTTTGTCATGACCTCAGTTTACTCTGATGACTTGCACTGAATTGAATCAGCCAGGGATGAATAGTCCGGATAGTAGCTGCTGACAGCCAGCCTCAAGCACCCTTCAAAATGTTCCTCAGTCATGGTGGAACAGTATTTGAACTTAATAATCTTCATGTGAGAAAAGACTGACTCACATAAAGATCTGGAGCCAAATAATGCAGTCAAGAAGGTAGCACGTTTCCTCATGTTGGAGTACTTTACCACTGTGAGTAAGTTCCAGAAGTGTCCATGAGCTCTGACCTTCAGCTCAATGTCGGCGTGTAGTGTCAAAATCTCATCTTCCACTTCAGAAGAGAAACAGTGTTGTAATTTTTGATGCGAGTAAATCAACCTCAACATCCTCCTGAAAATGTAGTGACTGGCGCGAGCGCAGAAAAATCTTGAAAGCGTTTGTCAAACTCTGACAGACAATTGTCAATCTGCTCTGTGTAGCCTGCACTGTCAAGTTACACACAGGCCTTCCTTTGCATCTCCAGCTCTGACGCCAGGTTCTGGTAGTTTGCCAAATCAAGATGCTGCAGCTTTGAGAAGAGATGTTGTATCTTTCCCTTGAAAGCATTAACTGAGCTGATCATATTGATCACTGTTTTGTCTTTTCCTTGCAGCTCTAGATTAAGGACATTCAACATGTTTTTCAGATCGGTTAAAAATGCAAAGTGTCTGTTCTTTCATGGGCAGTACTGTTAAAAACTCCTCTTTTGCAGTGATATCACTAAACACCATTCGAATGAAAATGCACATCTGGGCTGTGTCACTCACGTTCGTAGATTCGTCTAACTGCAGTGAGAAACACTCGCAATCTTCAATGTCCTTCCACATTTGCTGGGTTAAATCCTCAGCCATGGCTTCACAGCGCCGTGTAACTGTACTTCTTGACAGCTGGAGAGCTTTGATCGAAGAGAATATTTCTGCCTTACAATCCCGGAACAATGAGTCAGCTGCTTCAACGAATGCCTCTCTTACCATCTCTCCGTCTTGGAAGGACTTCTTGTAATTAACAATGATGTGACTCACCAGGAAAGATGCTTCGGCTTTTGCTTTTAAAGTATGTTGTGTGAAAAATGACTGCTGTCCGGACAACTGGGATTTTAGTTCCTTCACTTTTCTCTTTCTCAGCTTGCTTTTCAGTCGGTATCGTATTTTCCATGAGCAGTCCGAAAATGCCGCTCAACATTTCCCGTCTTAGGTAATGCGATGGTAAAAACACATTTAGAAAATGTCATTGGGAAAAAAATATTATGCTCCCATTCTGCATGAAAGCTATACGTTGTTGTCTTCTTACGTGGTCCAGCTCCCCCACAAATTTTTATATTCTTTTAAGAGAAAAAAACGAGGTCTAAAAATTGGAGCTATCTCGCTGAAGCGTGTTAGTTTTGATGCACTTAGCGCCGTTGTTTGCACATGTGCAAATGTCAGAAAAATTCAGATGTCATTTGACTGGCTGCCCTGTATATCAGTCAAGTGATTGGATGAATGACAGGCTGACGTCTATTTATTTTTTTAAATGTCCTGCGATCTGCCAATACCACCTTGTGATCGACTGGTAGATCGCGATTGAGGTATTGAGCACCCATGGCCTAAAGAGAAGATGGTGGACATAATATTCTTAACCGACTGTGATTCAGGAGATGTTTGAGGTCTATAGATGCTACCAATAATTATTTATTTTATATTATTTATAAAATAATTTTAACAAACCCTCAAAATGCACAGATATTCATTGGGTTGGGTTCAAGTTGATTGATTGATGTGAGAGAGCGAGAGGGATAGAGAGAGTGAGAAGAAATAGGAAGCACATGACCTAAGGGGATTTCAAGGAGACGTCCCGGATGAATTCCTCGGCTTCCTCCAGAGTGCGACACAGCAAAGTTTTACCGTCAGCATGGATCCTGAGCACCTCATACCTTATGTTCATATCCCAAAGCCTTTTCTTAAGCGGATCAAACAACCGGCATTTCTACTACAGCCCGCCGCTGAAGTCAGGATAGATGTGTACACCTGCCGATATAGCCCATTAGAGAATAAATTTGCCAATGTAATTACCTGGTAAAAAGTTACCTGGCCCTGCCTTTATGCAATGTAAAAGTTATATTACAGCTTGACGGCAGCAGCAGGGATTGTGCTCACACAGTAGGGCTGAAACGATTCATTGAAAAAATCGAGTATTTCAAATAGAAAAGTGCCTCAATTATTTGTATGTTTCCTCGATGATTTGGGCGACACGTCCATCCACCCCCGCATGCCCCTCCACAAACAATTGAGAAAGAGAACTATTCCATTGTTTATGTACTTTAAACTCTAAAAAGCAGCTTTTGGATTAACCTTTATTTATTTTATCTTAAATGTGTATTTAATGTCATGCTTAAGGCTGAGTCTGAGATTATTTTTCTTTTAAGGCAGCTGAAATGCATTGAAACATACAAAAGTAAATTTCAATGATAATGGATGTGCAATATAATGCATTTTTATACTCTGTTAGACAGCATTTTTGTTTATGTATTTTCTTATTTTTTGTAATTGCCTTTTAGTCTCAGGTATTTATTTATTTTGCATTTATAATGCACATAATGTAAAATGGAGGTTACAATGCTGATGTATGTGCAATCAAGAATAAATACATGTTAATGTTATTTCAAATAGAAAATTGTATGCGTTATATCTGTTTATTTGAACTGTGTTGCAAACTAAATTATTTAATAGTAAGATATTTGCTTCTTTGCCATCTTTGTCTGATGCAAACAAGTCTGATTGTTCTCTTGTTCTCTCTCCTGAAGCAAGACGGCCTTTCAGCAGCCTGACTGTTTGTCTAAATTATTCATGAATCTTTTGCAGTTTGTGATTACATTGTGAGATTGGATGTGTCTGTGACTGTGTATTAATGTTCTTTATAGACAGTTCATACTGTAGCTGTGTGCTAGTTTACCCACAAAAACCTCTCATTACTGATGCACCGTAGGAAGCATGGGCGTTGGCTGGCCTCTGCGCTGACTGTATAAATGCCCATCAGTGTGGGAGGTAGCTTGTCCTAAAATTTTGATAAGAGAGTTTAATAAGCCTGTTTAGAGAGACGTTATTGGGATATTGATTGGCTCGTTGCAATCCCAACAAACCTGAGATTACACAGATCTTTGTCTGTGCACATAGTTAAACAGAGTTGGGCAGAGCTTCACTCATGTCTTTCAGTGTTTCCCTGTCTCTTGAAAATAGTGGTTAGAGAAGCAATGGGTCACTAAGACACTTGGCCAGACGCCATACTGTTAGAGATTGAACTGTTCACCTTGTGTTCATGAGGCCATCTGGACGACTTAAAACCCTGGATTAGTGTGCACCAGCACTGGCACATGAAAACAATACAGTAGTAAGCAATCAAATACACCACTGTTGTGCCATAAAATTCATAAGACTATGTTAACATTTACTTACAGTATTATCATTGCATTTGTATTTACAACAAGAATAAAACCAATATCAATACGTGTATTTCCCATTGATGCTCACAGAGGGCAAGTTTTTATTTTTTATTTGTTTTATATATTTGACAGTGTTTACCAAACTTTAGTTACTTTGTGAGAAATGGTATGGCGACCAAACTCCATAATCCTCAGTGTTATTTTGGTTAAACCCTAGTTTTGGTTCTTCCTTGTTGTGATCCTCTTTACTGCCGTTTTGTTACCTCCATTTTAAACATTTCCAAAAAGCTTGTTTTATAATTTTACATGAACTGACACAAACATGCTTCTGAAGTTTTAAAAAATAATATTTTAAATGAAACACAACTTTTGGGTCCCCACTGCTTGAAAAAAATAAAATTATGAATAATTTTCTTCTAACATTATAACTTTGAACAACCAGATGCAGTATGGTTCGGTGGGCTCAGATCAGAAGATTGTGCAGAAGAGGCCGATTAGATTTGTTCTGACTTGCTTTGCTCTCATGAGGGCGACGGTCATGAAACCTTGTAAAATTAAAACAAGTACTGCCTACTCTTCTCAGGCATTGTCTGAATCCCCATTGCCTCCCATTATGTCCATCTACCCCAAAACACCTCTTATTACAAGTAGAAGAAGAAGAAACAGATTTATCAGTGTTACAGTTGTTAGTAAATAAGTGAGAAAAGGTGTGTTTTAAGTCTACTTTTGAAAGAGGTTATTGTTGGTGCATTTTTTATACTGTCTGGAAGTGAAAGCATAATGACCAAATGGACTGAACACTAGGTACGACAAGGAGACCAGCTGCTGAGGAACGGAGAGTTGTTGGCTCGTCTGGAGTCAGTAGAGCTTTAATGTAGAGAGGAGCGTGGCCATTAAGAGCTTAAAGACTATTCGAAGAATTGAGGAGGAGACACTTCCGTGGCTCACATGGTTAAGTGGAATCTGGCTCAAGGTTTTTTGCTCAAAATTATTTCCTTGCTCTTTGTTCCTCTATTATCGAACACTTCTTTTCCTTCCTTTCTTTCAGGTGTCGCCACAGCAAATCATCTGCCTCCATCTACTCTATCCCCTGTATCCTCTTCTCTTCTCTTCACTACCTTCATGTCCTCCTTCAACAGAACACATAAACCGTGAACATCATTCACCATGAACACCTGTCACACCTACTGCACACCTTACCGCTGTCCTACTGCTCTCATACATATCCTGCTTCACTCTAACTTCTCTGCCACTCCAGACTTCCTCATAAAATACCACAACTCTGTACACTATCTGTAGTGCTCTTTCTTGGCATGAAACTATACTGCTGCTCACAAATGCTTACTTCTCCCCTTAGCCTAGCTTCCTCTACTCTTTCCCACAACTTCATGGTATGACTCTGTAGTAATATCTCTATAGTTTCCACAACCCTGCACATCTCCCTTCTTCTTAAAAATCAGCACCAAAACACTTATCCATTCCTCAGGCATCCTCTCACTCTCTAAGACCTTGTTGAACAACCTAGTTAAAAACTCTGCCATCTCTCCTAGACACTTCTATACCTCCACTAGTATGTCATCTAGACCAACTTCTTTCCTTTCTTCATCCTCTTCAAAGCCCTCCTAACTTCACCCTTGCTAATCCTCTCTACTTGTCATTTACCTCATTAATCAGTTTCTCAAAGTACTCCTTCCATCTTTCCCTCACCCGCCTGTCACCTGTCATCACATTTCCATCTCTAATTTAATCACTCTAACCTGCTGCACATCCTTTCTATCTCAATCCCTCTGCCTCGCCAACAATACACATCCCTCTCACCTTCCTTACTGTCGAACCTTGCATACATGCCCTCATAAGCTTTCTGTTTGGCCTTTGCCACCTCTATCTTTACCTCACGCTGTATCTCCCTATATTTCTGTCTACTTTCCTCAGTCCTCTCACTGTCCAACATCTTCCTATCTAACCTTTTCCTCTGGATACTCTTCTAAACTTCCTCATTCCACCACCAAGTCTCCTTGTCTTCTTTCCTCTTCACAGATGACACATCTGGTACCTTCCTACCTGTCTCCCTGATCATCTTAGCTGTAGTAGTCCAGTCATCTGTGAGCACCTCCTGGCCACCTAAAGCCTGTCTCAACTCCTCTTGAAAACCACACAGCACTCTTCCTTTTCCAACCTACACCACTTTGTCTTCTGCTCTGCTTTTGCTTTCTTCATCTTCCTCACCACCAGAGTCACCTTATACACCACCATCCTGGGCTGTCTAGCTACACTCTATCCTACCAATACTTTGTGATCGCTAATCTCCATCAGGTCACAGCGTCTACATAAGATTATAGTCCACTTATGTGCTCCTGCCACCACTCTTATATGTCCCCCTGTGTTCCTGCCTTTTCTGAAAGTACGTGTTCACCACATCCATCTCCATACTTTTAGCAAAATCACTTCGTCATCACCACCATTCCCTTCACCAACATGTCCATTAAAGTCTGCCTCTATCACCACTCTCTCACCTCTGTGAACACTCTGCATCACTTCCTCAAACGCTCTCTTCTCTTGCTCACAACCTCTATAACCACTATAAGCATAACCACTAACAACGTTCAACATCACACTTTCAATTTCCAGTTTCAGACTCATCAACCTATCTTCACTCTCTTCACCTCCAGAACATTCTTCACAAACTCCTCCAGGACCACTCCTACTCCCTTTTGCTTCCTGTCCACACCATAATAGAACAGTTTAAACCCTGCTCCAATGCTTCTAGGCTTTCGACATATCTACCAGCTCTCTACCTTTACCTGTCATTGTACCAACTATCAAAGTCCCTACTTTCAGTCCTAAACTCATGCCTTTCCTATTCTCTCTCTGCCTACGGACACACGCTTTCTTTCGACCACCAGTAGCCCAATTTCCACCAGTGCCCTGTAGGTCAACGGCACCAATGGCGGTCATTGTTAACCCAGGCTCAAACTGTGGTTTGGTTGCAGTAATATAAACATCACTGCAACTCCACCAAAGTTTGAGATATGAGATGCAATTTTCATTACTGCCAGGACTCATTCTTTCAGCCACAGCACTGGTGTATAAATAAGTGTGACTGTAGAAGTGCGTTTGGTGGTATGTCTATGTCTCTGTCTGCCCCAGGTGTGAATGTGTGGGAATCGATGCACAATCTAAAGCGCTTTGGGTGCCTGAGAAGGGTACAGAAAAGCGCTAAAGAAATGCACACTATTTAACATTTACCATTTCAGAGATACTTTGTTACAAGCTAATAGGACTGCATCATTTGACAGAGCCTCTGATTCTGTACATAAGCACAAAGAAGCACCTACTCCTGTGTTGGAAAAAGTGAGTGGGCCACAGGCGATGGCACCTCTCCCACTGTCTGTTTCTTCTTCACTGTGCTCTCGTTTTCCTCAACACTCAGCAGTTTATTCCCTTCACAGAGTCCCAGCTCAATTTGTGTCTCAGTGCCCTCCTCGGTGTTGCGTCCACACCTAGTTTTACTCGCAGCAGAGGGAGCTGTCTGGGTAACAGACTGTCTAACTGCCTCTGTCGCATTTGGCATAATTGGACCTGTCCTCCTTTGCAGAACAGGGAATTTCTGTTATAAATCATGAATTCATACATAAATCCATGTAAAACCCTGAGAATCATTATCACATAGAGAAAGACTCATTGCTTATGCAATCCTGACTGTGTTCTACTTAGTGCTTTGAACAATTGGCCCCAGTGCAAACTATGAAGAAGTTCAGATCATACTTTTTGATTAGTCTTTCTTCTTCATGTCATAATTAGAGAATGAGGTGATTTTGCATCTGAGCCCTCAGAAGTGTAAAGGTGTGCTGATGAGATAAAATGAATAAAAAATATATATTTAGATGAATCACGGGTTGTCAACACCTTTACATTAAACTAATGACGGTAAGAAATCATTAGATCAGCCAATTAAATTTATGTTATGGGGGCGCAGAGTCAGGTCAAGACATTTTGTGAATACTGGGGTAATATCATTAACGGTGCTAGTGATAGTGTTAGCTAGCTACTGTAGGTTATAATTGTGAGAAATGAAAATTAAAAATAACATTGTACCCATAGCTTTGAACTAGCCAGGCCAGCCATCCAGATTCTTTCTTTATTTAACACAAAGAAATTAGTCTAGATCCTGCTTAATTTGTGTTAGATTTCCATGGAGCAGGACCAACAGCAGCACAGTGCCCCTCTTGACTTGGAAGATACATTACATTGCTACAACAACTGATTGAACATTTACATTTTGGTGTTGCGTGAATGGATCCATAAGTCAACACCAGTTCAAGCCAGGATGCATACTTATGCACACACTTGGCATGTTTACACCCAGATTTTGATCTGGCGAGCTAAGAGCCAATCCCTCTGTTCAAATATTGTGCCAAGTTGTTGTTTTATTATTTTATTTAGCATACTTTTAGCAATGTGATTTAAAAAAAAGTGTTTTAAAAAAAGCATCTGATTCTGATTTTATGACTTTACTATGCACCAACTGCTTTGTTATTCGGGACACAGTGGTTTGAACGGCTGCTTCCTGGTATAGGGGTGTGCATATTTTTATGCATCATACTGCAGCAGGTTTAGTATACAGTTGGTGTGTGTTTGGGTAAGAGTATCAGTAGCTGTGGGGCCTTTCTCTTTGAGCTCGGAGCTGGAGCTAAATATAGACAGGTAGCCTCTGTTGTGGGCACTCTGGAGCAACAATGCACTCTCACAGCAGATGAAAAGCCACAGATTTCCAGGGCAACTCATGATACTTATGTGCCTATCAACTAACCCGGGAAATTGCATTTAGCGTAAATTCCGAGGTGTTGTTGCTGTCTTCCACCATGATGACTTGTTGACGAGAGAGCTAATGGATGCAAGATGAAGCTATGCTTCCAACATTCTTTCTTCAATCAATTGGCCATTTTTTCCTATTATGTTTTGGTTGATATATCATTATAACATTTTTACCAAATGTTTGGGTGGTGACCATTTTGTGACCATTTCGGTTGTGGCAAAATTAGCTTCTTTTGCTAACTACAATGGGCCAAACCATGCTTGTGTTTCTACTTTTGCTATATTACATTATAGCCAGTAGTGACACTAATTTACTCACAAAATTTATTTCAGTAGTGTAATAAAAATGGGAGACAACATTTCAGGCATAAAGATTTTTTAAGTCTGGGATTTCTCCTGGTTACACCTATTGTCCAAACACATACATGGGTTGGTAAATTGATCAATTTAAATGTCTGTCATAGTGAATGATTCTGAGAGTGTATGTCTCTAAGTGTTAGCCCTGCGAATAACTGGTTGTCCAGTATGTTTCCTTACTTCTGTCTTAAGCAGCTGGTATAGACTTCAGTCACCCGTGTCCCCTTATAAGTTGTAAAGAATAATAATTAATTAAAATATTTGTTTTCTTTTGAAATATTTAAAAAATAAGAAAAGGTTAAAGCAAAAGCATCTGGACTCAGTTTTCAGTTTTGTCTCTAATTCCAAGAGACGTTATCAATTCTGAGATCAACTGGTAAGAGAGCTGAGCATTATCTCTAGAGGGAGGGGTTTGACCTGAAACTAAACCTGATTGGACCAGGCTGTTCTGGTCTCATAGTCGTTACCTCTGAAAAGGCAGTCTGACTAAGGTATAGTTGTTGTTGTTTTGAACAGGTTGAAATTTAAATGTCAAGAGTAGAAATTGGCAGCAGTTTGCACCACTCTGCAGAATAGTATGTTTAATTTAATGAATGACAAAAGTGTGAACTGATTATAGCGTCAATGATAAATGAACAATGAACAAGACCCAATTAGATGATACATTGGCTCGATGTGACATCATCGTAAAGGGAAATTGATATCTGTTCAACCATTCACCCATCTTTCGGGAGGTTTTCAGAGACGTTACAAAGTGACCAAAAGATTTGATTGTTAATTAGTATACCAAAACCATCATGTTTAATTCAACAAACGGTTGCCATTGTCTTCTAGTGACCTTTGCTAAAGCTAGTTACTACATTTTTGTCAATGGGAAAACCTCTTCCTGCGAGTAAACTTGTATTTCATCACCTATGACAAGTTGGCATTTGAGTGCCCCTGTGTTTCATTTAAAGTCATGCTGCTAATCATGTAGCCTCCTAGCATTTAACAAACCATACAAGCAACACATTTATTTTTAGCAACAGTTTAATTTAAAATAATCATGTATTATGGTTAGGCCCACACAAGCTTTCCTGGTAAATAGAAACCCTTTGAACAATCTGTCTTTGCTTCTCTACAATTTCTGATCAACATTAATGAAGGGCTCCCCAGTCTGCACCCTCTCACTTAGAGTAATTTGGAGCCCTGGAACATTTACAAATCAATAACTTTGTGTGATTTATGTCACAGTGAAGAAAGTTTGGTCCCTATTCATTTCTAACATAGAACATCAGCAGGAAGTAATTAGATTTGAAGTTTGCAGTTTGTTTGGTGATGTTATGAAATACAACTTTTGTCTTTGTTTGGCTTGTTTGCCTTGTAGCTGCTGAGCTTAGCTTATGTTTGAATCATTGCAGAGAAATGTCAAATTACATTGAGGGCAAATCAAGTCAGTAAATGTAACAAATCAAGTTCACATTGATTTTTTTTTTTCAAATGCTATGATAAAGATAAACCCTGTCTGTTTGTGTTCTGTCAGCAGCAACAGAAGGTCCTTTTTACAAATCATGTTTCATCAATAATATTGCACAACATGGGTACTATTAATATCACAGTGGTAGTAGTCTAGGTAGTAGACATATCCGCATTGGCTTTACACTTAGTCCATATGTAGCTATAGTGACACATCTCAGCTCTGTATTCTCAAAATTGCTAACTGAGAACCTCTCTACAGACAGTTTCTGTCCAGCTGAGGGTACTACGTCAGTAAGCTAGACATGATTCTACCGATTATAACCGTTATGACTAAGAACCATCAAAATCATTTTGAGAATATATATATTTTTAGGCTAAAAGTTAAGCAGGGTGGCTTGAAGAATTCAAAAATGCATCTGTAGGTGTTTACATGTTGCCCCAATTGTCACACGGTCACATTCGTATAACTCTGTCAATATATAGCATACTGTATAATGAAGATGGAAGATGACTTGGAGGAGTTTCAGAGCATGACTCACACAGTTTGACTCTGCTGGCACAGGTATTGCTGACATTTAAAGGTATATAAAAGCACATCTGTCTCTGCTAGAACTTTAAGTGTTCTGCTTCGTGGCATTCTTAAACCCTGGTTTCAGAAACAGCGAGCTTCATTACCCATCGACTATGCAGACGTTTGCCCAGCAGGATGAATAATTAAACAGTATGCCTAAAATAGAAGAATATTTATTGCGAGTGGCTGTAGGGAGTGACTGGTTTATGATCTGTGCTAGTTCAGTGCTCCCTAATGTTGTATTCTGATCTGAGCCATTTTGGAATTGAAATCCAAGATTGTAAATTAGACACGATGCATCCCACAGTTGATGTTTCGTGCCAATTAATTTAAGATATTCTAAATTGTGAAATGGTTAGTATTTAGAGGATTGTCATCAGCGTTCAATACCACGTTCATATTGTACAGTATTCTTCAATTTTTCAACCTTTATTTCACAAAGTAAAAGTCCCAACTTTCTTTTGCAGGGGAGCCCTGGCCCCATGTGTTTGTGTGTGTGTGTGTGGGGGGGGGATTAAGATTACCAGCTGGCTTTGGAACAATGCTTTTGTCTTTGAAGTCCACCTTTAAGCTACTTACCTTAGTTTAATTGGTCTATGCTTTGGGATTTGAAAACTGGTTTCTTTGGCTTTTCTTTTTTTCCACCCTGTTTCTTCTTTTAGAGACTGTGTTGAACCAAAGATAATGACGAATAATTCTGAAAAAATGTCAGGAAAACATCATGTGGTGATCAAAGCAAAGGTTTGATGCAAGCATCTCCAGGATGAACGGCAAAGAAATGGCATATATGGCAATAGGAATCTCAAATGAGGGAACAACATTTGCTTTATAAGCTTGTTATTCAGACTTACTGCTTGTTGTATAAGGACACAGAGGTGTTAAAAAAATTTATATAATTATGATCTGGTCAGTCTTTGGTTATTAACAAGTTTGAAATGGAAATGATCAAGATCCACCAGAGAATGTTTTTTTACACATAATGATGCTTGCTGAAAGTAATAACTGAGTGAATGAGGCCATTGTGCCAATTATTTCAAGGAGCACTTTCTCGTGGGGAATTTAGCACAACAGAACTGCAAAGTAAATTGAACTCAGAGATGGTGGGAAAGCTTTTGCAGCAGGGCAATTCAGCATTAGAATAATCGTTACTGGTTAAAACTAGAATGAGATTTTTTGCAATGTGAATGCTGATATTGTCAGGAATTTTTCAGTTTAGCAGTCTTTGGAAGCAAGGGTAGTAACTCAGTTCACATCGACAGTAAATGAAAATAACAGTCGAGATAGCCATCTGGCATAAACTTGCCATTGATTTTTTGCTGTCCATGTTTGCTTCATGAATTTATGTTAACTAACTGCTGCACCACTCTTGGTTTCTCAAGCTAAGGAGGGTCCGGAGGGAAAAAAAATATTGGTGTTAAAAGTCATTTTAACATTACCATGTTAAATTTGACAGCCCTAGTCATTTGGCATTCTGATGCCAAATGTCCTAACAACTTTGTTTCATAAATGATGATGTTTTGTTTGTTTGTACATGCTAGCTAATGCTAATGGATGCCATTCTAAAAGACAAAGTAATATCGCAGTGATAATAAGTTATTACTGGCAAGGTGCGTGTCAGTGCCCCTAAGTGAAATCAATCAGTTTTTTAAACCAAATGACAGATTAATGGAGTTCACTGAGTCACCTAAGGGGCAAATCATGCTAAAGTCTCCATTTCCATTGGACTACAACGTACAAACATAAACAACAACAAATGCTACCTACTTACATTTATATGTAATATCTTCTAAAACCGTAAGAATATTACCACTCTGTAATGCATGGCACTTTGCATAACGAAGCATGCAAAACATCTGATTTGGGGTGATGGACAAAGTCCTTACAACTGGACTAGTTATTGGCTAGATCCAACCCCAAGTCTGATCTGCATGAAACCATTCTTCTTGAATCCATAAACAATGCTGCATGCTTCAAGATCCCTGAATGCCGCTTGAATAAACCCAAACCCTCCCAGCTTTGCAGCCCAAACCAGACACCAGTCTGTCTCAAATACTGTGTTCTGTATTTTCTCTTTGCTTGCCTGTGCCGGCGCCCAAAAAGGTGGTTATATTTTTCAAGGTATGTATGCTCCTTTGCTTCCATAAAAGCTTCCTTAACGCTTTTTTATGTGCAATATTTTCACCTGCGTTGGGTTGTTTGCCTACTGGCTCTGAATGAATAGAGGCAGAGTTGCTTTGACAACTTGTTGCTGAAGTCTATTATACTGTATTGAAGGTCTGGAGCAATTGCAGCCCGATGACTAAGCTGCAATGTTAAGCCTTGACATGTGTTGAGTAGTGGAAACATCTCATCTGCTGAAACATCAGGATTAATCAACTTTCTTGCTGCATTGCAATTCACACTCAACACTGCATTGCAAGCCCAAACAAAATGGACTGGTTCCATTTTGATTCCAGAGGCTAAACTAACCCTTGCTGTATTTTGCCTTTGCATTTTTTTTACATGAAGTTTATTGAAGACTTGTGAAAACTTGAATTGATTGAAACCAAAGGTTGAGACTTGATTTTTCAAGATTTATTGAAAAAGCTTTGGCACTTCTGCTTCAATGACCAAAAGGAGGACTTATAAAACTCATTTACATATTTTTGCAAAGGAATGTCGCTGCCATGGATCCCTATGATAAAAAAGCTCTAAATAAAGATATTATTGAAAGGATTGTGGTCAGTCAATTGCACAATAACATCTTCTAATAGTTTAAACAATGTAGAAAAATCTTAATGCTTAAGCTAATGTAGCAGGCGGCTGCGAAGAAAGTAAAGTGACTTTGCTAATGTTTGACTAATCCCACATCTTAGCATCACTCCGTCTTTTTGCGCGTATCCACTGCTTGTCGCTATTCACGGAGCAGTTAGGAAACTTGCGTAACAGACACAGGCCTAAGTCAATGCAGCAGATTCAACATACACATGTAATTTACCTATTGCAAAATGTAATGATCCAACATTACAATGCCTTTTTGGTTGACAATGGTGGGGCAAATTAGACTACGGCGGCCACCAAAGTCTCTTCAATGTATGTGAAAAGCTGAATAATCTATAGATTTTTATTGCTAATGTACAAGGTTTTGCAGTAAGCTATAAAGTAGTTCCAGTATTGGTAATTTAACATATGTATATTACAGACAAATATACAAGTAACTAAATGATTGGGATTGTGTTAAGGGTTGGACTTTGAGTTTGTTGAAAACTGTAAATTAGAACAGATATCAGAAAAAGCATAAAATACAGCTCTCATATAATCCCAGTAAAAACTAGGTTACTAACTAGAACATGAGTTGAATTCCACACAGACCACGTATTCTCTCAGGACTTCACTGGAGCCTGACATAAGGCATCATCCACACATTACCCAAACGCTTTTGAGGCTAACTAATATGAGATGATTATGTTTGGAATTACCGTCCTCTCAGGCATTGATTGTACTAATCAATCATACATTGATTATCTTCTCATGTCTTTTCCCTGCGAAAGCAATATTCCCCATCTTAATTAGCACATATAATTGGTATTATGTCTCGTAGTGTGTTCTTAACAGACGGTTTATTGCAGGGCTACTGGGCACAATATGGCTCTGCCCAATGGACTATAATTAGATGAATTATTAGGAATTGTGAAATATTAAGATGTGGTGCTTGTGTACAGCAGTTGCTAATGGTGTCTGCAGCACTAAGACATTCAGTACTGTTCACTGATTTCCCAATTGTCAGCCACTTTAGGCACCTGCTGTGTCACCCATTTGAATTCTGCAGCTCCATGCACCTGCTGACATCAACAGTAAATAACAGTCTAATTGTATATTATTGACACAATGCACATGCTAACTCTCATCCTTCATTGATTTTTGTGTTTTTAATTTCAACTTTAATTTATGCATTATTATGTATTTGCTTGGGACAATAAATGCCAATAGACGTTTCTTTTTAAATCCGTTGAAGGCAAGGTCAAGGCAATTTTATTTATTAAGCACAATTCATACAAAGGGTAACACAAAGTGCTTTACATGAATAAAAGACAATTTACAAAAATTGGAAAAAGAAACATAAGAAAAATTAAAACATTTAAAAAAAAGAGTGCAGATAAAAACACTAAGTTGTAATAATAATACTTTTTATTTTTATATAGCGCTTTTCCATTTACTGCAGTTGGCACGCTTTACATACATTAAGCTATTTACCAGTGTTACAGAACACTCACTGGAGGCAATGTAGGTTAAGTGTCTTGCCCAAGGACACAATGACAGTATGTGGAGGAGAGCGGGATGTTATGATGTTTTAGGATGTTTCGAGCGGGGAAGGACGGCCGCTCTACACACTGAGCTACTGCCGCCGTAATGTAGGCGGAGCTAAAGAGGAAGGTTTTTAACCTCCTCTTGAACATTGTTAAAGTTGAGTCTTGTTTTACTTCATCTAGGAGGCTGTTCCAGGTTTTTGCTGCATGAAACTTAAACGCTGCTTCACCCTGTTTAGTTCTAACTCTGGGCACGAGCAGAAGGCCTGTCCCAGATGTTTTCAGAGTCCAAGGAGGTTCATAAGCAACTAGCATGTCAGAGATATATTCTGGTGCTAAACCATTAAGAGACTTGTAAACCAGCAGTGCTGTTTTAAAGTCTATTTTCTGAGCAACAGGAAATTTATAACTGGCGTGATGTGGTTGTACTTCCTGGTTTTGGTTAGAACCCGAGCAGCAGCGTTCTGAATAAGCTGCAGCTGTCTTAACCCTCGTTTTGAGAGACCAGTGAGCAGGCCGTTACAGTAATCTAACCTGCTGGAGATAAAAGCATGGATAAGTTTCTCTAAGTCTGGTTGAGGCATTATCCCTTTGACTTTGTAAATGTTTTTAAGGTGATAAAATGCTGATGATGTAATTGACTTAATGTGACTGTGGAAATTCAAGTCTGAGTCCATGATGATCTCTAGATTTCTAACCTGGTTTTTAGATTTTAGAGAAAGAGACTCGAGGTGACTGCTGACACTTTGTCTTTGTTTCTGTGGCCCAAATATGATTAGTTCAGTCTTGTTTCTGTTCAGTTGTAGAAAATTATTTTGCATCCACACGTCAATCTGTTTGATGAAGTGACACAGTGAATGGATTGGTCCATTTTCACCTGCTGTGAGTGAAATGTAAATCTGAGTGTCATCTGTAGGATACTTCACAACTGCATATTAACTGACCTAAAGGAAGCATGTAAAGATTGAATAATAGGGGTCCCAAGACCCCTGTGGGACCCCACATGTCAGGGCCATTTGGTTTGATACACAATTACCAACCAAAACTTCCTGTCTCCAAGACAGGACTGAAACCATTTCAGGGCAGTTCCAGAGATGCCTATCCATTTCTCTGAAGTAGACGGAATGTTTGTGTCTTGGTACATGGTAAAAAAAAAGCAAGATATGTTGCTGGACACCTCTGCGCCAGTTTTCTGTTGCCTAAAAAATGTCCTGTATAATTGTAGGTGCTATAATTTGGCAACGCCCAAGTATAAAGGTTAATGATTGTCCTGACTTACTTTATTTCACTGTTTAGTAAAAAACAAATAGTTCCTATAGCCACTTCTGAATTATTGGTAAATATCAGTTTATTCATTTTTAGGTTTGCGTTGAAGACTCACAGCATGCACATTACATTACAGCACATGACACATCTGTCAAAACGACAACATGAGAGCACATTCACAAGTCAAGAGTTTTTGGCTTCTAATGAGTTGGTTGTTATTAATTAATGGCTTGCAGATAGTTTGCAAAATTAGTCCACAAGAGGCCAATACAATGCAAATTCATTGGATGGTGTTTTTGGCACAGTACTCACTTCAGCTCTGTCAAGTCATGAATCCAACTATTAAAAATATAAAAAATGCTGGAAAAAATGGTTTTGAATCTGGCTGTTGTCTGGTATCGTTCGGCAGAACCTATGAAGGCCACAGACAGGCAGCAGGTGATTGAAGCTTAGTGCCATGACTGCAGTGTTTGTCTCTGTCGTTATGTGCTTTCTTTTTTTTCACACCACAGCACTATCTGCAAGGAATCATCTTTTTCACTTTCACTCTTTGATGCAGACTTTGTCTAACTATAAATAGAAATTATGTAATCATCCTCAGTAATTAGCAGAGTATATTCAAAAACTTGCTTTGAATTTTAACTAAACTTCAGGCCCTACACTGATTCATCATAACTATACCTGTACATAATCAACTGTATCTCTTCAATAATGCTTTGGGCCTACCCCTGTTACCATGTTAGTATACCTCTAAATACATTGGCTGACACTAAAAATCCTACTGTACAATAACAAAAGTTGATGGTGATTGACTTGTAATAATCTGGTTGATACAAAACCAGTTAAATAATTTTGCCCTGATTTTTGCAAGCCAGCTTTATTAAAACCTTAAAGCCTACCAGTGTCTGTAATTTTTGAGGAGGCTGAAGCAGGATGGACTCAGCTCTCACATCCCAACACTCTTTTATCGAGGATGGTGGAGAGCGTACTCTCTTCCCCCATTTCCTTGTAAATCTTAAATATGCCACAAATATGTTTAAGCCACTTGAATCATCTTTATCTGTAGCTGTTTGTGTATTGTGTCATCATTTTGACCATGTTTATCTTTTCATTAAATCTTGGACATGCTAGTTAGTAGCCTGGTCAACCTAACCCATTCACTTAAAAACTAGTAAGAAAGAATTTTTAAGGGAATTTGATCATTTGTAGCATTAGGAATGTTTAAGACTCAATTCTTTACGTGTACATGTAGCTAGCGATGAGGCTAGCTTAACTAGTTAGCTAACAATATTTTGGCTAATGTTTGATAACGCAATATATTGCTAGAAACTCTTTGGGATTGTCTATATACCTCACCACTAAAATACACTTTGTTATTCAGATAGAGCCATTTATTTATAATTGGTTGAATTATTTTGCAGTACACATCTCCACCACCAGAAGGCCCTAAATTATACACACCAGTACTTCATGAACTTGTGTAGCTCTTTATTGACAATGCTGCCAACGGTTTATCAAGTACGGACACATTTATTAGCCTTCTTAAATGCCATGAAACGCCATAAAAACTACAGAACAAAGTAAACAGTACAATTAGATACTCCACCTTGGCTTGCTAAAAAATTAGCTACCTTGTGGCCGCCTGTCACTTCGAAGGTCTTTAGGTGAATATTCCTTCAATTTGTGCACATTCTAGCTGTGTACATTGAACAGCACAACATAAATTCACAATTACAGTTATTAAATGCACAAAACAAGTACCTTGCATGCAGCTGGTTAGCTAACCTTTGGAAGCTGCCTTAGGCGTGGCTCTCGCTCTGAAGGTCTTGAGCAATTGTCTATTGAATCTGGCATAATAGTCTCTTAAGTTCTTGTTAAATCTTGTGATACTAGCCGTATCAAACCAAAAGAAAATAACTGATGTATAACTGTACAGTACAATATATTACTCCTTCTTAAAGAAATAAAGACATTTTACCAAAAAATATTTCCCTTTTTCTGAACAAAAATAAACTTTTATGCATGAATCTTTTCAATGACACTTACAGCTTGCATTTTTAATATTCAAGAAATATTACCCAGGGTAAATAATAACTGAAAGCAAAACTCAATCCAGTAGAGAGCACAGGCACAGAGCAGGTCTTTTGTTCCACTGTGAGTGATTTCTGTTGTTTATTGGAACACAACACGGATTACATCAAACGCTTAGTGACACTGTAACCGTTTATCCTCCGGGGGCTGTACATTGACAAGCAGAAAAAGCTCGAGTTACTGCAGCCGCTGTGGATGATTGCTTAATACAGTTACCATGGTTACCACTTCGTTTTTGCTCTGGTGCACGCTGGAATTTATATGTGTGACAAACCTCAATTTTGTATCTTTGTTCTCGGATGGTTGTGCAGCAAAGGCTTTCAATTTGTATGAGAACGAGTGCAGTGAACATGTTGGCATGAGCTGTTCTGAAGCAATTCTCTCCAATGAACAGTCTCTAGTGATGAATAATATGTAAATCTGCTCTGGAGGTGATTGAAAAATATAGCCTCGGCCACACTTTATATCACTACTCTTGATACATTCTATTTACATCATTAAGTACAATGTAACACACTGTTTGACAAACTGTAATAACATGTAACTACATAGTTACATAATGGAATTATGTATGTACGTGTAGGGTTAGGGTATTTTACTGAACTGTTTTGTAGGTAGGATCACTATCTATGTACTGTAAACCTTCTTGGCCAATCCATTTTAAAAAATGTGACATTTTTAAACATGTGCAACATTTAACGAATGTTACCTTTTAATACTTTATACTATGAAGTGCTTTGTTTATAATGGGACATGGTTAGTATTGAACCATTATTGCAATTTTTAATTGATTCCTTTTTTTGCTGACATTGTGGTTGCAATATCAATTAATGTATTGTCATTGTATAAACAATATTGACTTAAATCAAATTTTGATCAGTGTCTGTGTTCACCAAGGAATATAACCAATTTATTTTCAGTGATTGTGCTTGTTTTACAAAAAAATCAGGACAGAACTTGGGCGTCACCAGACCAGTAAACTAACCGCGGGGAAGTTAGCTTGACATTGGCTATTTGGCTCCGGAACTTCACCACGAGGTTTCCTTGTCTGTGTCCGACTACTGTGTCATGGTGGCGATGAACTCACGCTGGTAGCTCTGCTCTTAGCACGGAGTGTTTTTGTACAGTTTATTGCCTTAAAATATATGGTTTCTCAAGACATCTTTTGTTCATATTTGTTCAGTTTGTTCAAAAATGTTCTGTTTAAGTTTAAATAAAATAAATATTTTTATAAAAGTTCATAAACCTGCAAATATGTGTTGTAACCTTTTAAAGGTATAGTGAGCTAAATAAAGGTAACATAGTATAGCACACAGGCTTCTTTGAGAAAATGTAAAATTATTAAAAAGGGGCCTGTGCACCAGTAAAGCTTTGGGTATAGCTACGCCCCTGGGGCAGGGGCATTCTTTTGCTGTGGTTGCATGTTGTGTCACATCACTTTTTATTGCACTTATGGTAGCCCTAGAGGGACATGCTGTAAAAAAACCTTCTGCTAATTCATGTTAGAATGTTCTTGTTCTCGTGTAAATATTCAGTTTGTCACCTTTGGGCACCTGTAGGAACGGGAAGTAATGAAACCTTCACTAAGTTCTGTGGTGCTTTAAGCCTCTAACCATTCTGATATCTCTCTATGCAGACAATGCAAGCGGCGCGATGCCCCACAGACGAGCTGTCGCTGTCTAACTGCGCCGTGGTCAGTGAGAAGGATCTGCAATCTGGACAGTGAGTGATCATCATTAATACTGAATAGAGGTTTTTCATCCACATCAGCTTCCATCTATACATTTACACAGACAGCCTCATTACTCCCTATTTATTGTCACTCTTCATTCAGTAAAGTATGATCGATCAAGTAAAAAGAGTTGGTGAACTTAATTAGAGTCACTACGATAGCTTTCATACTGGTAAGCTTGCTCCCAATAGATTCAGCCATTTATTGTCAAACAATTGTGTTTAGTCTTTTTAAATCATAATGACAACAGAAACTACCCAAATGACCCTGATCAAAGATTTACATTGGTCGGATATCATGCACACAAGTTGACACAAACAGGTTTGAATGGCTACTAAAGGTAACCATCTTCACAGTGTGTGTGTATAAAAGGTCAGTGAGTTTCTGGGCTCCTGACAGACCCTTGCATCTTTCATCCAGTGCTGCACTGATGTTTCTGTATTCTGAGTCATGGGGAAAGCAAAAGAATTGTCAAAAGATCTGCGAGAAAAGGTAATTGAACTGTATTAAACAGGAAAGGTATATAAAAAAATATCTAAGGAACTGAGAATGCCATTCAGCAGTGTTCAAACTCTAATAAAGAAGTGGAAAATAAACCACGGTCAGGTAGACCAACAAAAATTTCAGCCACAACTGCCAGGAAAATTGTTCGGGTTTCAAAGAAAAACCCACAAATAACTTCAAATGAAAAAAAGTGTTGTAGCTGTTTCAAGATGCACAATAAGGAGGCAATTGAAGAAAAATGGGCTGCATGGTGGAGTTGCCAGTAGAAAGACATTACTATGCAAATGCCACAAAGTATCCCATCATCCAAAGTAACAAAGTAATTTTGAGCGATGAGACTAAGTTTGAACTTTTCAAACACAACCATAAACAATACGTCTGGATAGGAGTCAAAAACGCATATGATGAAGATACACCATTCTACTATGAAACGTGGATCGGTGGATCAATGATGTTTTAGGATGTGTGAGCTATAAAGGCACAGGAAAAGATGAATGCAGCATGTTATCAGAAAATACTGGAGGAAAATTTGCACTCATTGTAGTGTCAAAACTGACCTCTCAGTCTATGGCACTATTGTATGGAATAAGTTATGAACGCAACACCAGATCCAATGCCATTAGAGTCTTTATTGTTCACAACCAACACAATAAACGACCCGAGTAGGCTCCCCAGCAACTACTGAAGATTGAACAGTAGACATAAGCTTTTATACAGTTCTGATATGACAGTACAGTAATAACTCTTTCTGATATCATTGTGCAAGGCCCGGTAGATCTCCTCATTAACTCCCTGATGTCATTCTGACCAGATAAAGACACCTGCGTCTTTATCTGGTCCTTCCTGTGTGTGTCTGACATTAGGTTTTGTCTTTTTATATTAATATGTTTAAATGAATAACTAACTGGGTCTACATAGTTTAAAACACATAACATATAAAATATTACACCACATCATCAACCCAGAAGCTTTGCATGGAACGTACTTGGACGTTTCAACACGACAACACAAAGCACAAGGCCAAATTAATCTGTCATTGGCTACAGCAACATAAAGTGAAGGTTCTGGACTGGCCTCTCAGTCTCCTGACCTCAATAGGCCACTCTGGGGAGATCTCAAACGTGCAGTTTATGCAAAGATTTACAGGAACTGGAGGCTTTTTGTCAAGAAGAATGGGCAGCTTTACCATCTGAGAAAATAAAGAGCCTCATCCACAACTACCACAAAAGACTTTAAGATGTCATTGATGTTAAAGGTGGCACTACACAGTATTAAGAACTTAGTTAGTTAAGAATGTAAACTTTTGATCAGGGTTAGGGTAGTTTCTGTTGTCATTATGATTTCAAAAGAGTAAACAATAACAAAAAATGGCTTCACCCAACCACTAACTGAAAAAAGGGAAAAAAAGGGGTTTTGTGTTATCATTCATATTCTCTGAAAAATCACAAATTCTGCCAGGGTATGTAAACTTATGAGAACAACTGTATGTATATGTACAATATGTTGTCTACTCAGCAACATAGGCCTATATTAAAATACAACCTTATAAATAAAATTCATATTAGTAGATAGCAAATTTAACTTTGGATCAAGAAAGAAAATAAAGGGAGAAAGCAGGGTGTTCAATTATGCAAATGGGAGCCTAATGTCACGCATCTATCTTTACTAATGAAAGTGAACTGGCAGCTCCTAAAATAATACTGTAATCTCAGTTTATCCAACACTTTCACTGCCATGGCAACTACAGCCTGCACTTATCTCTGCTCCAGCAGGCAACCACAGTCAATTCACAGCTATACACGTTTGTATCTGTAGTGTACACATGTGCTGATGGAAAACACAAATCCAAATCACCATCCAAAAAGAGCACTTTTGTCGAAAGACTTTAAGGACACTTTATCACATGCCTTGATCATGACTTGCTTTTCTGTAGCTTTCCTTGTCTATTGCAAATATAATGGGTGATGTTTGGTCCAGGGACTAACTATGTCCTGTCTTCGCAGACATGTGACCGTTAAAACCACGCCCAACCACAAGTATGTGTTCACTGTCAAAACCCACCACACTGTGGCGCCAGGGAGCATTGCCTTCAGTTTGCCACAGGTACAGACACAAACACACGCGCACACTTATTGGTTTATTGTTGTTGCCTATTGCATCTTAAGGCTTTGTGTTGTCTTTTGCAGAGGAAATGGGCCGGCCTGTCCATTGGTCAAGAGGTGGAAGGTTTGTGATAAGTTATTCTCTTAAGTCCTAGTCTGTATCACCATCTTTTAGTCCCTGTACAACACTTTTGGCAAGGAAAACTGATCTAAACGGTACCGCTCCAGTGGAAACAAGACCCTAAAACTTTCTTGTCTCTTGTATTGCCGTCAGTGTGCAACTATAACTTCGACAAGTCCAAGCAGTGCATCGGTTCCATGACCATCGAGATCGACTTCTTGCAGAAGAAGAACACGGACTCCTCCCCATACGACTCGGACAAGATGGCGGCCGAGTTCATACAACAGTTCAACAGCCAGGCCTTCTCTGTCACCCAGCAGGTTCCTGGTCACATTCAGCTCACAGCCACCTAAATACAGTTGACACTTATCACACACAGGAAGCTGACTTTTCCTTCTTGTCGGCAGCTGGTGTTCAGTTTCTGTGACAAGCTGTTCGGTTTGATGGTGAAAGACATCGAGGCCATGGACTCCAGCATCCTGAAGGGAGAACCAGCCACCAGCAAGAAACAGCAGAAGGTGAATTTAACACAGAAGGGTACATTTAGGATAACATTGTCCTGTTGTTGTTATGGCAGTTACATATTACTGCAAAAAAAAAAAAGATACAACATAAATTAACTATGCAGAATATCTCTACAGAACTAACATTTATGCAATACACACAACATTATTGTTAGCATAAAGCCCAATTTTTCAGTAACTCTTCGAGTATGTAGCATAACAATTAAAGGATGCAATGTACTCTTGTTAATTTTTCATCTCTATATACTCACCTGTATGGCTGTATGGCAGCATTGATCGCAGAGTGCTGCATGTGTGTCTTAATGCAACACACATATGTTTTTTTGTGTTTTTTGTAATAGATCGATGTGGGGCTGATGGTGGGAAACAGCCAGGTGATTTTTGAGAAGGCGGAGAATTCATCGCTCACATTAGTCGGTATGTTTTTGCACTGCACTATATCAGGACACCTTTAGTAGACATAAGTAGAAAATGAGCAAAATGAAAAGGCAATCTAGTAAATCTTGGAGTAAAATACAATCTCCATTCTTCGTCATACCCACAGAGGAGACAGGAGAGGACAGAGGAATAAAGAGAGATGCGTTTACAGCATTCCCTAAAAGCATCATCTGAAGTATTATGTATTCATGCTGAGAGAGGGCCGCAACGTTTTGAAGCCAAACAAGACATTTTTTTTGCCAGAAAGTGTGTTTGTCTAGAGCAGTGGTTCTCAAGCTGTGGTACTCTAAATAATCTATGATTATGAAATTAAAATTAAATTCATAAAACAATCAAACCTGAGAAGAAACAACCCTGAGAACTGACTGTATATTTGTATCTAATTTACTGTGACTCCACTTTTACATGTAGTTTATTGGAATTGCACCAGTAATAATACACACAGAAGAGTGGGTGGTACTTCAAGAGCCCAAATTTTGTGGTGGTACTTAGTGAGAATAGTTTGAGCATCACTGGTCTAGAGGCACAACCAGTAGGCCTCTTCAAACTGTTACCTCTTGCACATTAGTTCTAAAGTTGCTCTAATAAATAACTAACATTATTGAACACAATACTGATTATGAAAACGTCAAAGATTCATCCTCTGTGCACACTGCACTAGCGAGGCCTATATGTCAACTTGTATTAATATCTAAGGCACATCTGAAGATATAACAATAACTAGTTGTAACAGAAAAGACAGTCAGTTACCTATGTTCACAATTGTGTCTGCGATCTGAAGGCTTTTATTAAGGCTTACATCAGAGAGGGGCCAAGGAGTTGCATGTGGCCCTGGAGCCGCAGGTTTCCAACGCATGGTGGTTCCGTCCCTCATGTGTCTTCACTGAAGCGTCCTCCATTTTTGCTACTCAAAAAAGCATCCAAAAACTTTGGTTAAAATAGTGTCTAGAATAATTCTGATTCAAGGGAAGATTGGGACTGCTTTATCTCATCTCTCCACAAGAGGGCAATAGGAACACATAAATGAGTTCTCGTTGTAGCTGTCTTTTGTGTATGCTGACAGCATGTCAAGAAACAACAAACCAACACATTACTTATAATTTATGCTTTTTTTTTAAAGATTAAGATCATTAATATAAACATTTATACAAATAGAAAATCATTCCAAAACAAATGTATAAATGTTTTTTGACCATATATACAGCCACTTGCTCAATCCTATTTTTATGTGTTTTCTTGTGTATGCAACAGGAAAGGCAAAGACTAAAGAGTCTCGACAGTCAATAATCAACCCCGACTGGAACTTTGAGAAGATGGGAATTGGAGGACTGGACAAGGAGTTCTCTGACATTTTTCGCAGAGCCTTTGCTTCTCGAGTCTTCCCTCCAGACATTGTGGAGCAGATGGGTGAGACGCTGCTGTCATCCCTAATCCCTGGGCTACAATTGACATTAGGACTACTTCACTATGTCATGTTTTAGAGCATTCATTTAGTCTTCCTTTATACTTTTTTCCTGCTAAATATCATCATTGTGACTATCTACTGCACCAGAGATCATTTCTGGGGGAAAATGATTCAAACAAAGTGCCCAGTTTGCAAACTTATAGTTGTATTCAACAATTTTACTGTACATAAAAAGTATCTCTTGTTTTTTCAAAATGTGTAATAATTCCCCTGATGAAAACGGGACTACTATGTGTTTGTTGATGGTATGTCTTGTGTGTTGCAGGCTGTAAGCACGTGAAGGGCATCCTCCTGTTCGGACCTCCAGGTTGTGGTAAAACTCTGATGGCCAGGCAGATAGGGAAGATGCTGAACGCCCGAGAACCCAAAGTGGTCAACGGCCCAGAGATCCTCAACAAGTATGTGGGTGAGTCTGAAGCCAACATCCGCAAACTGTTCGCTGATGCTGAGGATGAGCAGAAAAGGGTGAGTACCACTGCACGCTCAAGATAACACACAATAACGTATAACTCAGTGATAACCCATTACTCGTCATGTGTGCAGCTGGGAGCCAACAGCGGCCTCCACATCATCATCTTTGACGAGTTGGATGCCATCTGCAAACAGAGAGGCACCGGGGCCAGCAGCACAGGGGTCCACGATACGGTGGTCAACCAGCTCCTGTCCAAGATCGACGGAGTGGAGCAGCTCAACAACATCCTGGTCATCGGTCAGTCATGTCCTATTCGCACACATGTCATAATGCACTCTGCTAAACGTGGTAAATGTGGTAATTCAGCACATTACAGGGTGTAGCTTCTGGCCTTTTGGGTTGCATTTGAAGGCGTTGTTCACTGGGCAGTCGTAGGAGCTGGAACAGTGAAGAATGGAACTTCAACTGGGTCCTCTCGAGACTTAAATGACAGGCACATGCAAAGAGTGAGGTGGTGTAACGACACAAGTCTAGCAGGACTAACCTTACATCAAACTACTCGGGCAACCCTCTTCTAAAAGTAATACAGCAAAAGACAGCAGCTAGTGGCTGGCTAAATGATGGGCACTGGAGTATACCCGACAGCATTCAAAATCCAAAAAGTACAGTTGTATATTAGACAATAAGTTTACTTTAGAATAAAAAATAAATGGCACAAAAGACAATATGACACTTAATATGAGCCCAGTTGGAGAGCACTGTTGGTGAAATGTATTTTTATAAAGAACTTTAAATATGCCTTGAATGCTGGGTTGTGGTTCATGGTTTTGTATTTATGTCAATGCTGACACGGGCAGGTCATAATGTTTGGTCCACTGCTATAATGTATATGTATTGTGCAGGTATGACCAACAGGCCTGACCTGATTGATGATGCCCTCATGAGGCCTGGCAGGTTTGAGGTCAAGATGGAAATTGGTGAGTATAATCCAACTGCCTTTCTTTACAATTTCTTTATAAACAGCACATTTTATTAAAAAAAAACTTGAGTTCATTACATTATATACAGAAAAATAAAGTAGGAGTTAGAGCACCTTCTGCAACCAACTCAATAGGCAATGCAAACATAAAGCCTTAGTGACATTTGAGGGAATTATTAAAATGTCATATTGCATTTAATAAATTTGGCTTTTATTACTTTCATATGAAACGTCCCTTCTCCTTATAATAATAATAATAATAATGGATTAGATTTATATTGCTTTTTTTCCCTAAGGGACTCAAAGCACTTACAGTCCTTCACTCCACTGTCACACACTGGTGGTGGTAAACTTCGTCTGTAACCACAGTAAGGTGGTAACAACCAGAGGAACTCTAATTATTATTGTCAGGTTTGCCCGATGAAAAGGGTCGGGTCCAGATCTTGACCATCCACACCAACAAGATGCGAAGCTATAAACTGCTGGCCACGGATGTGGATGTCAAGGAGCTGGCAACTGAAACCAAGAACTACAGCGGTGCCGAGCTGGAGGGTCTGGTCAGGGCCGCCCAGTCCACTGCCATGAACCGACACATCAAGGTTTCTACTCACTGACCTTTACAACGCAACATTCAGTAAAACATAAAAAATATAATAACAGAATAAACTGCAAACAGCCAACAGGTGATCAATGATTAAAATGAAGCATTCTACATTTATAGAAAGGCCTTCAAATATGGTTTTGTTTGTCTAGACATAATACATTTAGAATGTACAGTACATTTTCCTGTGCATAGCTGTAGGTTCAAATCTTGTCGTAGACCTTTTTACTGTAAACAACATCAGCTGTGTTCTCTTTTTGCTAACAAAAAGTAAGCAGTATATTTTTAATGGACTATAAGATAAACAAAAATGCTAATTCTGCTTAAGAACAATATTTTTTTTTCCAAATTTGTGCGCTGTCAGTGAGTGAGTACCTCAGTATTCATTTTTTATTAATTTATAGATTTGTTATATCTACACACTAAAAACATTAATATCACGTTACATTATATCACGTTATATCAAAGTAATCAAGTTACTGCGGTTGTAAACAATTTAGGCTAATACATACTCAGCAAGAACAAGAAATTTAGCTTTCAGAACTCCCAAACCAAGCTTCTTTAAGCTTGTTCTTAATACATTGTCTGAGCAGAACTTTTTTCTTGTGTGTGTCTGAGAAATATTGTATGATTGGTCAACAATTTTAAGTGGGCGGGGTTAATGCGGGGAATAATATTCCACACCTGCTTTTCTCGTGAAGTATGGAATGTTCTGGACAATAAGAACTTTGTTCTTGTTCTTGCAAAGTACGTATTGGCCTTTAGTCTTATAATAATAATATTATTATTAATAATAATAATAATAATAATAATAATAATAATAATAATAAAAGTGCATGTATAGTTAGATATTCTAATGATAATTCAGCATCTATTAATTGTTTATTTATTAATTTATCATTTTTTACATATTTATTAATGCTTTGCTACTGTTTAATAGTGTGTAGTTATCATAAAGCATTATTGCATTTACCATAAGGCTACAAGTTACAAGTGCAGGCCAATGTAACAAAAATAAATAAATAAAGAAAATAAAATAAAATTTGGTCTAATTGGGATTAAAGTTGGTATATAGAGTATTCTTGCTCCAACTGCCTTTGTCCTGTGATACAGCCCTTTGTCCTGTGATACAGAGTTGTCATTGACTCAGTTAAGTGCGCTTCACACACTTTTTAACAATTTCAATAGTCATCGTCTTTTGACCTAAAAAGAGGACAATAATAAAAGCCATAATATTTGTAAAAATCAATAAGAACATCTTGTTTAATGAATTAAATGTAAAGTGTCCTTTAGACTTAAGTAAAGAACTGATTTGATTTGTAAGGACAAGTGCAGCTGGATTGTTTAAGAGTTAGACCATGTAGTGTTTACAGATTACCTACTTAACTTAATCCTCTTTATCCCTGGTGGGCCATAAAGCATCAATGATCTCCGTGTTTGCAGATTACACTTGTAGTGTACAATGATTTAAAATGTTCTGGTTATTTATATTAAACTTTATTATATAAACATGAACTGATGTTGCCTTCTGTATTGCATTCTATGTTTTACCATCATGTCAATAGGTGAGACTTAATTGTATAGCTTTTTGTGTTGACTTTTATAGGCCACGTCCACAGTTGAAGTGGACATGGAGAAGGCAGAGAAGCTGCTGGTCACCAGGGCAGACTTCTTTGGATCTCTCAACAATGACATCAAACCTGTATGTGCTTCCTTTTTACAGTTTATGCTCTGATAGCTCCTTTATAGTCAGTAACCTTTACCTCTGTGGTTTCCAGGCCTTTGGTACAAACCAGGAGGACTACTCCAGCTACATCATGAATGGCATCATCAAGTGGGGCGACCCGGTCACCCACGTGCTGGATGACGGAGAGTTACTGGTGCAGCAGACCAAGAACAGTGAGCGCACGCCGCTGGTTGCTGTTCTTTTGGAAGGTAACAATCACACCCAACAATTCAGTACAATCAAACTATTGAATAAAAAACTGTAAATGTCAAATTTGTATTGATCTCCTTTATCACGCTTTTACAGGGTTACAATTCTTGTACTGACAATGTTGAGGTTTGCTATGGTCCCGCTCTCAAAAATGTAATATGTCTTCAGTTGGTGAAGTTTCTTATGGCCCCAAGATTATGGCTTAACAAGGTTTTTAAAGGGTAACTCAACCCCTGAACAGTGCTTAACTACACCCACAACCAAAATTTGAACAGTACGGGTCAGAGGGAATGAGCTGAGGGCGGGGCTGAGATGGGGGCTGAGTGGGGACGGGACCTGAGACCCACAGTGACAGATTGATTGAACAGCTGTCAAACTGACAGACGCAAGTATCTTTGCCTCTTTCTCCCCCCTTTCACCTGAGCTGGAGGGAGCTGGTTTATCTGTGGACACTGGGACTAAACATTTTCATTCGAAAGTCAGGGCTGACGAGAGAGAAAGGGGGCAGCGAGGAAGGCTAATGTACAAAGCATGGACTGATTTGTGGGAAATTGTACATTCATTTTGAAGTAGATATAGACATAACGAGGCAGACATTAGATCCCAAAGTTCCCTCAAAAGTACTCTCTGCAGCGCTCTGGAACGTTTATGTGTCCTTGTATTTAACACAATGTATAGAATTCTAATATCCCAGACTGGTTTACGGTTTTCAAGTTATTAATGAAAAATAAAAGGTTTATACAGATTATCAGCTAAAAAAAAGTTGGTGTGGGGTTGAGTTACCCTTTAAGTGCATTAGTAAAGTGTTTCTCATCAGAGGGAAGGGAAACCCACCAAAAACTCGGCTTTACTCAATTTATTGACAACATACAACCATGAAGACCTGCACCTCTGACAGTAATAACATTTCTTTGTGGACACACACATTACCAGGTCCACCCCACAGCGGCAAAACAGCCTTGGCAGCTCAGATTGCAGAGGAGTCACAGTTCCCCTTCATTAAGATCTGCTCTCCAGACAAGATGATTGGATTCTCTGAGATCTCCAAGTGCCAGGCAATCAAAAAGGTAAGTGCATCTAAACAGGCTGAAGATGCATTTGCAATTAGAGAAGTGTATTACAAACTTGTTCGATGCGTTTAATTGCACATTTTTTCTTCCTTCTTTCTTCAACTTTGCTGTGCGCAGGTCTTTGATGACGCCTATAAGTCCCAGCTCAGTTGTGTAGTGGTAGATGACATTGAGCGTCTCCTTGATTATGTCCCTATCGGCCCTCGCTTTTCCAACCTGGTGCTTCAGGCTCTTCTGGTGCTGCTCAAGAAGCCCCCACCAAAGGTAAAAAGGCACAATGAAGTATGCTTATGTCCTACTAATAAATGAACAGCACAATGAACATACTTATTACAACCTCCTCAAATATTTACCTGAATGTTTTAAACAGTACTTATGTACTATACTAGCATAATGCTAAGCTATTCTGTATAAAAATCTGAGTGTTACCCATAGATAGTATAATTATGGATGATATCCGCCCATTGGTCCCCTATTCACCAATATGGTCATTACGAATCGGCAATAAAATGGCCGTTACATCCGGGCTTTTTCCATAGTAAAACAATAGTTTTTAGATAGCATAAACAAACATATTAATCAAAAATTCACCCCCCCCAGAGTTGTCACGTAGTAAAAACTTAGCTCTAGAGACCGGAGCCATCTTTTGTACCAGGCTGTAAACATGAGTTTTACTCTTGTAAAGTCGCCATTGGGTTTCTCCTTATATTTCCGCTTTTGGAGCCTGCCCTCTGGTGGACGGAGGTATATCCCTGTATTTTGCTGTAAAATCACCGTATGGCGGCGCCCTTACACGACGACCATTTAAGAGGTACCATGGGAGAGGCTTGGTGTTACCGTTGATGAACTTAATACAGCCAAGGAGATGTTTTTGTTTTGTTGCTTCATCTGCTGTGCTGTTATGTAAACGATAAAGTAATGTAACATTGTTATTGAAAGCTGTTGGCTGCTAGCTTCACCCAGTGTTTTTTTTTTTTTTTGCTCTGAAACCAACCTACTAAAGCACTGCTCTAAAACACATTACAATGAAACAGTTGTGTGTTTGAAAGCAGAACAAAAATATTACTTATTTATGTGTGTCATGACTGTAGCAATGGTGTTCACAGCGCCACTACTGGCTGATCCATGTGAACGTGTGTATCTTTTGATTCTGCTAACAGCTAGCATTTGCATTTTGGCGTTGTGATTAACTGCAAGTAACCAGCAATTGTCTACAACAGCTGGGATACTCGGTGACCTATAAAGCACAAGCTGAATAAACAAATATTGCAGTCAGGGACAACTGATATAAACTAGGTTGGCTAAGCCCTTCTTGTCATGTCATTACTTTGTATATGTTTGTGTTAACAGAGCACACACTAAGGTAAGAGTATATATGGGCTTCATAACACTGAGTTACAGCAATGGTCCAGTATTGTTCAAAATAATAGCAGAACAATGTGACTAACCAGAATAATCCAGGTTTTTAGTATATTTTTTATTACTTAGTGGCAAACAAGTTACCAGTAGGTGCAGTAGATTCTAAGAAAACAAACAACACCCAGCACTCATGATATTGGATTTAAAGTTATTGCATTAGAATTTTTGGCCACCCAAATTAAATATTCCATGACCCAAAACTGGGAACCACACAACTAGACTATAGCTCCTACTGCCATCTTTAAACCTTTCAGCCAACAAGCACACAAAAAATAAAGTACTAAAAAGAAAAATCCATATTTCGGTGTGTTGTGAAATTAGTTAATAACCTGTGTTCTTATGTCCGCAGGGCCGCAAGCTGCTCATTATTGGCACCACCAGCAGAAAGGACGTCTTGCAGGAGATGGAGATGTTAGACGCCTTCAGCACCACTATCCACGTCCCCAACATTTCCACCGGAGAGCAGCTGGTGGATACCCTGGAGGTACAGCCAGACTCTACCCTCCCTCACATGCAGCAATCACATGCCAACTTAACTTTTATGTTATCAGAAAGACATACACACTCAATGATAGGTATAATTGAATGGGTTGGGCGGTATGACAATAATACAGTATACAGTATCAGAAATACCAACAGTATCACTCAATACAGTATAGTTACGAAAATAAGTCATGATATAATTTTTATTAAACATGCAAAGGTTTTTTTTTTCTAATAAGCCTGAACAATGGTATAAAACTCATAATATAATAACATAATATAACAATAATTCATCAAAAAATTAATAATAATAATAATTAATGGGACGGCGTGGCTCAGTGGTAGAGCAGTCTTCCTATAACCAGAAGGTTGGCGGTTCGATTCCCGCTCTGCCCTGTTCATACTGTCGTTGTGTGTCTGTAGAGGTGTGTTTGGTGGTGGTAGGAGAAGGTTGAGCGCCGTGTGTATGGCAGCCCCCATCTCTGTCTGCCCCAGGTGTGAATGTGTGTGAATGGGGTGAGTGGAAGCACGATGTAAAGCGCTTTGGGTGCCTGAGAAGGGTGCAAAAATGCGCTATATAAATGCATACCATTTACCATTTACCATGATTAAACTTCAGTTATTAATTAGACGCTCCTGCAGCACGCGTCACATGACTGCCCCTCAGTAGATGATGCAGTCAGACTTGGTAAATGCAAGAGACTCTGTCTTAAAAGATGCAACTGTTTTAACCGTCATTTTACCTAATGTCAAAAAAAAGGAGAGCATCTAAAGAGGCTGTGGTCAATATTTGTGAAGAAGATGAGGTCAGGGACAGCAGACCAACACAAATGAATGGATTTTATTTTGTCGCTCACTACTCTTCTCTTTACTCTTCATTCTGACACTGCCTTATATAGAAACAGACAACAAATATCTATAAAACTATAAAAAAAAAATATATACGACAGAAACCAGCACCTACAAATCACAAACGACAGTTTTCCTACAAATATGCGCTTGATGGGGGGCTAACTTCATGCAGGTTTGGCTGCGGGGATAAAGATAGGAGACTATATACCCCCTGAGGGACGGGATTTTCTGTTTGTGTTTGGAACATCCTCATATTGGCAGCTTCAAAATGAAACCGGCGTAGACAGGGCAGCTTATTAACAGCTGCCACTGCATAAAGCTCATCTATGGGCTTCTCTACAGAACTACAAGAATAGTCCCGCTGACACAACGTTTAGTGAGGGGCAAGTGTTACTCTCTAATGGGGTTTAATGTGCGTGCTCCCGTCACAAGAATTAAAGTAAAGACTGATATCCTGCTCACAGAGAGTTTCTGTGAAAAGCCTAAATAAACACTGCTGTCTTTATGTTTGGTCACACGGTAATCACAGAGACATTTACGTGCTCTCCTGTGCACGCACCCGCTCTCGTCACATTACGCCGGCTTCTCTCTGATGTGTACTCTCAAAAATGAATCCATTAACAAATCTAAGTCTAAATTGTGTCTGTGAGCGTAAGAAGGCATTGCTGCAGAGGCACTGTTCTTTCTGTGCGTAATTAAAGCAATGTCGTGACGCATGGCACTTGCTTCACTTTCAACAGAAACTCATTTACTGCTCACATAAACCAATATTCACAACATTTAGCCACCTTGAGTGTTTTATCTGCAGCACAAGTGTAAAAGTCATGCTTAGTGCTGTATTGCAGGTAAAATTAAGCAGTCATAGGGTGGTTCTAAACGTATCTCTGCCCCGTCAGGCTTGAAGATGATAACACTGTATACCAGGGTATATTTTTGGGCCTGTATAACGGTATAAAAAATTTGATATTGCCAACACTGATTCATCTGTAAGCCCTAAAGGTCCTCTAATGAGCCGACCCATAACAGAGGTCACACTCTGGACCTGGTCATTACTAAAGGTGTTCATATTTCAGATGTCACTGTGATTGATGTTGCTCTATCTGATCATTCATGTGTCTTTTTTCATCTGTCCATAATTCCAAAAGTTGCTGTTGGACCTACTGTTGTAAAAAAGAGATACATTAACGATAACACCAGGACACAGTTTATGGAGGCAATCAGGTTTGAAAATGCCTCATCAGGTCAAGTTGATGATTTGTTGAATTGTTATACTTCAGGTGTTTTAAATGTTATGGACACCATTGCTCCTGTTAAGGTTAAAGTGATCAGGACGAGGCAGAAGGCTTCATGGAGCAATGCTCACTCTGTCAGGGCACAGAAAAGGGAATGCGAAAAGCCGAAAGAAAATGGCGTAAATTGAAACTCTTAATTCATTATGAGGTATACAAAGAAAATTTGCATGTTTTCAATCAAACTTTGCAAAAAGAAAGAGAAATATTCTTCTCAGATATCATTAACAACAATAGTAACAACCTGCGTGTCCTGTTTGCTACAGTGAACAGATTAACAAACCCTCCAGCTCCATTTCCACCAGAATTAGTTTCCACCACTAAATGCAATGAGTTTGCATTGTTTTTCAACGACAAGGTTCAAGGCATTAAACATGCGATACAGTCCAAAGGGCATACAACAACACTGCAGCCACCTAGGAGACACTTGGTTGGTTTAACACATTTTACTCCCATTAATGACAGAACAAATGAAAAAACTGTCTCCAGCCTGAGTTCATCCACCTGCTGCCTCGATGTTTTACCCACTAGATTTCTAAAATCAGTACTAAGCAGTTTGTTACCACAACTCACTGATATAGTCAATAATTCCTTACAGTCTGGAACATTTCCAAGGGCCTTAAAAACTGCTATCATTAAGCCTCTCCTAAAGAAGAGCAGTCTTGATGCTACAGTGCTCAACAACTATCGGCCCATATCAAACCTGCCATTTTTAGGAAAGTCATCGAAAAAGTTGTATATCAGCAACTTAATGACTTTCTATTACTTAACAACTGCTTTGATCCTTTTCAGTCAGGATTCAGGCCCCATCACAGCACTGAGACTGCACTTATCAAAGTCACAAATGACATCCGTATGAACACTGACGCAGGCAAAGTCTCTGTCTTAGTTCTGTTGGACTTGAGTGCTGCGTTTGATACAGTGGACCATGAAATCCTGACACAAAGATTAGAGGAATGGATAGGTATCACTGGAACTGCCCTTAAATGGTTTCAGTCCTATCTTGAAGACAGGAAGTACTTTGTTTCGGTTGGTAACTGTGTGTCAGACCAAATGGCCCTGACATGTGGGGTTCCACAGGGGTCTATCTTGGGACCTCTATTATTCAATCTCTACATGCTTCCTTTAGGCCAGTTAATATGCAGCTGTGGCATATCCTACCATAATTATGCAGATGACACTCAGATTTACATTTCACTCACAGCAGGTGAAAATGGACCAATCCATTCACTGTGTCACTGCATCGAACAGATTGACATGTGGATGCAAAATAATTTTCTCCAACTGAACAGAAACAAGACTGAACTAATCATCTTTGGGCCACAGAAACAAAGAGAAAGTGTCAGCAGCCACCTCGCGTCTCTTTCTCTAAAATCTAAAAATCAGGTTAGAAATCTAGGGTCATCATGGACTCAGACTTGAATTTCCACAGTCACATTAAGTCAATTACATCATCTGCATTTTATCACCTTAAAAACATTTCCAGAGTCAAAGGGATGATGTCTCAACCAGACTTAGAGAAACTTATCCATGCTTTTGTCTCCAGCAGGTTAGATTACTGTAACGGCCTGCTCACTGGTCTCTCAAAACGAGGGTTAAGACAGCTGCAGCTTATTCAGAACGCGCTGCCCGGGTTCTAACCAAAACCAGGAAGTACAACCACATCACGCCAGTTTTAAAATCTCTGCACTGGCTTCCTGTTGCTCAGAGAATAGACTTTAAAACAGCACTGCTGGTTTACAAGTCTCTAAATGGTTTAGCACCAGAATATATTTCTGACATGCTAGTTACTTATGAACCTCCTCGGACTCTGAGAACATCTGGGACAGGCCTTCTGCTCGTGCCCAGAGTTAGAACTAAACAGGGTGAAGCAGCGTTTAAGTTTCATGCAGCAAAAACCTGGAATAGCCTCCCAGATGAAGTAAAACAAGCCTCAACTTTAACAATGTTCAAGGGGAGGTTAAAAACTCTCTTTAGCTCCGCCTACACTACAACCTAAAGTGTTAGTTTTTTTCTAGGGATGCACCGAAATGAAATTCTTGGCCGAAGCCGAAGCCGAATAATAATGAAATGCTTGGCCGAAGGCCGAATACGAATACCGAACGCGGTGTTTCACATTTTTTCCATTTATTTTGCCAATTTTTTCACCATTACAATAATTAAATAGTAAAAATTTGCTTTTTACTATTTTGTGTTGCTTTTCAGATAACAAAAATCAAATAACAAAAATACAATTTCAAAATATTTATTTAACTAACAATGAGCAATACATTTGTTATGGTATTTATTAATCTTCCTTAATGTAAGATAATAAAAAAATATTTAGTTCATGTTAGGATGAGTGCATTCACAATTTTAACAAATAGGCCTACCACTTTTGATACTTTTTTAATTCAAAAATTACAAATGTGATACTTAATTTTAATACTGTATTAGTAAATGTTAACATTAAGATTAATAAATGCTGTTAATAAGGGGTTTTCATTGTTAGTTAATGTTAAAAATAGAAACTACTTATAAAGTGTTACCATAATCCAAAATATAAATAAAATCTTAAATTAATTTCCCATACAAGTAGCCTACCTGCGTGCCATCTGCGCCAGGTCGGGAAAGCAGCCTTGATTGGTCCTCCAAAATTCGAGAGGGTTATTGCTCGTGGGGAGGGGGCTTCTGAGAGATACCCATCCAACTGTTGAGCAGTCGAGCTTGTCCTCTGTCTTGCAAATGGGTTATTCTCTTGGAGGATCTCATCGTCAGACAGCGAGACTGTGCCCGGCTCATCTGTAGTACGTGCCCGTTTACTCTCTGCGCTGATGTGCATCACCTGACCGTCTCCATTACCTAGCGGCTTTCCCAAATCCAACTCGGCCTGGATTATTTCTCGTGTGTGCATCTTTTTCCCCACATCCAAGTAATGATCTTTAGGCTATATCGTGGATCAAGCACAGTCGCGATGCAGTACAGGAGTTCTGAGTCCGCCTGACTAAATCGTGTGCTGACAGCTTCTAAGAGCGCACTTTTAGTTTCACTTTCACTCCGTGGTCTGTTTCACTTGAAGTAGGTACGTTTTTGCAGATGCACCCCGTCTGGACAATTCAGCAGAACAATGTCTGCAAACGGCCGTTTCTGCCTCTTTCTCTGACACTTTAAAGTGCTTCCACACTGCTGACATGTTTGCTGCATAAAGCCCGCGCCTCTCACTCTACGCGGGTTATTTGATTGCGTCATTAAAAACGTCATTGTTCGGCAAAATTTATTCGGCCTTTTTACTTATTCGGCCGAACACCGAAAGTGCTTTTTTTGGCTATTTTCGGCCGAATAATTTCGGTGGCCGAACATTCGGTGCATCCCTATTTTTTTCTTTTATCTGCACTCTTCTTTTTAAAATGTTTTTAATTTTTTCTTATGTTTCTTAATATAAATCTTGTAAATTGTCTTTTATTCCTGTAAAGCACTTTGAGTTACCAAGTGTATGAATTGTGCTATATAAATAAAATTGCCTTGCCTTGCCTTGCCTCTTGTTGTTTGTAGCTGCTGGGAAGCTTCACAGATAAGGAGCGAGGCAGCATTGCGAACCAGCTCAAAGGGAAGCGAGTCTGGATCGGTATCAAGAAGCTCCTTGTGCTCATTGAGATGTCCCTGCAGGTATTACACTATTCACAAAAGTGAAAACGCTGCTAATTGAGCTGGTTAAACATATAACTTTCATTTGAATCAGGAGATTTGTCATGTATGTTTTTTGTCTGTACATATATTTCTACCAAGTTTCTCTTTCAATTTTATTTTTAGATGGAGCCCGACTACAGAGTGACCAAATTCCTGTCTTTGCTGCGAGACGAGGGGGCGTGAGTATTACATTTGTTCTTGTATGTTCTTTTACTTTCATCACACTTTATCCATTACCATATAGTGGGGATCGAAAGTTTGGGCACCCCAGGTAAAATAATTTATTAATGTGCATAAAGACGCCAAGAAAAGATGGAAAAATGTCCAAAAGGCATCAAATGACAGATTATGACAGATATCCTTATAATAAGTCAAAAAAGTTAAATTTTATTTCCATCATTTACACTTTCAAAATAACAGAAAACAAAAAAATGGTGTCTGCAAAAGTTTGGGCACCCTGCAGAGTTAATACCTTGTACTGCCCCCTTTGGCAAGCTAGGACCTGACAGTGTCATGGATTGTTCTCAATCATCGTCTGGTTAGACCAGGTGATGTCAATCTCTAAGGTTTTAAATGCCCAGACTCATGGGTTCTTCTAAGCAGTCTAGAAATCTGAAACTGAAAATAGTTGGCGCTCACAAAGCAGAAGAAGTCTATAAAAAGATAGCAACCGTTTTCAGATGCCAATATCCTCTGTTCGGAATGTAATTAAGAAATGGCAGTCATCAGGAACAGTGGAAGTTAAAGCAAGATCTGGAAGACCAAGAAAAATATCAGACAGAACGGCTCGCAGGATTGTGAGAAAAGTAAGTCAAAACCCACGTTTGACTGCACGATCCCTCCAGAAAGATCTGGCAGACACTGGAGTTGTGGTACACTATTCCACTATAAAGAGATACTTGTACAAATATGGACTTCATGGAAGAGTCATCAGAAGAAAACCTCTCCTAGTCCTCAACACAAAAATCAGCATTTGAAGTTTGCAAATGAACATATAGACAAGCATGATGCATTTTGGAAACAAGTTCTGTGGACCGATGAGGTTAAAATATAACTTTTTGGCCGGAATGAGCAAAGGTATGTTTGGAGAAGAAAGGGCACAGAATTTAATGAAAAGAACCTTTGTCCAACTGTTAAGTATGGGGTGGATCGATCATGTTTTGGGGTTGTATTGCAGCCAGTGGCACAGGGAACATTTCACGAGTAGACAGAAAAATGGATTCAATACAATTTCTGCAAATTTTGGATGCTAACTTGATGCCATCTGTGAAAAAGCTGGAGTTAAAGAGAGGATGGCTTCTACAAATGGATAATGATCCTAAACACACCTCAAAATCCACGGTGGATTACATCAAGAGGCATTAACTAAAGGTTTTGCCATGGCCTTTACAATCTCCTGACCTCAACATAATTGAAAATCTATGGATAGACCTTAAAAGAGCAGTGCGTGACAGACAGCTCAGAAATCTCAAAGAACTAGAAGACTTTTGTAAGGAAGAATGGGCAAAGATACCTCAAACAAGAATTGAAAGACTCTTGGCTAGTTACAAAAAGTGTTTACAAGCTGTGATACTTGCCAAAGGGGGATTGTACAAGGTATTAACTCTGCAGGGTGCCCAAACTTTTGCAGACACCATTTTTTTGTTGTCTGTTATTTTGAAAGTGTAAATGATGGAAATTATTATTATATTATTATTATAAGGATGTCTAATCTGTCATTTGATGCCTTTTGCAGATTTTTCCATCTTTTCTTGGCGTCTTTATGCACATTAATACATTTTTTTACCTGGGGTGCCAAACTTTTGATCCCCACTGTATTTTTGTCTTATTTGCATTGATCAGAGGTGTAAAGAGTACCTGAAAGCCATACTTGAGTAAAAGTACAGATTCCTTACTGTAAAAATTACTCCACTACAAGTTACAAGTCACCAATTTAAATACGACTTGAGTAAAAGTCTTAAAGTATCCCATTTTAAAAGTACTTAAGTATTTTACTCGTACTGATTGTTGGCTCAAAGATGCACTAGACATCAACACAAAGATATATTGTAGGTCAGTTAAAAAGAAGAAAGTTTATTTATGAGGTTTTACTTCCTAATATAGAAAAGAAATTGAACACCTCAATATTTCGACACGGCAGAGCAAAAACACAGATTAAACAAGTCTGTCCAAGTCAAACTTAAGTCCTCAAAAAAGACATAAGTAAAACATTTTTTAAAAATAAGGTATTTTAAGTAAAATGGACAAAGAAAAAAAAAAAAAGTCAAATCAGGGTTGGCACAATTTTGGCCAGTTCTCAGCCCAATACTAGTAACGATGTTGATACCAAACATTCTAGAGCAGTCATTCCCAAACTGTGGTCCGCGGACCACTAGTGGTCCGTGAGGGTACTGCAGGTGGTCCGTGGAAAGGCAAAATAAAATAATATTTTACCTTCATTTTACCAGGAAATTCCCATAAAAAAAATTAAAAGAATATGTAGGCCTATATTGATATAACATTTGCATTAAATTGTCAAGTTATTGTGCGATTACTAAAATAGGCCAGTGGTGTTCGGCCGTGACGTTCAAGTTCAGTGTTGTTATGGATCGGTGGATAGCAACAGGTTCTCTGAAGAGAAAAGAGGCAGCCGTTGTGTGCAGTAAACTTTCTTTTAACAAGCCTGTTGCACACTGATGTGATGACTAGTTATAGTAGTGCTAGTAAGCCTATTTAGAGGTGCGGATTAATTCAGGTAAGACTGTGTGTAGACATTTTATTATGTGTGTTATGAGGTGGTCCGCAAATTTTTTGATTACAAATAGTGGTCCACACACACAAAAAGTTTGAAAAACCCTGTTCTAGAGCACCCTCTAGTTCGTAATAAATTGTAACATGAGCCATGTGTATATTATATATTATATACATATATATAATTATAATAATTTATATTTATATTTAAAAAATATAGCACAGACCTTTATAGAGAGAGAAAGAGATGTGAGCCTGTAATTAGACCCAACAGAGTAACTATAGACTGTATGTCTGACAGCACAGCTAACATCAACAGCTAATGCTTAAACAAAATCTATTAATGATTCCATAGTAAACCAGACTTATTGCATAAGTTATGTTTTTCAGCTTCTAGTCATTTATTGTGCATGCTACCTTATATTTACCAGTATTTTACTTTAATAAAATTGAGATATGTCATGCATAGGATTGGTACCATAAGGTTTAACCAAAATCTAAATGTAGCTTGTAGCAACATTAACTTAATTAATAAAGTTAGCAAACACTAACCAGTCTGTTAACATTAAGCCTCCAAGTTTGGAGCAAATCTTTGCATGATATCTTGGTAAACCAGATATATTGCATTAGTTGTTTTCCAAATGATTGTAATTTATTGTACATGGCATGCTGCCTTATATTTTCCATTTTTCAGCTCGGTAACCTCAGTTTTGCACATTAAGCTAGCCTTAATTTAAACCCCATTTGACTGCTATATTTCCAATGTTACACTTTATACAGACGTAGAGATGGGACCAAGTCACACATGTGCAAGTCTCAAGTAAGTCTCAAGTCTGAACCTTCAAGTCTCAAGTAAGTCCCAAGTATTTTTTTCCTGGGCAAGTCAAGTCAAGTCACAGGCTATGCCAAGTCAAGTCAAGTCCTGTAGTAGGCCAAGTCAAGTCCAAGTCAAGTCACCTTACTATTGTAATTTTACTTGTAGAATCTGATCTTAATAGTGAAGAAGACAAGATATAAGTAACTGTCAGTAAATGACAATAATTTGGATTTGCATTGTAAATACTCATGTTCAGTAAAATACGTCTTGGAATGTAACTTCATAAAATTATTTATTTTTCACCTCTGCCAACAGTGTTTGAAATGTTTTAATTTTTTAACATCCATAAGAGTCCATAAAACAAATAACAGCTTAACATCCAACAGACTCCTCTCTGAACAACTCCCTCTCTCTCTCTCAAACACAGTTTACGTACATTAAACTTTGTTACATTTCTCCTTTCTCTCGCTCACACACACACACACACACACACACACACACACACACACACACACACACACACACACACACACACACACACACACACACACATACACACACACATACACACACACACACACACACACACACACTCTTTCACACTCTCTCTCACACACACACACACACACACACACACTCTTACACTCTCACTCACACACACACACACACTCTCTTACACTCTCACTCACTCACACACAGACACTCTCACTCACTCACACACACACACACACACACACTCTCTCTTACACTCACTCACTCACACACAGACACTCTCACTCACTCACTCACACACACACACACACACACTCTTACACTCTCACTCACTCACACACACACTCTTACACTCTCACTCACTCACACTCACACACTCTTACACTCTCACTTACTCACACACACACACACACACACACACACTCTTACACTCTCACTCACTCACACACACACACACACACACACACACACACACACACACACACACACACTCTTACACTCTCATTCACTCACTCACTCACTCACTCACTCACTCACTCACTCACTCACTCACTCTCTCACTTTGTCAATTATGCTTATTTTATGTTTAATATTTCCTTAACTACATTAAAATATTGTTCCACTAAGTTCAGAGAGCTAAAACCTAAAGATGGCGTCTGGTGTCTTATTGGTTTTAAATGAACAAAAAAGCAGTAATATCAAAAGCCACTAGATGGTTATACTCAATGGCTGCATATTGGCCACCGTATAAAACTAAGTTAAAATTGTAGTTTAAAAAAATATATGTGTTAGGTGAGACTGTGCAAAGTCAAAGATGCCAAAAAATGTGGTTATTTATTTATTTTGCGCACAAAAACTATTTTAGTCGCTTCGTAAAATGTTTGTAGAACCACTGTAGGGAGATGGGCTTTGTAACAACGTCTTTAGTGCCTTTTATGGATTTTGAGAGAGAAAATAACATTGATGTCAATGAAGGCCTGTCTGAGCCAACGTATTTCAACAAAACTATCTTCATCTGTGTCTGAAGATGAAAGGAGGTCTTACGAGTGTTGAACGACAGAATTTTCATTTTTGGGTGAACTAGCTAACTCTTTACCATTGTAGAACCGAGTAATTTTTCTGTGTGTGTGTGTTCAGGTGGCAAACTTAAGAAAATAAGCTAAGTCTCGTACCACTCAATGGAAGTATTTAAAAAAAATAAATCAAAATTATTTTGCCCACATTTGTCTCCAACACAATATGAGGGTTAATGGCTAGTGGCTACATTAGCTATTATTACATTAGCTAACTACCAACTAACCAGAGACATTAACACATTGACAAGCACTTGCACTGGGCAGAATGGCTCTTCAAATGACGGACGAAAGGAGGTTGTAGTCTGGCTGTCTATAATTTGAATGTTGCATGTCTTGCAACGCGCTGTTCGTTTTTTGCCATCTTGGGAATAATTGTTGAAGCCAAAAGCGATGACCCTCGGTAACCCTCCGGCTGACATGTTGTGATATATCTGATCTAAGTGGGCGTGGTGTGCGTAAGGTACGGGGGGCATGACTGATGATAGCGTCGTGATCCAGTCATGACAACACTATTCTCAGCCTGCGCTCCAGCAGGATCAACTTTATTTTTAAAATAATTTATATATGTAGCCGGGTCAAATAGAAAATGCAACTTATCAAAAAGTAGTTACAATTCACCCTTTAGCCAGAAGGTGTCACTCTAGCGACATAACACACTAGTGATGACTTGAAGTCACACCCCATGAGGTCACCACAGCGCCACAGCCAAAGGCCTCGGAAAGAGACCGAGAGAACGGTGCGTATCAGGGGTAAAAATTACTTTTAAAAGGAGTTTAAACATAAAAATAATCTCTGATATGGTTAAACAATGCTTTAATTTACATCTTAGTCTAGGATTATACTTTGGTTGAATTTGTGGAGGCAAGGATTGTTGTGGAGTGCCGCTCGTCCTGTGAGGTGTGTTGCTGCTCACGAGGAAGAGATCTTGAGCTGAATGACGGCGTGAGTGCTCGGTTATAATTCTTATGGTTTATAAGTGTATTGTTTTTTTTTTATTCACAAATTTTGTACATTTTGTGGTGAATGCAGAGGGGAGATTGCACTGTCCAGGGTCCTTCGGTCTGCTGGGGTTGGTCTAGGCAGTATGTCGGCCATTTTGAAGTGATTTTAAGTTCAATGTTACACAATGTGAATAATTAAATTTCAATGTATTTCTATTTTCATAGTACACAAACATTTGAATGTGCACTAAGTTGTTTATTCTTTGTTTTGTTATAGAATAAGTCCACTACTGTGGTCTTAGGGCTTAAACTTTTGGTTGTTTTTAGACTAAAAAGAATGTAATTTATGTTAGAAGCTGAAAATTGAGTCCTGACGTTGTATAAGATTGTTCAGAAGGAAAAGCCAAATCAAACCAAAATTAATGCTGTTCTCCTGCTGGGGGACAGTCGGGAAATAAAAGATCCACATTATTTTTGGGAGCTGCTGGTGTGTGGTCCATTATTTTACAACCCGGCCACATATATTTGGCGCCCCTATGCACCGCATATAGCGCTTACCCCCTTTTTGCGCCACTGCTGGCACTGCATGAAGAGCTGGCTTTGGCTTCATCAGTGGCTGCAGCCATTGCTAATGTGAAACACCTGGTTTTCGGGAGGCTGCGAATTCACGTTCACAACAGAGTAACACATGTAGGCAAATAGCATCTGGTACCTTCAATAGCCTGCAGATGGCGATATCGCCTCTTTCACCCAAGAAATAAGCCACGGCAGACAAAGTTGACTTGACGTGCACAAAAACAATGTAGCGAGTAACGGTAAGAGTCAGTTCAAATGTAGTGGAGTAAAGAGTACAAATATTCAATCAAAAATGTAGTTGAGTAGAGAGTAAAAGTTGCTTATATTTTTGATACTCAGTACAAGTACAAAGTAACTTAAGTACAGTAGAAAAGTACATTCACTTAAGTACTTTACACCTCTGGCATTGATTAATAAAATACATTGCTAAATGTTGTGACCGCATTAATGTGTTATTCAGATACAAATTCATGGGGTTTTTATTTTATGTTGTAATTGCCAGGTTGAATGATGGCGATCAGATCCGTATTTAAGCAGCGGGTTTTTCGGGTAAGGTCAACAACAGGAGTAAGAGTAGCGACTAGAGGCTAATGATAGCACCCCAGATAGCTAGTCTGTTAGCTTTTTCCTTTTTTGTGTTTACATATTTTGTCGAACACGTTTCTGTGTTTGTGGTGTGTTTGTTTTCTCTAGATAGGTTTTGTACATCTCACTTCTACCAGCCAAAAGTGGATAAAGCATGCACAAATTAACTTAATGCAATAAAGGACAGGCAATGTTTTTTTTCTCTATCTTTCTTGAACATAGCCCCTCACTCACACACACAGTGCATCAGAACAGCTGGCCTCATGGCTGTCTTAAGTTGGAGAAAACCACTGCTTAAATTAAATGTGACTGAACTCTATATTTGATCTTCAAAACATAAATAGGAAGCCAACTAGTGGTTAATAGTTTTTAAGGCTTTAATAACATGCAATGCATTTCCTGAAATTTATATATCTGATGCCTAGGTAAACCTCAAAATTCTCTTTTTATTATACAGTATACAGTTATCCTGGTCTCTAGGGATTGGACTTGGGTTTCCAGGGGGCAGTATCAATGGGTATAGAAAAAACTGCCTCTCAATCAATTTGGAGACACACAATCAATCAGAAAAACAAAGCATTGCACCATTTTAGTTAAATAGAATATCGTCAAAAGAGTGACCATTAAATACATTTTTCTCAGACGGACCAAAAGTGTTGAGCAGCAGGAAAATTTGTTAATGTGCTTGTTCTGCAGTGTGTCATCTTTTTTTTACTTGGTGGATGGGTTTGCTGTGCTTGGGTTTCATCAAAAATCTCCCTATCACTAGAGAAATCTTCTAGCTAAATCACTCACATTCCTATTTCTGCTCTTCCATTTTCTAGTGATCGGAGCTTCTATCAGTAAAATGATCCACACCGCTGTCGCCAAGTCAACAATGCGACATGAACAAGGAGAGGCAAAGTAGAAGAAGATGCTGTTCTTCCTGACCATCCACCCCAGCGCTCAACAGATGCCAACATTCTTCATATCTCAGCATGTTTTAGCACACTCACTTCATCGTCCACGGTTACTGACATATCACAGCAAACCACTGGAAGTTGTACTGTTTCAAACGGTTTCTGTAATGACATTGCAATAGACAATTGTATAAAGTGCTGTTTTGTGCATTGTGCGTAAAAAAAGAAAAAGTCACGTGCATTGTGCGTAAAAAAAGAAAAAGTCACGTGTGTTCGTAGCTGTAGTATTTGTTGCATATCTTCGTCCTGCTAGGTCGTTCTTATTAGAATATGTATCCCTACAATCAAAAACAGTATATCCAAATCTCTATGCCATTTAAATATTAATACGTAAATATTAATAAGAGTGGCTGTAAAAATATAGGAGCTGTTCCATGTGTAAATGTGAACCCTTTAACTAAATGTTTTGTAAATCTTATACATAGAGAAAAGGGAGAATATTATCAAAATAAGTTGAGATGTCTTTGTTCTTTATCAGTATGGTTTGGAGATGTTGCTTACCTGGCTTACTGTAATAGTGGAAATAAATGTTGGATTGGTGGCCTGTCTGTTTGTACAGTACAGTTGAGTCTAGCTAGTGTAGCCATGGCGACATCAGTGTTTTAAAGAAAAAAATATCCAGCACTTTAAAAAAAACAAAAAACATAGTATTTATTTCAGTTGTGTGAAAGTGGAGCTGGTGTTCCTTGTGCGCACGTGAAGGAGAGCTAAAGGTTGCATGTGTCCGGTGTGTGAGTTTATGCGATGTGTGTGAAAATATGTATAAATGCGAGCACGAGTGACGGTTTTGTGGGTCTACTCATGTCGTGTATTCAGTGCTTCTCGTCTCAAGTTCTCGTTTTGTTTTGATCATTGATAATGATGTGTGCGGGTGTGAATATCTATTAACATGCAGATGTATTATTGCAATAAAAGGCACCGATGCACAGAAAAATAATTGTGTGGTCTGTATAAATTCTTTATTCATACACCAGGAAGCCAGGAATTTACCTCTTTATGAGAATTTTATACAAATGTAAACACATCAGACTCTATACACCAGTCTTTACAGCTCACACTCTCCATGGGCTTTGCAATGCGTTGGAGAAAGTTCTACAGAAAAAAATAACAAACACAAACCACTTTCCAGCTCAGAAGTCAAAACCAAGTAGTCAGCTCCCAAACAATCACAGAATGAAGCTGGCAATTTTTATATAAAGAAAATATTGAATACCAAACTATGATTAACATTTGCATTTAAATAAGACATAACACTTATGATCTCAAAAGATCAAAATGCATTTTAAAATGAAAGAGCTAGTGTACAACAGCAAAAAGTTGCAAAAATGAAATGTTTAGTAAAATATTATTAAAGTTTTTAGATATTTTGAATTTCTGGCATTAAACATTTACAAATGCAAAGGCACAAAGGACCCAGGAAGATGGCTGAAGAAAAATGAAGGGGTCAGGCGTCAAAATCTGGTTCACCCTAAACACAAGCTCCCCTCACACAAACAGAGTAATGTAGTTTATGCAGTTCAGTGAAGAGTGACAGTTATGTCAGTGAAACAAAACAACAGCTTCACAAGAGGATGTATCAGCACAGAAGAGCCAATCCTGGAGGACCTGAGTCTGCAGTCCACCTCCACCTCAAAGAGAAAGGACATTCCTTTGAGGACAGCAATGTCCGAATTTTGGCTAGAGAGGCCAGATGGTTTGAGAGAGGGGTGAAGGAAGCCATTTTTGTTATTGTAACTTATTGTAACTTGTGCGCCCTTTGTTTTCCCACAGGATTTTCCCAGTGGGAAGCATTCAAAGTGGTCAAGTTATAATGTAAGGTGTCTTCTTGGTGTATCTTGAAAGTGAGGAATAGCAAAATATCCTCTTGCCTACTTGAAGTCAGTGCAGCATAAAGCAAACCCAGATGAGGTGGAGTTTATTTGTGGTTTTCTCTTTCCAGAGGTAGGCCCAAACATGTTTCTCAATATGATTGTTTCTGTTTATGCCGTGTATGCAATGAAATAACTTTTGATTTTGTCAGGCCACCATACTGCCACCATACCACCATACATACTGAGTTTCAGCCATAAAGGCCCAAACATCTAGACTGAAGAGTAGTTTTTATCCAAGAGCTACAATAAAACTAAATTCCATCTGACTTTGATAGTACTCATCTACCTCCTGAACAGTAACGAGTGGACACTTCTTATTATGCTAATAGATATTTGTACTATTTAGATTGTTATGATGTGTGTGAGTTTTATGATGTGTGGGAGTATGTATGTGATGTTGTTTTAGGTACAACTTTCGTTGTACTATGCATTGTGCAATGACAATTATTGGTTGATTAATGAAACCCTCATGATAGTATTACAGACTTAATCATATATTGTAAGGTGACCAGCGGTATTGGCAAACAACTGAAACAAGAAGGGAGTTAAACCGTATTATTTTACATTATGTAATTGAATATTAAGTTATATTTGACTAACACAATTCTTTCTTCCATTTTTCTTTGCTCCCTTGTCTGTGCCTCTGTCCTGTTCACAGCAAGAATAAATTGAATATTGATGTTTTGTCTGTTTTTAATCGAGTTTTGTTTGAAAAGTAACTCAAGCCCTTAAATTTCACTTAATATTTCTCAATGAATAGTGCAAGTAATTTTACTTCTTTGCCTAAATTATTTTGTTTGCTGCCACGCTGAAAAATGATTAATAATGTTGCGTCCCAGTGGATTGGGCCGCAATGACTGCTGGAAGATGTATTGTATTTGTTTTCTGTGACCCATGAGTCAGTGTTAGGTGTTTGTGGTCAGCCTCCCCTATTCTAATTAGCAGTGGTGTAAAGTAACGAATTACAAATACTCTCATTACTGTAATTGAGTATTTTTTCTCAGGAATTGTACTTTATTAAGTAGTTTAAAAACAGTGTACTTTTACTTGTACTTGAGTACATTTTTAGTGCTGTATCGGTACTTTTACTGCACTATTTTCCCTCAACCTGCAGTCACTACATTGTTTATTTTTTTTTCCTGTCAATGATGATTGGCTAAGGAGAATAATCAGTCCAGTGATTCCCGTCCAATCAAATCGCGCATAGAAAACTTGCATCAGACAGACTTCAAAACACCTGGCGCCAATTTAGTTTAATCATGGAGGAGGAGGAGGAAGGAAGTGTGGTGGATGCTTCAACATGCAGTAACTCAAATACATCACTTCAGCATCCTTGGCTGTACCTGAAGGAGCTTTTTACAATGAAGGCGAAGAAGGGCAATTGTGTCGTTATGTCATGCCTACTTTGCTTGCCCAGACCGGTTGAAATATCAGCATTCAAGAGTTCTTACTCTAATTTAAAAAAGCACATCGAGGTAAGATTTCATATTTGCTAAGTATCATATCTTAAATATTTATGTTAAATGGTATAATAAACGTCACAAATATAGTGTGGGGGGCATAAATAAAACTGTGTTAGGTTTTATGAGCCAATGTGAATTAGGGATGCACCGAATGTTTCAGGCCAAAAACAATTGCGTTAGCGATTAGCAACCAGCTTGGAGTGAAGGCACGGTCATTTTATTAATGCAGCAGTATGGACGTGTTCGAGAAGACGCAAAAATCATCACAAGCAACGACTGCTTAAAAAGACTATAAACTTAAATAACTATGTATAATGACTTAAATCGCAAAATGGCTTTAAACCGCTACTAAATACACTGCAGAATACAATGCACAATTTGAATGTAAAAGAGAACGACACTGTTATAAAGCTACATATTTATTTCACAGGGTATAAGGTGGAATAAGTCACAGCATAATACTCACTACTCCCTACTCTTGAGAACTTTTGAAGGGGCTACTTTTTACTCGTACTTTGAGTGGTATTTAGGACAGGTACTTTTACTCCACTCACATTACATTTTTGGTAAGTAATAGTACTTTTACTTGAGTATGATTTTTCAGTACTCTTCCCACCACTGCTAATTAGAGATGCATTTTCATATTAAAAGCACAAATTGAGTTCTACCCTGACTTTCTCTACTCGGTATTCATCGCTCGCCACAACATCAAAATGTACTTAAAAAAGTAATGTTTGTGGGTCTGAATGTACAGGCTCCATGGCTTCATTGTCCGAGCTTTCCAAACCCTTAACCTCATTTTCCCGCCACTAGAGTGCAGTATGGCGGCTGCAGTGGAAGTCTCCCTGGCGTCAGCAGAGCAGTAGCCGTCCCGCTCCTCCTGCTCATGACCCGCATTCACCCGTACTTTACAGGCAGGGGGAGGACCGAGCACAAGCTAATAACCTCTGTACAGTTCCCCTGCATGGCCTTGGAAGTCCCGGGCACATACGGCGCTCACGTCTTCACACGCCTCCTCTCAGCGAATTAATGGGGACTACCAAAAGAAAAATAGCAGAAGCCGTTTGACTGACTCGGTAAGTAAGCTAGCTTTTATTTCTCTGCGTTTATTCTGCCTTTTGCCTACACGTGTTCTCGTGACTGTGTTGTAGGTTGCCCGGCATGAGGTTTAATGTAGAGAGTGTCAGTTTACAGCAGTGAAACGCCGCGGGACAGCATAATGGGGACGGCGGTGAACGGTGAGTGCTGTCCTCACGTCAACCCGGCCACTGTTGTACCTGTAGGTAAAGCAGCCAAACACAAGCTTTCTGAGCTCTTATGAAAAGTGTCTTTACACTTTAAGATGCACGCTGGTCGTATACTTTACTCTGTTGCCAGAGACCTTGCTCAGGTAGGACCATAAAGCATAGGTAAGTGTTAAATATTCATTATTCCTTCCATCCAGAAGCCTTTCAGCTCGTGTTTTGCTCTGTATTACTGAGTCATTTAAATGAGTGAGATGTCAAATTGCAATACAGAAAAGCCTTAGATAAGCTAGAGGGCTGTATGCAATCTGCTGGCACTATATACAGTATGTATGTATGTATGTGGCCATAGTCCACATTCCTTTGCCATGACATGTTCAAGTTTGTCTCTGTGTGTGTAAAGGTGTGCCTTATATGAAACAGACATGTGTGTAGCATGGCATGATGTATAGAGTGTGAGTTTGGTAAATGTAGGGTTAGGAGGAGAAGGTTGGGAGGGACACAGTGTACAGAGAGAGAGCGAGATTCGTATCTGGTAGCATTGCAGCGTTGTTTGTCAACCAGTAATAAAGTTAGGGCACCATGGCAGGTGTAAACAAAAACAGACTTCAATTGCTACTATTAATGTTGTTACTTAGGGTTCTTCGCTAAGGGGAGTGACAGGAGGAAAATAACACCGACCGCTGGAAAATGTCAACTTTTGAAATAGGACATCTCTCTCTGGAATATAGAAATGCAATTTTATAAATATAGACAAGTGCAGGTTGTTTTTAAAAGTGTCTTTGTGTATGTACTTTATGGTTAATTTTATAACAATAATAATATTGTAAGCAGTTTTTATTACAGGAATATACAATACATTGTAGTTAATACTAATGCATGCCTGAAGAAAGGTAGTTAGTAGTGTTTCACGCATGTTTTCTATTTAATCGCAATAGTTGCATGATTGCTTATATTTCATATTTATGGCACACTACTTGACATGAGCATATGACATCCATCCATCCATCTTCTACCGCTTATCCGGGGCCAGGTCGCGGGGGCAGCAGTTTAAGCAGAAACGCCCAGACTTCCCCCTCCCCAGACACTTCCTCCAGCTCTTCCGGGGGAATACCGAGGCGTTCCCAGGCCAGCCGAGAGACATGGTCCCTTCAGCGTGTCCTATGTCTTCCCCGAGGTCTCCTCCTCTCCTCCCAGAACACCTCCCTAGGTAGGCGTCCAGGAGGCATCCCAAACAGATGCCCGAGCCACCTCAGCTGGCTCCTCTCAATGTGGAGGAGCAGCGGCTCTACTTTGATCTCTTCCCAAGTGACTGAGCTCCTCAACCTATCTCTAAGGGAGCGCCGTAGATCAATTCACCCCCACAGACTGGTACATCGACTGCATCACTGCAGAAGCTGCACTGATCCGTCTGTCAATCTCATGCTCCTTCCCTCACTTGTGAACAAGACCCCAAGATACTTAAACTCCTCCACTTGAGGCAGGAGCTCTCCACCAACCTGAAGGGGGCAAGCCACCCTTTTCCGACTGAGAACCATGGTCTCAGACTTGGAGGTGCTGATCCTCATCCCAGCCGCTTTACACTCGGCTGCAAACCGCCCCAGTGCACACTCTTTCCATTTCTTGCTAATCAAATCCCCAAGAAATTCCTTTACTTTTAATCTCTTCAAATGTTCCAAGCTGCAATAACATTTTAATAATGGCACCAACTGGTGGTTAAAGACATAACATACAGACATGCTTAGGACTTCTTGCAGTCCTAAACACGTGACACGTGCAGTTATTGATTTTTTTTTTAATAAACAAGTAATCTATTGATTATTGGTTCGATTAATTGACTATTTAAATAAATAGCGTAACTGCATTTTTTTTTGTTTAATTTTCTGTTTGAAATAACATTAACATTTATTTATTCTTGATTGCACATCCATCAGCATTGTAATAGCATTTCATTGCAAAAAAATTAAATACCTGAGACTAAAAGGCTATTAAATAATGAAATGCATAAACAAAAATGCTGTCTAACAGAGTATGACAGTGCTTTATATTGCACATCCATTATCATTGAAATCTTTCTATGTTTCAGTGAGTTTCAAATGCCTTTTAAAGAAAAATGATCTCAGGCTCACCCTAAATAATTGCATTAAATACACATACAAATAAAAGTTAATCCAAAAGTTGCCTTTTTTAAAGTTTTGTTGGCGGTGGGGTGGGGGGAGAAGAACGGAGGTGGCGTTTACTTAGCTTGACGGCGCTAACACAAAGCTAACTAACAAATGAACGGAGTCCTTCATGGTTATTGTTGCTAGGGATGGGCGTTTTCCGCAAATATCACATTCGAATATTTGAGCTCACAAAAAACGAATATTCGAATATTCGTTTATTTAAATTAAGTTTAATGAGACAGACGTTATTTTTCAGTAACATTTATTGTTTCCGTCATTTTTGAACAAGCTTATACACAATAAGCTTAAACATTACGCTACATCGTGTTTTGTAGCTGAAAACCTTTAACAATGTGTGCAAACAAACAAAAAAGTACAGAGCAAAAGCAAAAAAAAAAAAAAGTGAACAAAAAAACGTAAATAAAGCCGCCTGCAGCAATTAGGCTATTGTATTGAAGCTCTATTCTCGCTGTTATGGTTCTCCGTGAAGGAATGTCATAATCTGGTTCAAGAAACTGCAAGACTTCCTTAAAACCTTCCCCCTCGACAAAACTTAAAGGAAGCATATCTCTTGCGATCATTTTTGCTATGAGCTGAGTAGTCTTCTCGGCTCGCTCGGGGGTACATCTCCGCCTACTTGAAGTCGCGAACGTGGTGATGGGCAGCTGTGTGTCTTCATTACTAGGTTCACAATTATTATATTTCGGTGTTTGCACTTAAGATGATTCCGCATTGTAGAGGTGCTGTTGTGGTAACTCAGTTTCGCTTGACAGATTTTGCACACTACGTGATGATCATTTTGATCAAAGTATTTCCAAACTTCGCTACGCTTAACTGCAGAGGACGCCATTTTGTCATCAAACACAATCAACTGGTTTCCACTGCACGCTCCACAGCGCCACCCAATGCATATAGGCCTAAGGGTTATTGTTAGTTGTAGTTTGCGTGCTCAGGTTTTATTGTGGATTTTTTTTTTTTTTTTTACGGCAAGCAAAAATATAGCAAAATTCGAATAGCATTTTTATTTATCGAATAATTACAGCAGACCGAATATTCGAATGTTCGACTATCCGTGCACACCCCTAATTGTTGCGCTAATATTGAATATTGGAACATTAACCTTAACCAAAGAGTTTAATGGCATGAATCGACATGTCCTTGATTTATTTGATGAATCGTTTCTGTCCTACGTGTTGTCCTGTGTCCTGTCCTGTGAATCAAACTCTGATTGGTAGTTCTCACAGAAACACAATTAATTTTGGCCCATGAAGGCCTAACCAATGAGAGAAGCTCTTAACTCTCCTACCCTCATAAAACCACTAAATATGATTGGACATGTACTGAATTTTACTGTTTTAGGATATTAACCCTTTCATGTGTGAAGCAATTTTAACAGAGGTCTAAAGTAATGTTAAAATAAATATAATATGCAATAGGGATGCAACAATACAGCCAGTACACGGTTCAATACGCATCTCCTTTTTATTTGTTTACAGTTTTCAGTTTGGTAAAGCAGACTTTTAGCCTGGCCTGCCGCAACTAATTCTTTTCCTTTTCTATACAAAGAAGTTAGTCTGGTACCATGTTGCTTGCATTCAATTTCAAGGGCGGAGTTTACAAGAAGAATGTTCACCAATCAGAGATATGCTCTCTCTGATTGGTTAACATTCAATCAGAATCAAAAAAGGTGAAAACCACACAATCGTTTGTCAACAAGAAAGCCGTAGAGCGGACACCAGAATGGTTTTATAATTTATATACTTTGCTGGTTATTCAAAACTGAGGCGAGACCAGAAACAAACGACCTCTCAGTAGCAGCGTCCACCATGTGGAATGTTTTAGACTAGCCGTGTGAGCCAAGTTACTTGTGTATGACGGGGCCAGCAAACCACACCCTGCCGCAGACAAACGGCTTGTGGTTGGTCCGTCCGCAAAATCGCTGAGGAAGGGATTTGCTGTGAGAAAGGGACCAGACCGTCTCCTTTTGAAAAAAGAAAAACGGTCTGGTATACCAGGCTAGTAGAATTTATGGTGCCATTATTAAATTATTTAATTTGATTTGATTTGTGGGTGGATTTTATATAGAAACAAAAGCTGTTGTATTTTCAAAACGGTCTTTATTTTACTAATAAAGCATATAACACAAAAAGTGCTTATAGAAAGGCTCAGGGAAATGTGCAATGTAAAGTAGCCTAGATACAATATACTATTCCTGTGTATTCAATTCAAAGATTCAAAGTGTTTATTGTCATGTGTACAGACAGAAAGCATGTTTCCCTGTACAATGAAATTCTTACTTTGCCGTCCACAGTAAAAAGTCACACAAGTAAGTCACACAAGTAAGTTAAAAATAAAAATAAGATAAGTATAAGTAATAAAAGGGCAGCAAATATATAAAAATAAAAAATAATATAAAAAATATAAAAAATATAACGGGGCAAAAGAGTAAAGTAATAAAGTGATAAAGTGATAAAGTGAGGTAGTGCAGTAAGTAAACAATTGTTCATGTACTGTTGTGATTGTGATTGTAGACTCCTATCTGCTGTTTAGGAGTCTTATGGCAGAGGGAAAGAATGAGTTCTTCATTCTGGAAGTCCTGCATTTCACACTTCTGTACCTCCGTCCTGAGGGTAGAAGTGTGAACAGACCATGTTGGGGGTGGGAGGGGTCTTTGAGGATGGAAGCAGCTCTTCTGTGGACTCTGCGGTGGTAGATGCTCTGCAGAGAGGGCAGTGGAGTCCTGGTGATCTTCTGCGCAGTCTTCACCACTCTCTGCAGGCGTTTGCGGTCCATGGCAGAAGTGCTGCCGTACCACACAGTGATGCAGCTGGTCAGGACACTCTCAATGGTGCAGCTGTAGAAGTTGCTGAGGATCTTGGGCGACATGCCAAACTTCCTCAGCCTCCTCAGAAAATACAGCCGCTGTTGAGCCTTCTTGACCAGCTGCGTGATGTGAGGTGTCCAAGTGAGGTCCTCATTGATGTAGACACCCAAGTATTTGAAGTTGCTCACCCTCTCCACTTCAAGCTCCCGGATGAACAGTGGCTGAGGCGTTCTCCTCTCCCTCCTCATGTCCACTATCATCTCCTTTGTCTTGTCCGTGTTGAGGGTGAGGTTGTTGTCTTCATACCATGACACCAGACTGGCCACCTCCCTCCTGTAAGCTGCCTCGTCACCGCCAGCGATGCGTCCTATCACTGCAGTGTCGTCAGCGAACTTCAGGATGATGTTGTCCTTGTGAGAGGCGACACAGTCGTAGGTGTGAAGGATGGGGCTGAGTACACAGCCCTGTGGAGTGCCAATGTTTGTGATGGTGCTGGCTGAAGTCCTATTTCCAATCCTGACAGACTGAGGCCTGCCAGTCAGGAAATCTAGGAGCCAGTCACAGAGGGTGGGGTGCAAACCAAGTGTGGACAGTTTGTGGGTGAGTTTGTGTGGGATGACCGTGTTGAAGGCGGAGCTGTAATCTATAAAAAGTATCCGTAGGTATGAGTCCTTGTTCTCCAGGTGTGAGAGGGAATAGTGGACGGCAGTAGCGATTGCATCCGAGGTAGACCTGTTGGGCCGGTAGGCATACTGCAGGGGGTCAATGGTGTCCGGTATGCTGCTCTGAATGTGGGCCAGCACCACTCTCTCGAAACACTTCATAATGATTGGAGTGAGTGCCACTGGCCTGTAGTCATTCAGGCAGGCAGGTGGGTGGGTTCTTCTTAGGCAGGGGGACGATGGTCGTGGACTTGAAGCATGATGGTACAATGCGCTGGCTGAGGGAGAGGTTGAAGATGGAGGTGAAAACATCAACCAGCTCGTTGGCACATGCTCTGAGGGCCCGCCCAGGAATGTTGTCTGGTCCTGCTGCTTTGCGGGGGTTGATCTTCCTCAGTGCTCTGTGTACCTGGGTTGTTGAGATGGTTGGTGGAGGGGAGGGGGGTTGGGTGATCCAGGTGTGTGTGAGCTCCCTCTCTGCAGTGTCGCTGGGAGCCAAAAAAAAATTGAGGTTCTTCTGTAAAAACATAAGCTTATCAACATTCTCTGCATCAAGATGAGAGGGGGTTGCACTTACAATATCTCCAGCAGTAAGGGGTCTAATGATTATTTATATTATCATATAACTATTTTGTTATTGCACAGTTTTAAAAAACATTAATATCCAGGCACAACATTTATAAACCATTATAAATATCCAGAGCACTGGTGTATGAATGTGTGTGACTGTAGAGTTGAGTTTGGTAATGGTTGGTATGGTTGGCATGATGTAAAGCGCTTTGGATGCCCGAGAAGGGTGCAAAAAAGCGCTATATACAGACGTGGACAAAAATGTTGGTACCCTTCGGTCAATGAAATAAAAACTCACAATGGTCACAGAAAAAACTTTATTCTGACAAAAGTAATAATAAATAAAAAATTCTATGAATGTTAACTAATGAAAGTCAGACATTGCTTTTCAACCATGCTTCAACGGAATCATTTTAAAAAATAAACTCATGGAACAGGCCTGGACAAAATTGATGGTACCCCTAGAAAAGACTGTAAATAATGAGACCAAATGGACGTGTTAATTCAAGGTGTGGGCACTAATTAGCATCACAGGTGTGTACAATCTTGTAATCAGTCAGTGGGCCTATTTATAGGGCTTCAGGTAGTCACTGTGTTGTCTGGTGACATGGTGTGTACCACACTCAACATGGACCAGAGGAAGCGAAGGAAAGAGTTGTCGCAGGAGAATAGAAAGAAAATTATAGACAAGCATGATAAAGGTAAAGGCTATAAGACCATCTCCAAGCAGCTAGATGTTCCTGTGACTACAGTTGCACATATTATTCAGAAATTTAAGATCCATGGGACTGTAATTGAGGAAAGAGATCCAAGGTGAACTCCATGCTCAAGGAACATCAGTGTCAAATCGCACCATCCGTCGTCAGGGCTCCAGACTGCGACCAAATGGTCGCATTTTGCGACCAAAATTTGAGAGTGTGCGACTGAATTTTACATCCAGTCGCACATGTGCTACCAGTAAATTTGCCTTCCCCACCCTCCGTATTTTTTTTATACATTAATCGTGGAAGGGGCACGTCAATGATCAATGAAATGAACAATGAAATAATCAATGAGACGCGAGCGCGCACGCAAACACACACACACACACACACACACACACACACACACACACACACACACACACACACACACATACTCATGAGATGCGAGCACACACTCGCGCTTCATTGAGTGATGCCTGTCTGTGAGGCGGCCAATGCGTGTGAGAAGAATAGGGAATGGCACTGTAAGTGGCTAAAATGCGTGGAGGGGGAGGGGCCTAGAGATAATCGAGCGCGCGTAAACATCTGTGGGAAGGAAACGGAGACAAATATCATCACAACCTGATATGTGCGTGCGTCTGAGCTATGAGCAAGCGAACTATTGATTCGTTCTTCCGACCTGCGGCTAGTGTACCAGTGCCAGAATCTACAGTGTCACCATCGGATGAGGATGCAGAGTCAGAGGTTGGTGTGGCGAAAAAAGCCCGCACTCACCATTTTCGAGAAGACTGGCTGAAAGAATTCAGCTGGCTGAGGTACTATAAGCAGTCGAACTATATGAACTGCGAATACTGCAGCAGCTACCCCAGAACTGCGGGGAACACAAAGTTTGCCGATAGTACAGGCACTTAGCAGTTTAAACACAATACACTGATTAAACACAATCTCAGCCTGAAACATCGAGTATGTCGTGACATAAATCAGAAAGCAACGCCACTGCCGGTTGCTTTTAAAAGACAAATGACTGTAAATCAGAGCGCAGATGAGGCAGAGGTGATGTTGAAATTTAACAAGATGCAGATAATTTCCATCCATCCATCCATCTTCTACCGCTTATCCGGGGCCGGGTCGCGGGGGCAGCAGTCTAAGCAGAGACGCCCAGACTTCCCTCTCCCCGGACACTTCCTCCAGCTCTTCCGGGGGGATACCGAGGCGTTCCCAGGCCAGCTGAGAGACATAGTCCCTCCAGCGTGTCCTAGGTCTTCCCCGGGGTCTCCTCCCGGTGGGACATGCCCGAAACACCTCCCTAGGGAGGCGTCCAGGAGGCATCCGAAACAGATGCCCGAGCCACCTCAGCTGGCTCCTCTCGATGTGGAGGAGCAGCGGCTCTACTTTGAGCTCCTCCCGAGTGACCGAGCTCCTTGAAGACTTGGAGGTGCTGATCCTCATCCCAGCCGCTTCACACTCGGCTGCAAACCGTCCCAGTGCACACTGAAGGTCCTGGCTTGATGGAGACAACAGGACAAGATCATCTGCAAAAAGCAGAGACGAGATCCTGTGGTCACCAAACCAGACTCCCTCCGGCCCCTGGCTGCGCCTAGAAATCCTGTCCATAAAGATAATGAACAGGACCGGTGACAAAGGGCAGCCCTGCCGGAGTCCAACATGCACTGGGAACAGGTCTGACTTACTGCCGGCAATGCGAACCAAGCTCCTGCTCCGGTCGTACAGGGACCGGACAGCCCTTTGCAAAGGGCCCCGGACCCCATACTCCCAGAGCACCCCCCACAGGGCGCCACGAGGGACACAGTCGAATGCCCTCTCCAGATCCACAAAACTGTGAACTGGTTGGGCAAACTCCCATAAACCCTCCAGCACCCTGGAGAGGGTATAGAGCTGGTCCAGTGTTCCACGACCAGGACGAAAACCGCATTGTTCCTCCTGAATCCGAGGTTCAACTATCGGTCGCATTCTCCTCTCCAGTACCCTGGCATAGACTTTCCCGGGGAGGGTGTGATCCCTCTGTAGTTGGAACACACCCTCCGGTCCCCCTTCTTGAAAAGAGGGACCACCACCCCGGTCTGCCAGTCCAGAGGTACTGTCCCCGACCGCCACGCGATGTTGCAGAGGTGTGTCAACCAAGACAGCCCTACAACATCCAGAGACTTGGGGTACTCAGGGCGTATCTCATCCACCCCCGGTGCCCCGCCACTGAGGAGCTTCCCAACTACCTCAGTGACTTCGGCCCGGGTGATGGACGAGTCCACCTCCGAGTCCTCGGCCTCTGCTTCCTCAGTGGAAGACGTGTCGGTGGGGTTGAGGAGATCCTCGAAGTATTCCTTCCACCGTCCAACAATATCCCCAGTTGAAGTCAGCAGGTTCCCACCTCCACTGTAAACAGTGTTGGCAGGGCACTGCTTCCCCCTCCTGAGGCGCCGGACGGTTTGCCAGAATTTCTTCGAGGCCGACCGATAGTCTTTCTCCATGGCCTCACCGAACTCCTCCCAGACCCGAGTTTTAGCCTCCACGACCACCCGGGCTGCAGTCCGCTTGGCCTGCCGGTACCTATCAGCTGCCTCAGGAGTCCCACGGGCCAACCAGGCTCGGTAGGTCTCCTTCTTCAGCTTGACGGCATCCCTTACTTCCGGTGTCCACCACCGGGTTCGGGGGTTGCTGCCACGACAGGCACCGGAGACTTTACGGCCACAGCTTCGAGTGGCCGCATCGACAATGGAGGTGGAGAACATGGTCCACTCGGACTCAATGTCTCCAACCTCCCTCGGGATCTGGTCGAAGCTCTGCCGGAGGTGGGAGTTAAAGGTCTTTCTGACAGGGGGCTCTGCCAAACGTTCCCAACAGACCCTCACAGTACGTTTGGGCCTGCCGAATCTGTCCAGCTTTCTCCCCCGCCATCGGATCCAACTCACCACCAGGTGGTGATCAGTTGACAGCTCCGCCACTCTCTTCACCCGAGTGTCCAAGACATACGGCCGGAGGTCAGATGAAACGTCGATCATCGATCTCCGACCTAGGGTGTCCTGGTGCCACGTGCACTGATGGACACCCTTATGCTTGAACGTGTGTTGGTGTTCGTTATGGACAAACTGTTGCTAGCACAGAAGTCCAATAACAGAACACCACTCGGGTTCAGATCCGGGGGGCCGTTCCTCCCAATCACGCCCCTCCAGGTGTCACTGTCGCTGCCCACGTGAGCGTTGAAGTCCCCCAGTAGAACGACGGAGTCCCCGGTCGGAGCACTTTCCAGCACCCCTCCCAGAGACTCCAAGAAGGCCGGGTACTCTGCACTGCTATTTGGCCCGTAAACACAAACAACAGTGAGAGACCTATCCCCGACCCGAAGGCGCAGGGAAGCGACCCTCTCGTTCACCGGGGTGAACTCCAACACATGGCGGCTAAGCTGGGGGGCTATGAGCAAGCCCACACCAGCCCGCCGCCTCTCGCCGCAGGCAACTCCAGAGTAGTGGAGAGTCCAGCCTCTCTTGAGGATTTGGGTTCCAGAGCCCAAGCTGTGCGTGGAGGTGAGCCCGACTATCTCTAGTCGGTATCTCTCAACCTCCCGCACAAGCTCAGGCTCCTTCCCCGCCAGCGAGGTGACATTCCATGTCCCTAGCGCCAGATTCGTGTCCGGGATTGGGTCGCCGAGGCCTCCGCCTTCGACTGCCACCCAATCCACTTTGCACCGGCCCCTTACGGTTCCTCCCGCAGGTGGTGGGCCCACGGGAGGTCGGCCCCACGTCGCTCCTTCGGGCTGAGCCCGGCCAGGCCCCGTGGGGAAAGACCCGGCCACCAGACGCTCGCATGCGAGCCCCAACCCCGGGCCTGGCTCCAGGGTGGGGCCCCGGTTGCGCCATACCGGGCGACGTCACGGTCCTTGATGTTTTTGTCTCCATAAAGGGTTCTGAACCGCTGTTTGTCTGCAGATAATTTAATAATTATAATTTTAATAATAATTAATTTAATTTAATAGATGCAGATAATTTCTGTATCTATTATTAAAGTATTTATTAGTAATACAGTGGAAATTAGTAGATTTGGTTAGCATGTTGATTTACGGTATGCGCCCCTAAATTTTCTGGTTGTGCCCCTAAAATTTTCAGTTGGGGGCCACTGTGCTCCTAGTGAAAAAAGTTAGTCTGGAGCCCTGGTCGTTGTTTGAGCCAAAGTGGACTACATGGGGGACGACCAAGTAGGACACCATTGTTGAAAACAAATCATAAAAAAGCTAGACTGGAATATGCCAAACTACATGTTGACAAGCCACAAAGCTTCTGGGAGAATGTCCTATGGACAGATGAGACAAAAATGGAACTTATTGCCAAGGCACATCAGCTCTATGTTCACAGACGGAAAAATTAAGCATATCAAGAAAAGAACACTGTCCCTACTGTCAAACATGGAGGAGGCTCTGTTATGTTCTGGGGCTGCTTTGCTGCATCTGGCACAGGGTGTCTTGAATCTGTGCAGGGTACAATTAAATCTGAAGACTATCAAGGGATTCTAGAGAGAAATGTGCTGGCCAGTGTCAGACAGCTTGGTCTCAGTCACAGGTCATGGGTCTTGCAACAGGACAATGAGCCAAAACACAGCAAAAAACACCCAAGAATGGTTAAGAGGAAAACATTGGACTATTCTAAAGTGGCCTTCTATGAGCCCTGACCTCAATCCTATTGAGCATCTTTGGAAGGAGCTGAAACATGTCGCCTGGAAAAGACACCCTTCAAACCGGAAACAACTGGAGCAGTTTGCTCATGAGGAGTGGACCAAAATACCTGCTGAGAGGTGCAGAAGTCTCATTGACAGTTACAGGAGTCGTCTGATTGCAGTGATAGCCTCAAAAGGTTGTGCAACAAAATATTAAGTTAAGGGTACCAACAATTTTGTCCAGGCCTGTTCCATGAGTTTATTTTTTTTAATAATTCCGTTGAAGCATGGTTGAAAAGCAATGTCTGCATTTCATTGGTTAACATTAATAGAATTTTTATTTATTATTACTTTTGTCAGAATAAAGTTTTTTCTGTGATCATTGTGAGTTTTTCTTTCATTGACCGAAGGGTACCAACAATTTTGTCCACGTGTGTAAATGCACACCATTTACACCAGGGGTGCTCACCCTTTTTCAGCACGCGAGCTACTTATAAAATGACCAAGTCAAAATGATCTACCCAATGCAAAACATTTATTTACAAATATATTAAGTCTGCATGTCCTCCACGTGTTACCGTGGGTTCTCTCCGGGTACTCCGGCTTCCTCCCACCGTCCAAAGACATGCATGTATAGGTTAATTGACAAATCTAAAAGTGTCCCTAGTGAATGAATGTGTGAGTGAATGGTTGTATGTCACTGTCTATGTCTAAATGTCAGCCCTGCGACTAACTGGCCACTATCCAGGGTGTACTCCGCCTCAGGCCCAAAGCTGCTGAGATAGGCTCCGGTCACCCGCGACCCCTAACGGGACAATGCAGTAGAAAATGAGATGAGATGAGATATTAAGGATTCTTTATACGTACAATGTAGTGTTATCAATCAAAAATATCAATATTTCGATAAATATCGATACTGAAATATCTCAAACCATACGATACTCATTTCCCGAAGTATCGATACCAGCTGAGCTTTGGATTTTACTTGAAAATACACGAGTTTTTATATTTTTTTTACTTGCACTATTGGTTTCTGAATGTATGACAATCCGAGAGGCCTTTGAACAAGTGCACTCCCTCAGGGGTCTTCAAAAGGTTGACCGCAATCTGGACCGCAAGACATTCTTCATAATTACACGCGCATTGTGTAAAACATAGGGAAGGGAAGTGAGGACGTCTAATGTGGTGAGTTGTACATTTGTCTGTCAACTTCTTTATTCTGTCGTAGGTTTTGGTATTTGGTATAGGTAAGTATTGACTCATTTGTCGCATATTTGACCTCATTTACAAACAACGTGAGTAATTAGTTCACGCAATTTGCATTCATTTGAACCTGACATATGTTCATTTGGGTGATTTAAAAACAGAAAAGGTGTGAAAAAAGGGTTTTGGAGATGAGTGACACAAGTCTTCCTTAAGTTGTGTCAGTTTCTGTGTGAATCCTAAATCCTGTTACAATACAACTAATTATAAGCAATTATAATTATAAGCAATACAAGCATTATAAGCAATTATCAGAATCAGAATCAGAATCAGAAAGAGTTTTATTGCCAAGTATGCTTGCGCATACAAGGAATTTGTTTTAGTGACATAAGCTACCAGTACACAGAGACACCAACACACAGACAACAAATAAGTGTATAGACAGACAACAAATAAGTGTATAAACAATATAAACAATTGTGCTATAAATGATAATTGAATAGGATTGAATAAGATGCAGGGATGTACTAGGATGGAGGGGTAACAAATGAATATAAGGATATTGCACTTTTCTTTTGCATAAGCATAAGTGGGGAACATTTAACTGTTCGTGAGGTATATTGCCTGGGGGAAGAAACTGTTTTTGTGCCTTGCTGTTCTGGTATTTGCGGCTCTGAGGCGCCGGCCAGATGGCAAAAGTTCAAAAATGGGGTGACTTGGGTGTGAGGGATCCAGAGTGATTTTATGAGCCCTTTTCCTCACTCTGGTTGTATACAGTTCTTGAAGGGTGGGCAGGGGAGCACCAATAATCCTTTCAGCAGTCCGAACAGTTCTCTGTAGTCTTCTGATGTCTGATTTTGTTGCTGAGCCAAACCAGACAGTTATAGAAGAACACAGTACAGACTCAATGACGGCTGAGTAGAACTGTTTCAGCAGCTCCTGTGGCAGGTTAAACTTCCTCAGCTGGCGAAGGAAGTACAACCTCTGCTGTGCCTTTTCACGATGGAGTCAATGTGAATGTCCCACTTCAGGTCCTGTGAGATGGTAGTACCCAGGAATCTGAATGACTCCACTGCAGTCACAGTGCTGTTTATGATGGTGATTGGGGAAAGTGCAGGGGGGTTTCTCCTAAAGTCCACGGTCATCTCCACTGTTTTGAGCGTGTTCAGCTCCAGGTTGTTAAGACTGCACCAGACAGCCAGCTGCTCAACCTCTTGTCTGTAAGCAGACTCATCACCGTCCTGGATGAGGCCGATGACTGTAGTGTCATCTGCAAACTTTAGGAGCTTGACAGAGGGGTCTTTAGAGGTGCAGTCGTTGGTGTACAGGGAGAAGAGCAGAGGGGAGAGAACACATCCCTGAGGGGCACCAGTGTTGGTGGTGCAGCTTATAAGAGTTAAGAGAGTGAGAGCAGAATCTAACTGACTTCTAAAGACTGGCTCTCACTTCTAATCTTCTATGATCTTTTTTGCCATCAAGTGAGTGTCCACTATTGTTTCTGTTTTCTTTGCACCTGACATGGAGCATACTTCCATTTGCTTTAGTCTTCTGAGGTTATCCTCTTATAACATTGACAGCATACACAACTTGTATCATAACCAATATTTCCCAGTTCACTGGTCACCAGACCAATAAAAAATGACTGAAGATAAATTGTTTATCCTGTAAGCCCAGCTGTGATTTTGGCTGCCAGTAGCTTTTATTAGTTCAAATCAACACAGTGTTATTAGTCTGCGTTGGGCCTTTCCCCTTGTTTTCATAGAGGAAAAGGATATTTGAGTGGGCTGACATCTCAGACTTCCTTTTTTATTCGATTCTGTAAATAAAAAAATGCTACTGGAATAAATTAAAAACAATGGAAAGAATTGTGGTCAATAATATTCTCTAATTACATTGAACAAAAATTTCTCTCAAATATTGTTCACTAAAAAGATGTTCTCCTCACAAATGGTGGTCACACCAGATACTGACTGGTTTTCAGACCCCTTGAAATACCCCCTCGATTACAATGAAACTGCACATTTTAGAGTGTCCTTTTAATGGGGCGAGCCTGAGGAACACCTGTGCAATAATCATGCTCTCTAATCAAAATCTTGATATGCCACACATGTGAGGTGGATGGATTATCTCAGCAAAGGATAAGTGCTCCCTAACACAGGTCATCACTTAAATTTGCTCAAGGGCCAGCTTGTTTCTTCACGGCGCTAGAGTAGACTTTCAAACTCTACACCTTTTTGCTTTTTTTGTTTTATTAGATATTTTCACTGTCTTTTCTTGTTTTTCTTTTTTGACTGAAAACTTGAATAAAATCCAATTCTACATGAACATATACGACTTTAAGTTGGATACCCATGCTCTTTACGCTCAGTGGCCCTCATTTATCAAAGTTGCATAAAGATGGGTGCAGATCTGTGTGTAAAAGTGTCGATATGACAAAGCATACATCTGAGGCTTAAATATTTGAATGTGGAACTTTTAAGTATACATGTTGTCAGTGTTAGTCATCTTACTTTAAAAAAGTAATTAGTTACGGTTACACATTACCTCTCCCAAAAAGTAATTGAGTTAGTAACTCAGTTATCACATTGTAAAAGTAGTTAGTTACTCAGCAAAGTAACTGATGTAAAAAAAATTATGTTCTATAACGCTAATACGTTTTATAACATTTTTAATATAAAAGATGTTTATATTTTATTTATTTATTATTTAATTTAATCTTTATTTAACCAGGATGGTCCCACTGAGATTACAAATCTCTTTTGCAGGGGAGTCATGGCCCCATGTGTTTGGGAGGGACTGTTGTACATGTTTTTGGTGTATTAACTGATATTAACTGATTGAAGAATAAAAACATTATATACAGTATTTTAGAACATTTGGTATTTATTTGAACTCAATAGATTGCAGTCTGCCATATGATATGCATAGGAATAAAAACATAAAAAATAAATATTGAAAATAAATTTCAAGTGCAAAATTAAGACACACAAATGTAAACTTGGTTAAAAAGAAACAAAGGGAGACCTGGCCATTAAGTAGTGCAAATCTCTGTACATGTAAATTATTGCACAATAAATAGAACACAATCCAACTCTCTCTGTAGATTAACATGTTCATTCTCAGTGAAAATGAACAATACATTATTATCATTATTAGGCCCGAGCCGGTGATGATCGGGAGGGCCTATTGGTTTTGCTTTGCTTGTTTTCCAAAATGATCCTAAATTTGACCCATTGAACATGAACGAAAAGTCATTTTTATTGGTACCAGAGCTCGGCGAAAAATTTATGTATTTGAAGTCCCCAAAAAAAAAATACCAAAAATGACTCAGTAGCGACCCCTAGAAAAGTCAAAATACATTGGTCCTATGGAAAGTGAAAGTAACTTTTTTCCAACGTAAAGAAAAAAAAACATCCATTGGTACATCCATAGGACACCTCAGGGCAAACAGAAAAGTCTATGACAGCCACACCCTAAACTCAACAGAAAGTCCGCCATGTGGGGTGAAACGCTGCCACTAAAATCGCACTTTGCGCAAAAGATGCAAATCATTGTGTTTTAATCTAAATGGCCCCAAATTTGGTGAGTATCATCTAGACACGTGTGCCAACCAAAGTTGTGACTTTGTTTTTGATATCTCATCGGGTATGGGTGTGGCAAGCCTGTAACGAGGTGGCCATTTTTGTGAAAATAAAATGTCTCTTAACTCTCAAACGCCTTCTCGGATCGAGTTGGACCCAAAAAGGCGTTTGTGCACATTCATGACCTGAACACAAAGATATGTAAATAAAAGGGTTATCTTTAAAAATGGCTCTCCAGCGCCCCCTACAAACTTATAATGGGACCCAAGAATTTAGTTTGTCATAGAGACATGAAATTTGGTACACACATCTCTTATGTCATGACGAGCATAAAAGCCAATGACAACCACCCCCATCTATAAATGTGTTGCCATAGCAACGTCCCAAATATGTGGAAAAAGTCAATGGGAAGTGAAAATTTTAGTTTGTCGTAGGCAAATGAAACTTGGTACACACATCCAGTATGGGCTTATGAACAAAAAAGCCAATAGGGACCATACCCTATCACACACGGGAAGGCTGCCATTTTGAATTGAAAATGTGAACTGACTTAGAATACATCTCTCTTTTAAAAAACAACAGAAAATAGCTGCTTCATTCCACAGACACCAAACTTGGGCAAAATGGGGTAAACACATGTGTGTAAAATAGACAGGTGTTTTTCTTGTCGTTTTTGCTCGAGTTATATATTTTTTTATTAGGCCCGAGCCGGTGATGACCGGGAGGGCCGGTGAAGACCGGGAGGGCCTATTGTTTTTGCTCGGATTTTTTTTTTTTTTTTTTTTTATTTTATTTTTCTTTTCCACCTATGATCCTAAATTTGACCCAGTGAACATGAACGAAAAGTCATTTTTATTGGTCCCCGCCTTCAAGCCCGGCGAAAAATTTATGTATTTGAAGTCGCCGAAAAAAAAATACGAAAAATGACTCAGTGGCGACCCCTACAAAATCAAAATACATTGGGCCTATGGAAAGTGAAAGTAACCTTTTTCCAACGTAGAAAAATGAAACTTGGTACATCCATAGGACACCTCAGGGCAAACAGAAAAGTCAATGACAGTCACACCCTAAACTTAACAGGAAGTCCGCCATGGGGTGAAACGCGCTGCCACTAAAATCGCACCTTGCGCAGAAAGATGCAAATCATTGTGTTTTAATCTAAATGGCCCCAAATTTGGTGAGTATCATCTAGACACATGTGCCAACCAAAGTTGTGACTTTGTTGTTGATATCTTATCGGGTATGGGTGTGGCAAGCCTGTAACGAGGTGGCCATTTTTGTGAAAATAAAACGTCTCTTAACTCTCAAACGCCTTCTCGGATCGAGTTGGACCCAAAAAGGCGTTTTTGCACATTCATGACCTGAACACAAAAATATGTAAATAAAAGGGTTATCTTTAGAAATGGCTCTCCAGCGCCCCCTACAAACTTATAATGGGACCCAAGAATTTAGTTTGTCATAGAGACATGAAATTTGGTACACACATCTCTTATGTCATGACGAGCATAAAAGCCAATGACAACCACCCCCTATCTATAAATGTGTTGCCATAGCAACGTCCCAAATATTTGGAAAAAGTCAATGGGAAGTGAAAATTTTAGTTTGTCGTAGGTAAATGAAATTTGGTACACACATCCAGCATGGGCTTATGAACAAAAAAGCCAATGGGGACCACACCCTATCACACACGGGAAGGCGGCCATTTTGAATTGAAAATGTGAACCGACTTAAAATACACCTCTTTTTTTAAAAGAACACAGACAATAGCTGCTTCATTCCACAGACACCAAACTTGGGCAAAATGAGCTAAACATATGTATGTAAAATAGACAAGCGTTTTTCTGGACTTTTTTGCTCCAGTTATATTTTATTTTATTATAATTTTTTTTTTTTTTTTTTTTATTATAATTTTTCTGAAAAATGTTCCTAAATTTGACCCAGTAAACGTGCAACTAAAAGTCATTTTAATTGGTCCCAGACTTCAAGCTCGGCGAAAAATTTATGTATTTGAAGTCCCCGAAAAAAAATATGAAAAATGACTCAGTGGCGACCTCTAGAAAAGTCAAAATACATTGGTTCTATGGAAAATGAAAGTAAATTTTTCCAATGTAGAAATACAAAACTTGGTACATCCATAGGACACCTTATGGCAAACAGAAAAGTTTATTACAGCCATACCATGTTATTAGGCTCGGGCCTAATAACATTTTCTGATTAGAATTTTTTGGAGGACCATGAATGTTTTGAATGATTAAAACTCGGCTGGGGAGTTTAATTACCGGACTATTAAAAGGGGTTTAGGGAAGGAGATAGGTGAATTGACGTGAGCTTATGAAACACAGTTTAAAACGCCAAAACTCCTGCTGTGTCTTGTGCAGCTTACTTGGTTCGCTGGTACTGGCCCAGTTCGATTTCCGTCACAGGTTCAAAGGTTTGCTTCGGAGCTCCTGAAGCGGGACGTCTGGGTTTCGAAGAGACCGCTCTCACAAGGCGTCCGTCACGTGACTAGGCCGCGGGCTGGTGAGCGAGGAGGCCGGGAAACGGAGTTGAGGAAAGGCGTCAACTGTATACAGCTCTATATCTCTGCCGTTGGCATGGTGCAGAAACAGATTAGAGTCTTTGAAAAATGTCGCTAGATCACTGGAAAAATGGATCTCAAGAGTCGTTTGCTCTGGCTTAAAACGGCTTTGCGGGATTTGGTTCAGTCCGGTATCTCGTACAGAACTACAAATTCCCTTCCGTCACCTGGAGATGACGTCAAAAAGAGAGTCTTACAAAAATAAGCAATGTGTAGCTTTTAAAAAGAAAAATCACGTTGTCTGGCTGGTACAACGGGTCTAGAAAAATTTAAAGACAAGAGGAGTTTATAGAGAAGAGTCCGCACGCAAACAAGATTGCTCGGGACAAAGAGAAACGTAAGAGCAGAAGAGTAGAGCCTTAGGGCATAAGAGAGAATTTCCGGCGCGCACAAGGTTTTTGTCCGCGGCTAGAGGGGCGTGTTTTGGGGGTACGTCCCGGGGAAAGTTATCCCAGCTAAATTTTAATTCCCATAACTCTTTATCTTCCACAAAGTAACATTGAATTTTTAGTTTTGCACAATCATAAGCATACACATACATTTGGCACTGCAGATTCGTACCGATAGAATGCATCTTTACACATGCTGTAACACACATAAATTCGTTCAACACTTTTATTAACTGTAAACTTGTAAGACTGATGTAAAGAGTCGATTCTTCTTGTTACGACTCTAAATCCTGTGGGGAAAGCATTACCATATACTTAGAGACACACTTTTAACGGCATAAACACAAAAACACCATGTCCTTTGAAAACCTTTCCGTCTACAGGGTTAGGGTACAGGGTCTAAAGTTCAAGTCATTGGTTTGATGAGAGATTTAGCGGCGTTCACCCATACTGTCGCTAGAGGGCAGTATGGTATCATCCAGAAAGCTCCGATTCCTTGACCTCAAAGGTCTGAGCTGGTGCAATACACAAAAATCGTATTTCAAAGAGCCGTAACTGTCACGTCCTGGGCCCAGCCAGTCTAAAGGCTCAGAGATAACACCTTTGATCTGCTCTGGAATGTAGAAGGGTAAAGTCGTTAATTAGGGTTATTCCTGAGTTTTTCTTCTTGGAAAAACAACCGGCCAGCTGTTTTCCATTAACCCGGGGGTGTTAAGGTCCTTTTCTGTTGGTAAAGCAAACACTTTCTGAGTCTGAAAAAGGGGTTTTACAGCATAAATTGTCAGTCCGTGACATTTATTGCTGGTCAACCTTTGTGTGATGCAGTCCATGACCTGAATCTGGTGTTCTGGTCGCTACAGACTGTCCAGAGACATAGATTGGTCAAACAGAACACCAAGGTTTCTGAGGCTCGACTGGACGAAAGAACCCAGGGAACCACGGTGTGGTTTGATTTGAGGTATTTTTTGGTCTGGTGCACAGATTAAAAATTGAGTCTTTTTTGTATTCAGCTGTAGGTAGTTATTGTATAACCAGTTCTTTATGCAAGACAAGCAGTTCAACAAATCAGTAAGTTTATGAAACTCAGAGTCTTTAAAAGAACAGTACAACTGAATGTCATCAGCATAAAAGTGATAAGACACATTTTTAAAACCGTGAATTATTTCACTAAGAGGTCGAATGTACAATAAAAACAAAAGAGGACCTAGGACTGAGCCCTGAGGAACTCCATATGACAGAGGGGTCACTTCAGACAGAATATTGTTAATAGAGACACAAAATGATCTGTCACTCAGGTAGGAGGAAAACCACTTTAAAATTGATCCCGAGAAACCTGTTTCATATTGCAGACGCTTTAACAATACATTATGGTCCAGAGTATCAAAAGCAGACGATAAACCCAGTAGGATCAAGACAGAGTACTGCCCAGAGTCAGCCGCCATCAAAATGTCACTTGATAGGGCAGGGCAGTCTCAGTTGAATGATATTTTCGGAAGCCTGACTGAAATTTATCTATAAAATTATTTTTATTAAGAAACCCAGTCAGCTGCTCCGCCACCACTCTCTCCAAGATTTTAGATAAAAAAGGCAATTTAGAGATTGGCCTGTAGTTGTTTGGTTCAAAAGAATCCAAATTGGGCTTCTTCAGAATGGGGCTGACGACCGCTTGTTTAAAAGAGCTGGGCACAGAACCAGTTAAAAGAGAAAGGTTAATCAGTTTAACAACATATGGGCCAACTAAATCAAATACATTTAAAAGCAGCGAAGTTGGCATTACATCTAGAGGGCTTGATGATGGTTTCACCTTTTTTAGTAGACCCTTAGGCTATGTCCACACGAAGCCAGTGCATCCCCTATCCGATCTTGAGACGGCGTCGTCTCAAGAAAATATCTGCGTACACACGACCGGCTGAAAACGATGTAGTATATATGCCCGACCAGTATGGGGCGCTGTAATTCTGCCACAGATATACACTATACACACTATACACGGAGAAGAAGACTTTGAGCATGCGCATAACCTTGCGCGCTGCAGAAGAAGACGAAGACCTAAATATTTATTTTCTAATAAAAACAAGATCTCAAATTGTTGCAGTCATATATTTAGAGTGTAGTAATTGGTGCCCTCGTGTTTGTTGTTTGCTCTTCAATATACGGACTGAGTTCTGAGTGCTTTGGACATGCGGAAATTCTCTCTCCATTCATTTTCTCCTGGTTGCTCTCCTGGTTCTCTTTCGCGGTGGATCTAAGAGCATGTGGCGTATGGTGTTGTCCATTATCGCTTGTTGCTCACCACAACTGCATAGAAGCAATAGATTTTGCTGTAATAAAGCTAGTAGGCTTAGTAGCTTCTGCAGCACGAACTCAATCATGTAGTCCGCCATTATTGTTGTTGCTGTTACGTGTGACGAGGCCGACACGTGATGCGATGACATCATCGTTTTCACAAAATATACGGATTGGCTGTACACACGACACCGCAAGGGTGTCGCAAAGGTGTTGTAGAAAGATTTATCCACTTTAGAACCCTGTTTCAAAAAATAGCGGATTCAGTCTCCCAAAACACCGGATCCGTGTGGACGAAAGGCCAATACGATACAAAATGTATATGGATACAGTGATTTGTGTCTCCGTGTGGACAGCCTCTTAATATCCTCTTCAGTGACAGGTGAGAAGGTAGACCAAGAGCACTGAGGAGATAAACCCCAAGATGTGTTTACATAGGATGGGTTTATAGAGGCTCTTATATCATGTACCTTATTCACAAAGGAATGTAAAAACCTGTTGCAGTCAGATTTTAAGTGGACTGGTAAATGAGGAGCTAAAGGAGAGACAATTCTTGATATTGTGTCAAACAGGACTTTAGGATTTTTCTGCATAAAAGAGCTCACTACAGCCATCAAAAACCCTGGGGTCAAATGACTCCGAAAATTTCTCAGCTGTGGATCCATTTATGCGTCTTTGTGACATCGGTTTGGAAGGAAGATAGTCCACATTGTAAGACAAGTTAAAAAATATACAACAGTGGTCTGTCACATTAATGTCTGTAACACTCAAATGGTCAATGTTCAGGCCTAAAGAGAAAACAAGGTCCAAAGTGTGGCCTTTTGCATGTGTAGGACCAGAGACATGCTGTTTAAAATGAAATGCTTCAGTGAGTGTTAAAAACTCAGATGCCAGATTACACGAAGCATCATCGATATGGAGGTTAAAATCCCCGAGTATCAGAACATTTTCAAGTTTGATAATTGAAGATAAAAATTCAGAGAAATCCTCTAAAAACAAGCGACCAGGACCAGGAGGTCGATAAATTAAAATGCAATAAAATGAGTCATTGTTGCCAACCTTGGTCATCTGCATCTCAAAGGAGTCAAAAGAACACTGACTTTAAGTCATGCCTTTAAGTTGCATGACTGAAAGGCAGTGTTTTTGTATTATTATTATTAATTTAATGTATGCCTTAGTTTTGATACTTTAAAAAGTAATTTGAAAGTAATTAATTGCATTTGTTTTTATTTAAAACCCCAAATGAATGGCACTTAAATGCACTTTATTTTTATTGTTCACAGTACAGTACAGAGAAACAATGGGTAATAACTAAATGTTTATTTTTGATTTTTGATATATGCATTGCATTCTATGCACATTAAAAAATTACATTTTTAAAAAAAAGGAAACGTCTTTTTAAGAGACCTAGAGTCTTATTTTCTCTTGCATATTTAATATTGCACTTAAGTAAAAATACATTTTATCCGATTACTCGATTAATCAATAAAATTTTTGTGAGAATACTCGATTACTAAAATATTTGATAGCTACAGCCCTAAACCTGACCATTCCTTTTTAATTGTACTCTGTCTACGTGTCTCTCTGAGAGAGACAACTCTCCCTTCATTACACATGGCACTGTGACACCCCGACCACCCCCGCCCACTGGCCCCACATCACAGACATACCACCATTGCGCTCCTCCATCTGGATCCTGTTCTACTGCACATCTATAGTCTGTACAACAGCCTCGGTCCATAACCGCGACAGCTCTCTTCCTCTAATGCTCTTCACTCATTACACTTCATGGCCGGAAACTCTATCAGTAAGAGCCTAAGTAGGCCTACTCTGTTTCATTTTTAATTTGTTAAAATAGTTTTGATTTGGTTAAATGTTATTGAATATGTTTAAATCATAAGAGGAGTTTAAGTTTTGCTGCAATCATTTTACCCTTAAGAGCAGCCTTCACTGTCAAACACATCCACAGATGGTATTGCTGCGTGGACCGGCTCGTGCTTTTGTTTTTTGGTAAAACCCACTCATCAGCAGCTTATGTTTCGGCAAAATTCATTCACAGGTCAATTTGCATTGTCCTTTGGTTTAATGGAGGCGTGGAGCGGGCGTGACGCGAGGTGGATTTAGGTGCACCCATTTCTGCTGCAAGTGGGATTTATAAAAGGGAAACTGCGTGCAGATGAGTGTACGCACAGTTTTATCAATCAAGATATTTTTTGTCGTGTGCCATTTTTGTCCACTCGGCATACCGACTAGTTTCATTTCATTTTCATTTTATTGTCCACAATGTGAAAATTTGCCTTCGGTCTCATAAAAACAACAATCAAACCAACAACAACACAAACAACAAGAACAACAAGACTAACACACAGACATCTTCAGGGCAAAATGCAGTACAGCAGTAGCAATTACGTTACAATACATCAACGGGACGTGTTGTTCAGCGTCCAAATTGCATTAGGAATAAAACAATTTTTAAAAATATTACGATTTGCCCTAGGTACTTTGTAATGTCTGGCAGAGGGAAGGAGTTCAAATTCCCTATTGAGTGGATGAGTTGGATTATTTACTATTTTAAAAGCTTTTTTCCTGAGAACTTCCTCGTACGTGGAACTTAATTGTTTCTGACTTGTCCCTATGATTTTTGAGGCAAGGTTTACTATTCTCTGCAGCTTACTTCTCCCTTTTACGTTTAAATTACCATACCACATCGCCATGTTATAGCAGGGTTTCCGCGGGGTCATAAAAAGTCATAAAAAGTCATAAATTTAACAATAAGAATTTAAGGCCATAAAAAGTCATAAAAACGTTAGTTTTTTCCATACAAAGTCATAAAAAACATTTAGTCACGTCTTAAATTGATATGCTCGTCCATTAATTTGTTCTTCCATCAAAATGCGCTCGCGGCGGCAATGGCATTAATTTGTTTTGCCTGTTGTAGTTCTGTGTGAGGAATCTGGGTGGATCACACTGGTATCACAGCACTCCAGAACTACAAGGTCCATGCGGCAGCATACAGACTTGTCAGAAGGACTTCCCAGAAACCCGCGCGAACTCCGAATATCATAGGCTACTCCGAATATATCATACTGTCACTGCTTAGTTTAATTGATCACAATGGGTAAATGTACTAATGATCTGTGGCTCGAAGACGATGCGTTTAGTAGCTGGCTTAAGCCCGTCGCAAATAATCGGTATCAAGCCTATTGTACTCTGTGTAAGAAGACGTTGGAGATGTCTAGTTTAGGCATAAAAGCCTTGAAGTCGCATGCAAAGTCGGAAAAGCCTGCAGCGAGTGTGTGCGATCCGTCAGTTTTGTTCGGCTCCGTCACAAACGTTACCCGGTCCAAGTACAGCACGGGATTCCGTTTCTGTCGCATCCAGTGCCACACACAGTGGTTTCGGATCAACCTCCACACTGAAAGCGGAGGTCCTGTGGGTGTTAAATACTGTGACTAAACACCAGTCGTACAATGGGAACGAGGATATTGCCGAACCTTTCCGAACAATGTTCCCAGACTCTGACATAGCCAAAACATTTACGTGCGGGAAAGATAAGACCTCATACATCACCCGGTTTGGCTTGGCAGATTATATAAAAAAAGACCTCATCTCCAAGGTCTCGGGCCTTATGTTCTGTTTGATGAAAGCTTAAATCACACAAGCAAGAAGAAACAGCTGGTCAATTTTTTTTCACCATTAAGGGAGACGAACTGAGAAAAATGTAGACAGACACTGACTGACTGACTTGTTATTTTGGAAAGTAATGCCATAGAATAATTGTTAATTTACAATGTTACTTTACAATCTTACAATTGTTAAGTGTTTCTGTGTTCTTGATACTCAAGAAAAAGAAGGCGAAGGCTTCAGTTTCTTAATCTTAAGTAAGAAATAATAGAATTACTCTTTACATAATAAAACTTTTTACTTTCAATGAAAGTCAAATATAAAGACTTTTGAAAGGAATTTTAATGACTATTAAATGATTATTGATCGTAATTTGTGTAGGTCATAAATTCAAATCATAATGGTCATAAAAAGGTCATAAAAAGTCTTAAATTTGACTGATTAAACCCTGCAGAAACCCTGTATAGGTTAGAATACTCTCTATCAGATTCTTATAGACTATTTCCATAATGTGCTTGCTCACTCTGAAGGAGTTGAGCTTGCGCAGTAAATGGAGACGTTGGTTACAGGTTTTAAAAATGTAGTCTGTGTTTTCACCAAATCTTAGATTAGAATCAATATATGTACCAAGGTATTTGAACTTTTCTACTACCTCTACAATTTTTCCCCTAATTATAAGGGGCTGCACAGGGTCCTTTTCATAAAAGACAAGTTCCATTGTCTTTGTTACATTTATCTCTAAGAAACTTTCATCGCACCATTTCTGGAGAGATGACACATGTGCTCTATATACTTCCTCTCCAACTATGTCCCCCTTCTTTAATAAAGCAACCAGGGCCATATCATCTGCATACGTGAACAAACAAAAATTTTCCAGATCTAATTGGAATTTGTTTGTATAAATGGAGAAGAGTAATGGGGATAGAATAGTCCCTTGCAGGGCGCCTGTATTAAGCACAAGGATGTCAGACCGAGTGTTATTAACCAGAACGTGTTGAGGGCGGTCAGAGAGGAAGTCCCTTACAAGGTGGATAATACCACTATTTACTCCTATATCGATAAGTCTCAGCAGCAAGGTGTGGATCTGCATGCTGTTAAAGGCAGATGTAAAATCGATAAACAGGGCCCTAGCAGGGTGGGAGGGGGCTTAAAGATGCTTTGCCAGGGTGTGAAACATACTGACAGTTGCGTCATCGGTTCCGCTCATAATTTTGTAAGCAAACTGGAGAGGATCTAAGCTGTTAGAAACTGATGCTGTAATATGTTTGCTTATAACTTTCTCAAAACATTTTCCTAAGATGGAAGTAAGGGCAATGGGCCTGAAATCTTCTAGTTCAGTGGCTCCAGGTTTTTTCGGAAGAGGCACAATATAGGATATTTTCCATAATTTGGGCATTGTTAAGGAATTAAGCAAGTACTGGAATAACTCCAGCACAATACCTTTTAGTTCATGGACATTTTCTTTTAAAACTCTCCCTCTCAGGCCATCTGGTCCCGGGGCTGAGTTGGGCTTAATACTGGACAGGCTGGCTATAATATCATGTTCATTCAGTGTAATAGGGACATATCCCGAAATGGACCTACACACACTATCACGTTCAGCACTAAAATCATTTTTGTCAAAACAACTGAAAAAGACATTTAGATCATTTGCAAAAGATGGAGAGGAGTGTGAGGAGTGTGCTTTCTTGGCATTTCCTGAGAAATAATGACATTCAACTTTATCCTTATATTCTATTTTTGCTTTACTTAGTTCGCTTCTTTTTTCTTGAGTAATTCAATATTACCATTTTTAAAAGCTTTTTTCTCATGAATACATTCCTTAAGATCACTGGACATCCATAAATTGTTATTAGGAAATATTCTAACAATTTTAGTTCGAGTGATTTTACTTTCATTAAACAACAAATAGGATGTAAAAGTGTCAATTAGTTCATGAGGTGTGTCACATGAGTTAAGAAATAACCAGTCAGTAGTCTCCAGCTCACATTTCATCTCCTCCATACAGTCCTCAGTCCAGATCTTAATTTCCTTAATCACAGTCTTTTCCCGTCTCAACTTGGCTCTGTAACGTGGAAGTAGGTGGACGACATTATGGTCAGATTTCCCCAAGGCAGGCCTGCAGATGGATTTATAGGTGTATAGTATGTTGCCATAGCACTTATCTAAGGTACGTGCCAGGTGGGTGGGACAGTCCACATATTGATGTAAAGTGGGTAGATGATCAGACAGGTCACAGGAATTAAAGTCCCCAAGTAACAGGACGGGTTGACTGACTGCACGGGACAGGGCGGTGTTGTAGCTCTCTGCTATCCTGACAAGCTCCCACAAAATCTGGCCCAGGTACATAGGCCAATATGATAGTGATCTGTCCAAACTCCCTCAAGAGATAAAAGAGGCGAAAAGAGACAACCAAGATTTCGTAGTCATGTGTGCACACACATACCCGGAGAGTGTACTGGGTAGACCAACGTGTGTCCATATAGACACACAAACCACCACCAATAGATTTCCGAGACAAATTAAAGTCTCTATCAGCCCGAATAAGTGTACAACCCGGCAAGTTGGGGTCTGACGTCTCCTCTTTCAACCAGCTTTCCGTAAAACAGATGAGATTACTTTGTCGGAACTCATTATCATAATGTACTTTAGCGATCAGTTCATTAATCTTGCTGCTCAAAGAGCGAACATTAGAGAAAGTTATTACCCTAACCTTTTATAAATGAGGCCCCTGGTCTGATCCTGGTGTGGCCAAATAATCCACCAAAGCCAGATCTTTTCCATTTATTAGTAGGCATTAATGACAGTGAAATCTGTTGTGGATTTATGCAAATGAGCCTTAAGTTGCGGCTTAAGTTTTGTTTTTTTACAAATGTAAACAAAGGTGCGCAAAGCAGTGTTTTAATGCAGCAGCTTTAACAGTGAACAATGAAAAGTCAAGTATCAGACACTATGGCTCTAGACCAGTGTCTTTTATAAACTGTGGCTTATGCAGATATTTATGGAATAATGATTGATTCAGAGTCACTTCAAACTCATCACAAACTCATCACAAACTCTACACATTGGTTGAATGGCTTCAGTCGGACGTTTTAAAAAATTTTGGGTGGTTGCGCAATGAATTGTGGGATGCCTGTAAGCTTCTTAGTGTTCGTCCATAGTTCCTATGCTAAAGGAGTTTGAAAGGAAGTATTGAATCTCCTTTTTTAACCTCCTTCCTAACTAATGTGGGAATTCGGACAGCTCTTATCATGGCAACCACACATCTGGGTCACATCCACACAAAGAAGTTAGGACATTTCCTAAGCAAATAGAGGTATTTACAACCTTTTATTGGACATATAAACTTGTTTTTAATGATACCAGTCTATGGTTTATGAGCAGAAAATGTTTATTTCTACAGTAATCCTGTTGCACTGAGCTAAAGCAGCGAAGTGTGTTTAAAATCTAAATTAAGCTACTTGCTGTAATGTGAGCCACAGGACTCAAACGCACAGCACAGAGTAGTTTTGGCTGATCTTTATTGATAGGGGCAGGTGTGAGTAATCGAGCAGGGCTGGGCCAAAAGACGCAGTGCTGTGGTGGGTGCTGGGAGGAACTGGTCCTGAGGACTGGAGCAGTGAAGTGCTGGACCAGACAACTAGAGCTGGGCCGAAGACACCACCGGCAAAAACTGGACAGTATTGTGCAGGGCAAAGGCTAGAACTGGCCCGGAGGATGGGCTGGATACTAGTGTTGTCACGATACTAACATTTTGAGTTTTGGCCGATACATGGTTTAAGTATCGCAATACTGATATTAGAACTATACCTTAACATTAGCCTGAAACATAATCATGGGGGAAAAATTGCTAGAGTTGTCTCTTTGTCCTACTCCTTTCAGGCTTTTGAGCTCTGACTATAATTCTGTAACATGCAGCTTTTTATTACAGCCAGGGATAAGGCAAGGCAAGGCAAGGCAATTTTATTTATATAGCACAATTCATACACTGGGTAACTCAAAGTGCTTAGTGGAGGCAGTAAGTTGTTAAGTGGATAACAACAATCATGCCTAAAATATTGATATAAATTAATTTATTCCCCAAAAGGAATGTGTGACTAATATTTTCCATACTCTGCTTAGGTGACTGTGAGTAGCTAATGCCAATTATATTCTTATTATGATTAAAAACTACATTAAAATGCACACTTCAGTGACCCATCTAAACATTTTTGTCTGATTGTGACTTCACTGTTTTATGCTAATGCTATTAGCCAAGCGGCAATATGCACTTAGAAGCGTGTCACTGTGCACAGTTAAATAATAATACAGCGGCAAGAAAAAGTATGTGAACCTTTTGGAATTTCAAGGTTTTCTGAATAAATTTGGCTTAAAATGTGATCTGATCTTCATCTAAGTCAAGGGTATTGACAAACATAATGTGTCTAAAAATAATTACACAAAAAATTCTGATCTTTCATGTCTGCTCCTTTGACTGATAAAAAAAACTCAACCTTTTGGAGTTTGCTCTGTACAAGAAGAACATGCTTATGTGAGCCATGCCTTGCCAAAAAGAGCTTTCAGAGGAGCTACAATCAAGAATTGTTGCTTTACATAAAGCTGGAAAGGATTACAAAGTTATTTCAAAGACTTTAGAAATTCACCATTTACAGTTAGGCAAACAATCTACAAATGGAGACACTTTGGAACTATTGCTACTTAACCAAGAATTGGGCGCCCAGTCAAAATGACACCGGGAGCAAAACGAAGACTCATCAATGAGGTAAAGACACAACCCCGAAGCTGAATGACAGCAAAAGCTTTAAAGGCATCATTGGAACTTGTTAACATCCCTGTTCATGAGTCTACAATACGTAAAACACTGGACAAGCAGGGTATCCACGGCAGGACACCATGAAATAAGCTACTGTTTACTAAAAAGAACATTGCTGCACGCCTGAAGTTTGCAAAAGAGCATATTGACACTCCACAGCGGTATTGGCAAAATGTTTTGTAGACTGAAAAAACACACAGCGCTACATCTGGCGTAGAAAGGGCACAGCATATCATCATGAAAACATCACCACAACTGTAGAGTATGGTGGAGGAAACATCATGATTTGGGCCTGCTTTGCTGCATCAGAGCCTGGCCAGCTTGCAATCATTAAGGGGAAGATGAATTCCCAAGTACAGTATTGTTCAAAATAATAGCGTGACTAACCAGAATAATCCAGTTTTTTAGTATATTTTTTATTGCTAAGTGGCAAACAAGTTACCAGTAGGTGCAGTAGATTCTCAGAAAACAAACAAGACCCAGCATTCATGAAATGCATGCTCTTAAGGCTTTGCAATTGGGAAATTAGTTGAAAGGGGTGTGTTAAAAAAATAGCAGTGTGGCATTCAATCACTGAGGTCATCAATTTTGTGAAAAAACAGGTGTGAATCAGTTGGCCCCTATTTAAGGATGAAGCCACCAGCACCTGTTGAACATGCATTTGAAAGCCTGAGGAAAATGGGTAATTTAAGACATTGTTCAGAAGAACAGCGTACTTTGATTAAAACATTGATTTGAGAGGGGCAAACCTATAAAAAAGGTGCAAAAAATTATAGGCTGTTCAGCTAAAATGATCTCCAATACCTTTTTAAAATAGAGAGCAAAACCAGAGAAACGTGGACGAAAACGGATGACAACCATCAAAATGCATGGAAGAATAACCAGAATAGCAAAGGCTCAGCCAATGATCAGCTCCAGGATGATCAAAAACAGTCGGATGTTACCTGTAAGTACTGTGACAGTTAGAAGACGTCTGTGTGAAGCAAATCTATTTTCAAGAATCCCCCACAAAGTCCCTCTGTTTAAAAAAATAAAAAGGCATGTACATAAGAGGTTACAATTTGCCAAAGAGCACATCACCTGGCCTAAAGAGAAATGGAGGAACATTTTGTGGACTAATGAGAGTAAAATTCTTCTTTTTAGGTCCAAGGGCTACAGACAGTTTGTGAGACAACCCCCAAACTCTGAATTGTAGCCCTAGTACACAGTGAAGACAATGAAGCAAGTATCATGATATACAGTGGGGATCAGATTAGACATCCTTATAATAAGCCAAAAAAAGTTAGATTTTATTTCCATCATTTACACTTTACAAATAACAGAAAACAAAAAAATGGTGTCTGCAAAAGTTTGGGCACCCTGCAGCATTAATACCTTGTACTGCCCCCTTTGGCAAGCTAAGACCTGACAGTGTCATGGATTGTTCTCAATCATCGTCTGGATAGACCAGGTGATGTCAATCTCAAAGGTTTTACCTTGTCCCAACAATCAGCACCATGAGTTCTTCTAAGCAGTTGTCTAGAAAACTGAAACTGAAAATAGTTGACGCTCACAAAGCAGGAGAAGGCTATAAAAAGATAGCAAAGCGTTTTCAGATGCCAATATCCTCTGTTTGGAATGTAATTAAGAAAGAAATGGGGCGGCAGTGGGTAGAGCGGTCGTTCTTCAACCGGAAGGTAGGTGGTTCGATTCCCGCTCTCCCCACAGTTCATACTGTCGTTGTGTCCTTGGGCACAACGACAGTATGAACAACTTAACCCACCTTGCCTTCAGTGGCTGTAACACTGGTAATTACATTAGAACAATGTAAGTCGCTTTGGATAAAAGCATCAGCTAAATGAATAAATGTAAATGTAAATGTAAAATGGCAGTCATCAGGAACATTGGAAGTTAAAGCAAGATCTGGAAGACAGAGAAAAATATCAGACAGAACTGCTTGCAGGATTGTGAGCAAAGTAAGTCAAAACCCACGTTTGACTGCACGATCCCTCCAGAAGGATCTGGCAGACACTGGAGTTGTTGTACACTATTCCACTATAAAGAGATACTTGTACAAATATGGACTTCATGGAAGAGTCATCAGAAGAAAACACAAAAATCAGCGTTTGCAAATGAACATATAGACAAGCCTGATGCATTTTGGAAACAAGTTCTGTGGACCGATGAGGTTAAAATAGAACTTTTTGGCCGGAATGAGCAAAGGTATGTTTGGAGAAGAAAGGGCACAGAATTTAATTTAAAGAACCTCTGTCCAACTGTTAAGTATGGGGGTGAAACGATCATGCTTTGGGGTTGTATTGCAGCCAGTGGCACAGGGAACATTTCACAAGTAGAAGGAAAAATGGATTCAATAAAATTTCAGCAAATTTTGGATGCTAACTTGATGCCATTTGTGAAAAAGCTAAAGTTAAAGAGAGGATTGCTTCTACAAATGGATAATGATCCTAAACACACCTCAAAATCCACAGTGGATTACATCAAGAGGCATAAACTAAAGGTTGTGCCATGGCCTTCACAATCTCCTGACCTCAACATTGAAAATCTATGGATAGACCTTAAAAGAGCAGTGCGTGACAGACAGCCCGGAAATCTCAAAGAAATGGAAGACTATTGTAAGGAAGAATGGGCAAAGATACCTCAAACAAGAATTGAAAGACACTTGGCTAGTTACAAAAAGCGTTTACAAGCTGTGATACTTGCCAAAGGGGGCAGTACAAGGTATTAACTCTGCAGGGTGCCCAAACTTTTGCAGACACAATTTTTCTGTTTTATTTTGAAAGTGAAAATGAGGGAAATAAAATCTAACTTTTTTGACTTATTATAAGGATGTCTAATCTGTCATTTGATGCCTTTTGGAGATTTTTCCATCTTTTCTTGGCGTCTTTATGCACATTAATAAATTTTTTTACTTGGAGTGCCCAAACGTTCGATCCCCACTGTAGGCATGTTTCTCCTACTATGGTGTTGGGCCTTTTTGACCCCATACTAGGGATCATGGATCAGTTTGCATAAGTCAAAATACTTGAAGTGGTCATGTTGCCTTATGCTGAAGAGGACATGCCCTTGAAATGTTTGTTTTTCATGTTTGTTTTCTGAGAATCTACTGCACCTACTGGTAACTTGTTAGCCACTTAGCTATAAAAAATATATTAAAAACCTGGATTATTCTGGTTAGTCACATTGTACTGCTATTATTTTGAAGAATACTGTAAATGAGACAGTTCTTCAGGATAATGTGAGTGTGTCTGTACTAGGGCTGAAACGATTCCTCGAGTAACTCGAGTAACTCGATTACAAAAAATATTCGAGGCAAATTCCTCTGCCTCGAAGCTTCTTTTAATTTATTTTTAAGCTCCCGTCAGTTTGTTTCGCAATGATTTTTTTATGTGACACAGCGCGTTTACGTCACCCGCAAAGCGGAAGGAGACGGAAGTAGACGGAAGGAGTTAGCAGACTAGCAGTGTTTTGATTTGAGGGTGCGCTGCGCGCGCGAGCTGCAAATTGGAAGGGATTGATAACAATAGCGATGAGCAAAGAAACAAACAGGAGAAAACGACTCAAACTGTCCAAGGTTTGGGTTTCATTATATTAACGTAAAGAGAACATTGTGGCGTATGTGTCCATTGCAAGCTCGAGCTAGGCTAGCATACCACAACAGTACGAAGGCCATGCTGCAGCTGCAACAGAAAACATCCACTCTACTCAGACCGGAGCACCGTCACCCAGGACAAGGTAAATTCAATGCAGCATTAAATAAATGTGATTGCTAGTCAAGATGAAGGCTGTTAAATCAAGTATGTTAACTATGTCATGGATAACCCACGTTGGGCAGTACAATTATGTTAAAAGAAACCGCACGCGTTTGCAGAGGGGTTATACCAACAGATTATTTAACAGCAGTTTAGCTATGCCACGGCTACTTCGTAGCTACCAAAGGACTTAATTTACTGCAAAAACAAGTTGTGATTGGCTTTTACAATGAAGTATACTAGATTATTTATAATGTGAAAACATGCATGTTGGTTATATCATTTACAATTTTTAAATATACATTTTAAATTTATTTTACACACTCAAAACATTATCCCATGATTGTATATCGAACATTGCATCTTGTTAGTTATCGCATATCACATTTTTCTTCAATATCGAGCAGCCATAATACAAATTATTTTAGTATTCACAAGTATTTAGTTTGATTGCCATGAAAAGTATTTATAAATACACAGCCATGAACTTGCTGTATAATAATGATATTATAACTTACTTAGTAATAAATATCAATAATTGTTTTGTTTTTTTTCACCTCTTTTTCAGTAAATCATTACAGCTTCGTATGAACAGATGTGCGGACAGCTACTTCATGTTCCACTGAGCAGCTGAGTTTTCAGAGAGCATTCCAAGAAGAAGACTTATGTTCAGAACGTTTAACTTTTAGTTCTGAAAGTTAAGTTGCATGACTTAAAAGGCAGTGTTTTTGTATTATTATTATTATTATTATTAATTTAATGTGCCTTAGTTTTGATACTTTAAAAAGTATTTTGAAAGTAATTAATTTTATTTGTTTTTGCATCTCAGAAAATGCTTTATTTAAAACCCCAAATGAATGGCACTTAAATGCACTTTATTTTTATTGTTCACAGTACAAGTACAGACAGAGAAACAATGGGTAATAACTAAATGTTTATTTTTGATGTATGCATTGCATTTTATGCATTTAAAAAAATAATAAAAATTTTCTTTTTAAAAATGAAACGTAGTTGTTCTTTTTAAGAGACCTAGTGTCTTATTTTCTCTTGCATATTTAATATTGCACTTTAATTAAGTAAAAATACATTTTATCCGATTACTCGATTAATCGATAAAATATTCGGTAGAATACTCGATTACCAAAATATTCGATTACTACAGCCCTAGTCTGTACGTCAGCTGAAACTGTGTAGAAGGTGGTGATGCAGCAGGACAAAGACCCAAAACACCGGAGCAAGTCCAAAACAGAATGGCTTCAGAAAAACAAAATCCATCTTTTGGAGTGACCAAGTCAGAGCCCAGACTTCAACCCAATGCTGTAAATTGACTTGAAGAAGACACATGAGACGTCCAGAGAATATGACAGAGCTAAAGCAGTTCTGCCAGGAAGAATGGACGTAAAATGAGCAGGTCTGAACCACAGCTACAGTTAGCTGTTAGCTGTTCATGCACACAAATGAAACAAGCGCAAGCTTTACAAGCATAATAAGGAAACGCATGCACGCACAAACAGTCTCTACTCTGTGCTCGCTGATTGTTTGCGTGCTTGAGGTGAAATCCCCCTTGCGTGAGGAAAGATTTCTCTCACTCGTAGAGATACTTTGGCAGATTGGGGGCGGGACAAACCGGATGCACTGGCCCTCCTGTGATTTGTCACTTTCCAGAAGGCCTTGGGTCCTCTTCACTCATTTAGACTCTCTGTCTAAGAGTAAGTGTTTACTTGAAACTTGAAAATCTGTCCTTCAAGCAACCTATTGAGCATCTTGTACGTAAACTAAAGCTAAAGCTCAGTTTTCTTTTCCGAAACAAATCCTTTTTCTCTTTTTATACCAGGAAACGTTTAATTTTTTCAACTTTTTTACCTTTTACGGAAATCTCCTTTTTATTAATGCAGCTGATCATCTTTTAAAAAAGCTGGACAGTTAATCACTGTGCTTTTACGTTTTGTCAGCACCGTTCTGTCTCGGACCTTAAACACATCTGCATGTTTAAAGCATGTCTGAAATAAGCATCTTGTTTATTTATGCAACGGCGTGGAGAAACCTCACAGAAGTTCCGCTTTAGCAATGTAAAGTTTCTGTTTGGGGCAACTCTACGCTTCCTATAATCCTTTCAAATTACAATTAATATCATTTGACAACAGTTGAAACCTCATTATTTGGCGGAGGCAGAAATGGATAGAGCGTTAGAGCTGAACGGCTTTATCTGAATTCAATAAAGACAGCAACCGCAGCTGATACACAGCAAGTTAAAAAGTCAATTAGATTAATTCAGTGACCCGACTGTACTTTAGAGTTGAACATAAATGGAATAAAACTAACTTTCCAGATGTAATTTTTATATAAATCAGAAAAGATTTGATCAGGCCTAGTGTTGGGCTCTGCACCTGGGGCCAGACACAACAGGACAGAAGGCTTTAAATAACTTTGAATGACAAAGGTCCTGATCATTATGCTGGTCTATTCATTAATTTCAAATGTACAGTTGTGCTCATAAGTTGAGTACCTGGACAGAATTTGTGATTTTTGGGCCACTTTTCAGCAAATATAAATGATAACACAAAAACTTTTCTTTCACTCAAAGTTAGTGGTTGGGTGAAGCCATTTATTTTCAAACAGTGTTTACCTTATTTTATCATAATGACAACAGAAACTACTCAAATGACCCTGATCAAACGTTTACATACCCTGGTGAAGTTGACACAAACAGGTTTGAATGGCTGCTAAATGTAACCATTCTCACCTGTGATCTGTTTGCTTGTAATCAGTGTTTGTATAAAAGACCAGTGAGTTTCTGGGCTCCTGACAGTCCCTTGCATCTCTCATCCAGGGCTGCACTGAGTCATGGGGAAAACAAAAGAATTGTATAAGGATTTGCGGAAAAAGGTAATTGAACTGTATAAAACAGGAAAGGGATTTAAAAAGATATCCAAAAAATTGAGAATGCCATTAGCAGTGTTCAAAATGGGGGATTCTGTTGAAACCAAACTAAGGTCGCAAATGCCACAGAGCATCCCGCTAACAATATGCCATACACTACAAAGACAAGCCTCAAAACCTCTGGAACAAAGTCATTTGGAGTGGTGAGACCAAAATTTAACGTTTTGGCCACAACCATAAACGTTACATTTGGAGAGAAGTCAACAAGGCGTATGATGAAAGGTACACCATTCCTACAGTGATGTTTTGGGGATATGTGAGCTACAAAGGCACAGGAAACTTGGTCAAATTGGATGGGAAGATGAATGCAGCATATTATCAGAAAATACTGGAGGGAAATTTGCACTCATCAGCCTCAAATTCATAAACCCATTTAAAATGCACCAGAATACAGGGAATTGCATCTATTTATTAAAAATTTCGAAGGGGAGGACCACCGCTGCACTAACTTTCTGTTCGACAGTGTCTGAAAACTTTTGTTAAATAGCTTTTGATTTGGTGACATGTGCCTTAACATTATGAGGTGCCCAGCACATCTAAAACTCCACAATGGCTTTTGTGCTTGACACACACCAAAATGGGGCTAAGCCCCGAATATCTGCAAACCCTACAAACGCCACTGATGTTGTCCCATATATTGTCTGCAATCACATGATTTAATAAGGAGCAATTCAAAGCTGAAAGAGCTGAGGGATGGAGTGATAACAAGGCAGGAGCAATAAAGCACACCCCGTTTGCAATTTTGAATTTTACAAGCTATTGTTTTTATAATTCAGACTGTCCTGCAATTTTTATTTTATCTTTATGTCAAAGTATTTCTTGAATGCTGCAGCAGAGCTTCACAGCACTGCTCACTGTGGAACCTATTATTCTACTTCATCAGTTAATATTATCATCTCAACAAATTAGAGGTCTAAGTTTATATATCCCTTCCTTTTCAGACTTTTCATATCAGTAAGTCAATTTGACCAAGAAACCCTGCCATCAAATGTTGAACTCAACAAAGACAAGCCTACATCACCAGGTGGGTTCTCACATTAACAATTAAACACCCTCTTCACATTATTATCCAAAACTTAAGCTCTGCCCTGCAGTGTCTAAGACCGAGGTAAGTGAAGGACACTCGAGTCAAAGCTTAGCTTAATTTCCACTGTTTCTCTTGTACATTACAGAGCTGATATTGTCTGAATTTAGTAATAAATTAAGTAAAAGTACCCTTCACGTTTTCTTAAAACATTGCAAAAAGGGAGATTTTAAAGGGGCATTGTGTACCTTTCTGAAAACAGTTACTGACGTCAGTGCCTGTTAGGGGAACTTCAGTCAGAGTCCTGCTGGTTCTTGCTGGCGCGCGCTTGTATGTGCCTGAGTAACCGGAACATCCTCCACTTCACAGGACTTGGAGATTTACTTGCATCATGTCTACAGAGGAGGTAAGAAAAGTTAAACTTCTGTAAGTTTATTATTTGACAAATTTTATTAAAGAGTAAACTATATTTGACTCTCAAGTGCTAACACAGCAGTAAAGCGAACTCCTGAGACATGGGAGATAAGAGAATCACTAATGTTATTTAACAATGGCACGTTTTATAAAGTGGTGCTCAGCACAGTACGGCAGTTAGAGCTAACTTTGCATGAGATATTGTGGATTGCATGTAATGTATATCTAAAAAAGCTAACGTTAGCTGGGCAGCTACATCCACAACTCGCATAGCTTTCACCAGGGCCCGATGTGTTTAGAGGAGTCACGGCAGAATAACTAAAGTTAGTGAATTTATATCAGACAGGATACTGTACATGTGTTACTATTACTGTTATTTTGTTAAATCTTTGCACAAATGTTAGAGCACTTAATTTTTATATGGTCAACTATTATCTTAACAGCTTCACTGCTCCTAAACCTTGTGAAACACATTAGTGACAAGCTCTACATTAAGACAAACTTACTGGCCTCTTATTTAATGTATTTAATGTGTAGAATATGACTGAAGGTGTTTAGTTTTTTTTTTTTATTACCATAACTGTACTGAAGTGGTCCTGCATTAGGTTGTCATTCAGGATACCTCCAACATGAAGTTTAGCACAATATGATGACAGATATGGAGCTCCAGCTTGTGAGAGTTTCAAGCTCCTGTGGAGGAGAGCACTGACAGTGACTCAAGAAGGAGGCGAGCAGGAGCTGGACCTTTCAGTGAGGAGGACAGACTAAGGTGGGCTCAGCTGCTGCCAGGATAACAGAGGCAGGTAGGTCATACTGTACATCTACAGAAATGATCACACACCCAACTAGGGATGCACCGATACCGATACTGGTATCTGGTATCGGCCTCGATACCACATTTTCATAAGTACTCGTACTCGTTAAAAGTCCCCCGATACCAGGGGCCGATACCACGGTCTGAGAAATGTCTGTTTGAGTGGCGTGTAAGGGGTTAATCACAGGCGCCGAGTGCCCGCCCCCAGGCCCCGGCTGCAGCTCAGAGCGGGGAGAACGAAGGCAAGACGAGACATGTCAGCCGTGTGGAACTATTTCAAAGTGAATGAAGACAAAACAAAACAAAGGCGGACTGCAAATTGTGCTCAGCTAAATTGTCCAGAGGAGGCTCAAAAGGTAGCGCATTTAACACAAGTAATTTAATCAAGCACCTAAAATCCCAACACGACAACGAGTATAAAGAGTTTACCCACGCTTCTAAACCAACATAACCCACACTGCAGCAAACTCTTGCAAGACGAGAGAAAATGTCCAGAGACAATCCACGTGCTGTGAAAATAACACAGGCAATCATCGAGTACATTGCATTGAGTGACCAGCCACTTTCGGAGGTAGAAAATGTGGGATTCATGCGTCTCCTCCATGTTATGATGTCCCAAGCCGCCGCTACATGACTGACACGGAGCTGCCTAAACTACACGACTCCGTGAACAAACACATCCACAGCCTACTGCAAGCCTCCTCTTCGTTTAGTTTCACCACGGATATTTGGACAAGCAGTGTTTGCCCCGTGCCTTGTTTTTTTTGTTAAATTATATGACTAAAGCTGTTACCTGTAAATTTAAATCATATTTTTTTATTAAGTACTCGGTATCGGTGAGTACTGAAATGCAAGTACTCGTACTCGTACTCGTTTTCCAAAAAAGTGGTATCGGTGCATCCCTACACCCAACTAAACCTCTGTAATCTAAACAATGCTTGTTATTCCATTTTTTAACACAGTTACAGCTGCTATCCCAGGAGGAGAATAAAGAAGTTCTTCAGATGGTTGTAACTCGTCTGCCAGGGTTTTTTCTCAATGTGATGGAGAACAGACGAGCCACACACGGACCAACCAAACCAAACAGGGCTTAGCCAGCGTGGTGCACTTGCCTGAACTGCAGAGTCATACAAACAGATGCTGCTAAAAGGGTGTCTCAGCCCACCACATGGGTTTTTTAATTGTTCATTTTATACAGTGTTTATGTACAGACATACATATACAGTCAGGTCCATACAGTAAATATTGGGACATCAACACAGTTCTAATCTTTTTGGCTCTATACACCACCACAATGGATTTGAAATGAAAAGAACAAGACACGCTTTTAACTGCAGACTTTTAGCTTTAACTTTTTATCTGCTCCTTGTAAATGGAATAATGAGGGAAAAATCACACACCTGGCCATGGAACAGCTGAGCAGCCAATTGTCCCATTACTTTTGGTCCCTTTAAAAAGTGGGAGGCACATATACAAACTGTTGTAATTCCTACACTGTACACCTGATTTGGATGTACCCTCAAATTAAAGCTAAAAGTATGTAGTTAAAGCACATCATGTTCGTTTCATTTCAAATCTATTGTGGTGGTGTAGATTCAAAAAGATTATAATTGTGTCATTGTTCCAATATTTATGGACTTGACTGTAAAGTTATATATTCTTTCCTGCACATATTTATAATATCTTTTTGTGCCCTTTATGTCATGTCCTAGAAAGAGAGAGACAGCAATTACTTTGTGTTTGAGAGTTAACAAACATGTCTACAGCATTGTAGATTAGTGCAGCAAGAAGTTATGGTGTAAAGCTGATCAATAACAAAACTAGACTTCTCCACTGCTGTATGAGATCCAAACATAATGGTTCTCTGTTGATTTTGCCCTGATAACTTGCACACAAGTACACACCAACGGGTTTACTAAAAGTAACAATCCTCACCTGTGATCTGTTTGCTTGTAATTAGTGTCTATGTAAAAAGGCATTGAGTTTCTGGGCTCCTGACAGACTCTTGCATCGTTTATCCAGTGCTGCGCTAACGTTTCTGTATTCTGAGTCATGGAGAAAGCAAAAGAATTGTCAAAGGATCTGCGGAAAAAGGTAATTGAACTGTATAAAACATGGATGGAACAGGGATTTAAAAAGATATTCAAGCAATTGATAATGCCAAACAGCTGTGTTCAAACTCTAAACTCTAACTCTATAATTGAAAAATAAATAGGTCAGGTAGACCAACAAAAATTTAAGCCACACCTGCCAGGAAAAATGTTTAGGATGCAAAAAAAATAAATAAAAAAAAATAACTTCATCTGAAATACAGGACTCTCGGAAAGAATTGGTGTGGCTGTTTCAAGATACACAATAAGGAGGCACTGCTCCACAATAAGGAAGAAAAATGAGTTGCATAGTTGAGTTGCCAGAAGAAATCCATTACTATGCAAATGCCACAAAGCATCCTGCTTACAATACGCCAAACAGCACAAAGACAAGCCTCAAAACCTCTGGAATAAAGTAATTTGAAAATTGAACTTTTTGGCCTTAAACATTTCATTTGGAGAGGAGTTAACAAGACGTTTGATGAAAGGTACACCGTTCCTACTGTGAAACATGGAGGTGGATTGCTGATGTTTGTGTGAGCTACGCACGTACTTGGACGTTCCAACATGACAACGATCCAAAGCACAAGGCCAAGTCGACCTGTCATTGGCTACAGCAGCATATAGTAAAGCTTCTGGACTGGCCATCTCAATCTCCTGACCTCAATATCATTGAGGCCAAGAATTACCAAGAACTGGAGGCTTTTTGCCAAGAAGAATGGGCAGCTTTACCGTCTGAGAGAGAACTTCATCCACAACTACCACAAGACTCCAAGCTGTCATTGTGGTGGCAATACATGATATTAAGTATGTTATCTTTTGATTTGGATATTCTTTTTGTCATTATGATTTAAAAAGAGTAAACACAATTGTTTTACAATAAATGGCTTCACCCAATCACTAACTATGAGTGAAAGAAAAGTTTTTCATATTCTCTGAATATAAAAAAGAAAAATGTCACAATTTCTGCCAGGGTATGTAAACTTATGAGCCCAACTGTACCAACAAAACATAACGTAAGTAAAAGAACGGGAAAGGGAAGACACTTCTCCACATCCTTCAGACACCGTCTCGCTGCTGATGTGGGACAGTACACCAAGCCACAAACCCTAAAATTGATTGAATTTAGTCTATGTGACAAATATTTTTTTCCTACCTCACTTTGTTGTATGATCAGGAGATAATATTTTCATTACAATAAACAGACCACAGTAAATTAGCATGAAGTGAATATAAAGACAGAGTTGCAGTTAGATAGGCTTTGATAATTTAAATTAATAAATAATTCCTTTGTTACAACCTAACTAAATTTACAAAGTTGTCATGGCTCGCGTTGTCTCTGGTGAAAGTTATTGAGCAAAAGAGACAACGTAAGTCAGGAAGGAAAGAGTTCCTGACCAAGTGTAACTCAAAAGGCCACAGAGTTAGCATTAGCTGCTTTGTAATGACGTTTGAAAAACTCATTTGAAAAGCCAAGAGAGTAAATGTGTCAGATTCACAAGCCTCAAAAGTTCAAAAAAAGAATCATAATACACCTACGGTCTGAAAGTATTTAATCCATTCAAGACAGTAATTTATTCTGTTCTTATTAGATAGTTAGCATCCCCATTTTACAAGCATTTTCATGTCATTTAGGCGACGGTGGCTCAGTGGTAGAGCGGTCGTCCTTCAACCGGAAGGTAGGTGGTTCAATTCCCGCTCTCCCCACAGTTCATACAGAAACTGTAATTTTTTGTGAAGAATCGACAACAAGTGGGACACATTCATGAAGGGGAACAAAATTTATTGGATATTTCAAACTTTTTTAACAAATAAAAAACTGAAAAATTGGGCGTGCAAATTATTATACATGTACTGTAATGATTTCTTATCTTATCTTTAAAAGGAAAGCCAGATCAAAGTTTTATCCCCAAACCAGATCTCAGCTCTCTCCACTGCTCAAATGCTCTGCCAGTTTTGCCTTTGCCCAACACCACCACGTCACACTCCTGTTTTGCTCTTCGGGACTCATTGAATCTAAAGTTTTTTAACTTTTGCTAGGAGTCTGTGTCTGGGCTGGAGGCAGGTCGTTTTTTTGTTGCTCTTGATATTAATGCTCGCTAATTCCGCTCGCTGTTATGTCAGCTATGCTGGAAGTCAGAGCTGTACACAGGACCGCACACTACGTCACATCCAGGTTAATTTTGCGGGTAATCTGACCCAACAGCAACCAAATAAAATAAACTTAGAGGCTCATAGAGACAACATAATTGAACAGTCAAGGTCTCATTCATCTCATCACATTATGGTCTGCTCAAACATGGGAAAACAAAAACATTTCTTTTTTTTTTTTTTTTACCTTGAACTAGCCATAAAACTTACAAAAATCTGATTGGATAAAAATGCGGTTACTTGTCTTGTAGATTTAAGGTAATCTGCCCCACCAATAGTCCAAAAGTGTTTATTCAGCAACCTGTGTCAAGGAAAAAGCAGACTGTCAACTAGTGTGCTGTATTATATTTGTACAGTATATGTATAATACACACACCACACAATGTCTTTTAGTGGTTCTAGGCTATTTGTGTGTGTGTTAACATAGCTTTAAAGAGGCTAATGTCTTTGTTTTATTAAATTAAAACAATCTTGTAATTCTTTACAGTCTGGTACAGGTAAAGTGCTTTACAGGGTAATAGTTAAGCATGTAAATAGAAGGTTTCCAATGACATCAGCCTCTTTGAAAAAAAAAAAAAAAACACCTTGTGCATGATAAGGGTCATGGAAATTTTTTTTAGCTTCCTTGCATATAGCTCAATAAATGTGGAATTAAAAGCTTAATGAACTCAGAAAAGGATTTATTTAGAACTGTGCAACTGAGTAAGTGAACTCTTCTTCAGGAAAGAAAGAAGGATGAACTTTGTGTTCAAATAATCATCAAGTTTTGGTGGTGAGTCAATGAATTTTAAATAATGTATTTTCTATTTTGTCTTATTGGCTCAATATTGATGTTCCTGCTATATACGTTGTATGCTTTATGGCACAGGTTCAATTTAACAAGTGAACAGAGACTTGTTAAATTGTGTTGATTTCTGTCTTGATGTGAGAAAACCAATGTAAAAATGAAATACAACTGGATATTTAATATTGTGATTTGTAGCTACCAGTTAGCCTCGTGGTTACACCAACCCGAGAGCTATAAACTGTGTCCATGAAGAGCATCGCGGGTCTGGAGCAGACCTGCAGGACAGTGTGTCTGTGGCTCCAACTGGTGCACTTTACGATGGCCACAGTTCATCTAGCTCTTCACTTTGAGGATCATTTGGGACTGCAGTAGACAGTATAGACAGTAGGCAGTAGACATCAGGATGACACGGCCTAACCAGACAACTAAGAGCTGCTACATTACATCCAGTTCCACACCCGCACTATCATGACTAGCATGTTCTCTAATTCCCTGCGACCTGCTGAGATTCCTTGTGTCAAATGCATTGAATGCACCTGTCTATATTACTAGACAAAATGGTAGCACCTTGTCCAGTAGGATGCAGGCCTGGGCGGCCCCAGAAAGAAGGCCAGTTATCCACAAAACCATAACCTTTCTGACTACAATGCCGGGCCAGCCACCGGTTCATGGAAACTAATCTGCTATACTGTTCATCACTACCCCTTACGGGGAGGGGGCCAGAGACAATTAATTGATGCCGACTCATCTTGTTCCCTAGTTCAAAAGTCCTAGCTAGGCTATCTTTGGTTATTTCAGACTGCCTCATTCTCACATTATTGGTGCCGACATATATAACTATCTGCTTGTATGTAGTGCGAGTATGTGTCCTGGGAAACTCTCCCTTCCTGTGTGATGACAGCACCCTAAGGTTAGCCTCTATATCGGAAGCCCTGGCCCCCGGTAAACAGTGGACAATGGCTGGCGTCTCAAGTCTAACATTGCGGGTAATGGAGTCCCCTATCACCAGAGTACGATGCTGGCCGGCGCAGAGGGAACAGGCCGGTGATCAGCGCGGACAAGCAGACTTGAAGGCGCCGAAAAACCGGACCGCGGACAACTGGAGGCTTGCCCCTGCCTGCACGCTTGCGCCGCCGGACCGGGACAAACGTTGCACTCTTTGGAACAACTGCCAAAGCTAGCAGGACTGCTATCAGACCTGCATCTGATACTATCAGGAAACCCTGACACATCTAAAATAACCAAACCCAGTCTATGCTGATTTAGCTGGCTATAACTCACAAACACATCTCTCTAATAGAGACAAACTATCTAGCAATACCAAACAAGAGTGGCAAACTATTGCCACAAGCAACAACTGTCATGTCCCAAACTAGTGTTATCTGTTAGTGAGTCTGTTTATGTAATGTATGTTTTTTGCTGGATTATAGAATCAGGTAATATCTGAACCCTGAAGTGGAGCTTATGTTTTGAATGCTACCTTTATATTGTAACCTTAAGTTTATAGTGGCATCTCTGGTGTTTTTTAATCCAGAGTTTTTGTGTTTTGACCTTAGCCTTTGGTTTTGACTACACATTTTGGATTTTGGATTTTGCACTTCTGCCTTTTGTTAATAAACCCTTTTTGAATCGTCTGCCTTCGTGGGGTCTGCATTGACGACGAGTGTGCACTCGTGACAACAACAACACAGAATAGCTTAGCTAAGCTAGTGTACGTACAGCTAAGTCAAGCCAACTGTTGACAACTCACAATGATAAATTCTTACACACACACACACAACAGTACTAACCACAAGTTAAACCAAAAATATTGAGAGTTGACAGCAACAGTTTCCAAATGCAAATAGCACACTTGAAATGAACTCTGAACCTTTTATCTGCTCCTTGTAAATGGGATAATGAGGGAATAACACACACCTGGCCATGAACAGCTGAGCAGCCAATTGTCCCTTAAAAAGTGGAAGGCACATTTACAATTGTTGTATTTCCTACACCGTTCACCTGATGTGGATGTAAATACCTCATGTACAGAGTCAAAAAGATTAGAATTGTGTCGATGAACTGACTGTGTATAAATGTGTGTATATATATATATATATATATATATATATATATATATATATATATATATATATATATATATATATATATATATATATATATATATATATATATATTGCAAATATAATTACATATATATATGTAATTATGAAATTATATTTGCAATTATGTGCAAAATTCACAGGATTCAAGTCATACGTGGTGAAAAAAAAATCATGGATTTTGAATAAATCTTTTTATCTGCATCAATAAATCTTTTTGCAACTTTTTTACCCCCATAGACTGGCACCAGTGTAAATGTCTTGTAGTATAATACAGTAGTATTTGTCTTTAGAATTCATTAATGTACAAGTTGATGACTTTGATGTGGATGCTTTTAACAGCCTTCAAAATTCAACGTCAGTCTTAGGCTATGTCCACACGAAGCCAGTGCATCCCCTATCCGATCTTGAGACGGCGTCGTCTCAAGAAAATATCTGCGTACACACGACCGGCTGAAAACGATGTAGTATATATGCCAGACCAGTATGGGGCGCTGGAATTCTGCCACAGATATACACTATACACGGAGAAGAAGACTTTGAGCATGCGCATAACCTTGCGCGCTGCAGAAGAAGACGGAGACCTAAATATTTCTTTTCTAATAAAAACAAGTTCTCAAATTGTTGCAGTCATTTATTTAGACTGTAGTAATTGGTGCCCTCATGTTTGTTGTTTGCTCTTCAATATACGGACTGAGTTCTGAGTGCTTTGGACATGCGGAAATTCTCTCTCCATTCATTTTCTCCAGGTTGCTCTCCTGGTTCTCTTTCGCGGTGGATCTAAGAGCATGTGGCATATGGTGTTGTCCATTATCGCTTGTTGCTCACCACAACTGCATAGAAGCAATAGATTTTGCTGTAATAAAGCTTAGTAGCTTCTGCAGCACGAACTCAATCATGTAGTCCGCCATTATTGTTGTTGCCGTTACGTGTGACGAGGCCGACACGTGATGCGATGACATCATCGTTTTCACAAAATATACGGATTGGCTGTACACACGACACCGCAAGGGTGTCGCAAAGGTGTTGTCGAAAGATTTATCCACTTTAGAACCCTGTTTCAAAAAATAGCGGATTCAGTCTCCCAAAACACCGGATCCGTGTGGACGAAAGGCCAATACGATACAAAATGTATATGGATACAGTGATTTGTGTCTCCGTGTGGACAGCCCCTTACTGTCTGGCTGTAGTAACATGACCCTCCTATTATACAGTCCAACAATTTGTCTATTACAGTTGCAGTCAATATTGTTTTTCTTCCACAGGATTGACTGCGATTATTAAATCATGGCCCCAGATCTGGATTGTCGGTCATATTCAGAGGAAGATGGGACCTAAGTGTTGGACCCAGTCTCTGATGAAAGCAAGGATGAAAACTACGTTCTTTCTAGTTGTGTGCGGTATGTGTATTGGCTTTGACTTATGTGGCATAACAGTTCTTGTGGTAGGTTGTTTAATATTGTTTTATTTATTAATGTATGCTCCCACGACAAGGACTGGTGGTGCGCAGCAATATCCTTTTCAGCATGATGCAGGTTCCCACTGCTAAAGGCCACTTCTCCAGTGACAGTGTATGTGACTGGACGTTTACCAGACTACCTTGTTCTGGCTGTTGACACATTCACCAATAAAGATTGCAACACAAAACAATGCGGCTAAACCCTTTAAAGTTTCCACCTAATCCAGAGGCACAGCTGCCATTTTTGAATAGGTGAATATTTACACACTGTCACATTTGATTCATTTCATCTAATCTAATTCCTAAGGGGAAGTCCACAACATGATGTATTGTGAGTATGCAGTAACGTGATTGATTTTTAATCAATATTTCCCTAGATCTGTCCAAAAGATCACACAGTTTGGAGGTGGAGCCCTATACGCAATTTCAGATTGGGGATGCTTGTGGGATACTTTTTTTGGAATGCCAATGTTCTTCTGTAAGGAAATAACTACAGTTGTGCTCATAGGTTTACCTATCCTGGCAGAATTTGTGATTGTTTGGCCATTTTTCAGAGAATATGAATGATAACACAAAAACCTTTTTTCACGCATAGTTAGTGGTTGAGTGAAGCCATCGATTGTAAAACAACTATGTTCACTCTTTTTAAATCGTAATAACAACAGAAACTGCCTTTGTTGTAACAACTTTAGATTATAACTTACTGGTGAGGGCAAAGTTGTAAATACAGTAGAATTACTTTTGCTTGTTTGCTTTTAATTAAATGCTATAGAAGCTGTCATGCTCTTTTACCTTTTATCTCTGAAGCAGCTGAAAGTAAGCAGTTTGTCAACAGCCTCATAAATTATGTTGCTCCACTAATGACTTCTCTATAGTTGCCAAACCAATTAACACTTTTCTAAATTCAGATACATATATTCCCAATAAAAACAAAAATACATAAAAAAAATGCACCACAGATGCTGAACTCTACTCAACCCTAAAGTCCCTTAAATTTAGCATAAATAATTTAACTCGAACATGCAAGCAAATGACAGCCTCAAATGCAAAAAAATTGATTTGCATACTACTTATATAGCGCTTTTCAAGATACCCAAAGATGCTTTACATTGTCCATTATTCATTCACTCCAAAGTCACACACTGGTGCTGGCAAGCTACTTCTGTAGCCACAGCTGACATAGACGTGCCATGCGTCTACAGACTCTCTAACCATCATCAAACTTTCTCACACATTCAGACACCAGTGCCCAAGGACACAGCTACAGTAAGAACTGTGGGGAGAGTGTTAATAAAACAACTCTAGGATGACCGCTCTACTACTGAGCCCCTGCGCCCCATTAACCTACATAAGGCAAAAGATAGAAAGAAACAGAAACAGCACTGCCAGCAGTATCAGAAACACTGCATTGGTTTCAAGACACATCACTAGTGTCATTCACCTAGTGTTTTACGAGATCAGGGCTGTGCACATGAATCACTCCTACATGCATATTGCTTTAAAACCATAGAATTATAGCAGGTTGTAAAGTTATCAGATGTTTTGAGTCCGTGTCTTATTGGTGTCAGGAAGATGTTGGTCTATTAAATCTGAAGAAATTAATTGAGATAAAATCTTTCAAATCCAATGCATTTGAGAAATCAGTCACTTCAAAATGTTTATTATTCCCAATGGGCAAATTATTTTATAGTGCCAGACTACAAAACATACTGTACAACACAGTAGCAAAGTGAATATCAACGTCAGTCCTTTCTGACAAATCATAACCACTGGGCGGATTTTATGCGTTGCTCCTTCCCCTGATTGGTTGTATGGTTTTATCCTGCAACTTTTTCAACCTGGTCAAACATACCAGTGACCCAGATTGGCCAGTTTGCTCCCTGTCATTCCCAGTCTGTCTTCCTTATTTCCTGTCTGTCTACAGTCTATCTACCTAGAAATCTTGGAAATCCCAATACATCAATATTCAGATGTGTTCATAATATATGATCATTAATGAAAAGTTTTGAGAAATCTAGTTATTTCTTCCTTAAAATCTCTGTATAAAATGGCCGGATTCTCTTTGTGCCTATGTAATTTGGATAAATCAAATGACACATGTATGTTTATCAGAGTTGCAGCTAAAAGCTTCCAACCCTAAGGGCAATAACTTCATTTGTAATCCACAGTTTCTGACAAGCAATATGATTAATGTTTAGTTCCAGCTGTTCATCAAGACAACCAGCGTTAAAACCAAGAGTTATGAACCTTTTCCCAGCATGCCCTGGATAAGGGAAATAAATTACAGCATTTTCTAATGGGGCCTGTTGTAAACTGGCATAAAATATGAGGAAATATTTGACAATGCGTACTCAAAAAGGACTTTAATTTTCATGTCTAAACAGTGGCCATAGTCTGAAATAATGATGACTGACAAAATGCTTTCTGCTCCAGAGAAATCTTTTCCACAGGTTTGTCACATTTTTCTGGTTCCTCTGATCCACTGCCTTCTGAAGCTCATAAAACTAGAAACAGCCGCCAAACGAACAGCAACGCATCTGGCATTCATTTAAAGAATTTACAATCACTGCTGGGGGAACAGTAGAAAATAAATGTTTCTGTTCGAGAATATCAGAGAGGTGATAAACAGTTATCAACCAAAACAAAGTACATCCTGTCTTCAAGATATGACTGAAACCATTTAAGGGCAGTTCCAGAGATTCCTATGCATTCCTCTAATCTTTGTGACATGACTCTATAGTCCACTGTATCAAACGCAGCAATCAAGTCCAACAAAATATTGGTAAGACCTCTTACACAAACTAAGTTAAGAAAATATTTGCTTGTATACTTCTTTGCACTGCAAGAAGTTTCCCCATGACCATTGCTATTTTGTGAATTATATATTTTTTGAAAGCGTAAAAACGCTTTATCAAAAAAAAAAAATTTTTAAGTTTCCATTAGGTGTATTTCTATTTGCAATTTCAATTTGAGCAATTTGAAGGTTAATGGAGACGCAGATATTAATGTGTTTCTTCTGAACAACTGTAGGTCCAGCAGCAACTTTTGGAATTATGGACAGATGGAAAAAGACAAAAATTCTCAGCTAGAGCAACAGGGAATCACAGTGACATCTGAAATATGAACACCCTTAGTAATAACTAGGTCCAGAGTGTGACCTCTGTTATGGGTCAGCTCAGTAACATGCTGACAAAGACCAAAAGCATCAAGAATAGTAGAAGGTTCAGAGGCATTCCTGTCACAAACATTATCCACTTGCACATTAAAATCACCTGATATAACTACTTGTTCAAATTCTGTGCAGATAACTGAAAGCATTTCAGTAAACTCATCAATAAAATCATAACATTGTCGGAGTGGTTTGTAAAGCACTACATATAAAATAGATGGAGAAAACCTTAACTCCATTTTGGATGACACATACTCAAATGATGAAAACTCCCCAAGTGATAGCTTCTGGATAAGAATATTCTCCCTAAGAAAGGCCCACCCTTTTTGTTTTTCCGTATTTTTTAGTTAAAAACATAAAATTAAGCTTATACAAAGTTATAAATAAATATATAAATAAATCATTAATTCAAAATTATTTGTTACCCAAAATTATCTGTTTGCAGATTTTAATGATTTTTTAATGATGATTTTAATCAGATTTGTCTGATTAGACAATCTAACTGTTATTCTCTTTCCTAATCTGCGACTTCTGACTGGAGCTATAGAGCTTGGGGGGAGTGTGCTCTCCCAGGGCCTCAGGTTGATAAGTGTATTATTATGACAAAAAGTCCTGGAACAGCAGAGCCCCTTAGTGTCCTAATTGCTGATAGTAGCCTTGATGCTAGTCAAGGCTTTTGGAGCTGGTCTGGGAGGAGGTTGAGGGGGTTTGACAGAGGTGCTTTGAACTCTAGATATTGGCCGAGGTGGAATACCATTTTGGTGTCTCAGGGAGTGCAGGAGATTATTTCTTAGTCTCCTGACCCCACCTCAGTCCACCTCCCTTTCCTTTGAACTGGTCGTCACAATGCCATAACAAGTTAACATCAGCTGTTTAATCTGTGTGTTTGGACATGACTTGGGGGTGCTGTTATATTAGTGACCATAGCACTTTAATAGCTGCATGTAACAAATCTACTGTTGTTTATGTCTCCGATAGCACCGTCTCCAAGCAGCAGTATATCTCTGTCCTGCACTTTTGGAATAGATTCTCTGTCTCTGTTTGCCTGGTGCTTTTTCATTTTCATGTCTCCTGTTTTCCATAGAATAGGTAACATTTACTCCCTGTTTTTCAGTTACAGCAGAGTTATCTGGTTCAGTCAGTGGTTGGAATCATTTTTTTAGCTGGGTGTTCGTTAATACTACATATGCTCCTGTGATGCCAGCATTCTTTAATCCAGTGCTGCTTTGGCTGGGCACCAAGTTTAAGCCAGGTGGCATCATTTTGTTTAAATCCCATCCCTTTGCTCAATTTTGGGAATAACACTGTATTATCCAAGTTTAAATTTACAGTCTTACCACATTGTGTGATCGGGATTGTCTCATGAAGTCCTCATTTAGATTCCAAAGCAAAAATCTTTGTTTGTAGCATAAGAATTTTTATTTTTATTTTTTTTACCCTGGACATGTTGAAAAATAGATGCCAATGTTCCATTTGCTCTGCAGGTCCAACATATTGTTTGAAAAGTAAAAATAAGTAAAAAATATAAAAATCCAGTTAAAATAAAGTAAAAAGTAATGTAAAAAGTTGCATAAAATCATTAGCTAATGGTGTAAATATCTAAAAAGCAAAGTAAAGCTGGCATGAGCAAGCAGAAAAATGTCTGCACTCTTCAGGAGCAGGAGGAGGACACCAAATGATTTTAGTTGCCTATGGCAAGAGTAATTCTGATTTGACTGGCCCCGAAGCCTTTAAAATAGAAAGAATCAAGACTAAGGATTCTTTATAAAACAGTTTTAATAAATGGGACTGACAAACTACATTACTACTAAAACTACTACACTGTTTGTAGCAAATTAGTATGTAATTGGGGTGCAGTGGCTCAGTGGTAGAGCGGTCATCCTATAACTGGAAGGTTGGTGGTTCATTTACCGCTTTCCCCAGATTTCTTTTCCCCAGTGTTCTTGGGCAAGACAGTTAGCTCATCTTGCCTCCAGTTGCAGTCCAGCTGTAGCACTTGTGAATGGAAGCTTAATGTAAGTTGTTATGAATAAAAGCGTCTGCTAAATGTAAACATTTTTACCCACTCATGGCACTGTGTGTACTGGCTCTATATTATTTTAATACATAAGATGAATAGATGAATGGATTAAAAAAAAAAAAAATCTTCCTCCTGCTCACTGCTCATGATGTTTCTGTTTTTTCACTGTAGTTGTACAAAGTAGTAGTTTAGTAAATGTTATTTATTTAAATTACAGATTGCTAGTCCAGCTTTATGCCTAAAATGATTTATTATAATGTGGAGTTATTAGGAAGGATTTTGAAAGCTGCTCAGTCTTCGTGCCAGTGCTCTCCCTGTTGTTTCTAACCTGACCTTGTTCACTGTCAATGGCTCCAAACCCCTTCTTTATCCTTGCTTTAGTCTGGCAACACTTACATTTTTGTAACATTTACATTAGTGTTTGTGTGCAAGGCTTGGTTTAAAGCAATATTTTTTGTAATATACAGAAATGATATTGCTCTGTTAATACAGCACCTCTAACCTGCCGCCGAGAAGCCTGTTCCCTCTCTCCCACAGCAAGCCAATCAAATGCGTGCTGATCAAATGCGTGCTGACAGATCGAGTCGAAGGACTTGTGTTAGAAAAGCTATTTGTCAAAGCCGGTGTTGTGTGAGAGAGGGAGAAGAAGGGAGGAGCGGAGGAGCACAAAGGCTGAGCAGCGGACTGAGCTGAGAAGCGCTAATGAGCGACTATGGAAAAGGTTTTTGCTATCTTTGGTCTGATTGGTGTCAAGGTAACTTTTATTATCCCCAAAGGGACAGTTTGGGACAAGGGGCAAAGGCCAATGGGATTATCCGGCCTTGCCTACTATGTCAATGGGTAACAGGCTACTAAATGGATGCTCACCAGCGCCCCCTCCTCCCTTCCTCCACTGGGGTGAACAAGCACTGTAGAAAAAGGAAAGAGCGCCCCGCCGCAGAAACATTGCTGTTCATAATGACCAGGCTTTACGTTTCTTAAATATTTTAAGGAGCATATTTAGAGCATAGTCATGAGTTAAAAGCCCAAAAGCAGTTTTAAAACGTAGATGTCCATGATGTTTTTTGTTTGTCTCTCCCTTGTTTTGGCACTGCACATATCGCATACTGCGTTTTTGCACCACTACCTTGATGGAACTGCCACTCAGATGGCCTTTTGATATGTTCATCTGGGTGGCTTTCTGCAAGGTTGCGCTCTCCAAGTCGATAATTTAAACCGCCTCCAGTCTAATTGAAAGGGGGTGACCCGTCAAATTTAAATAATTACAGGCCAATTTCTAATTTGTCTGTTTTGGCCAAAACGCTTGAATCCCTGGTGAGTGATCAGATGAAAGACTTTTTGCATGTACAGGACATTTTATCCCCAGTTCAGTCAGGTTTTAGAAAAAAACATAGTACCATCACAGCTGCAATGAAGGTGATAAATGACATCTCTGTTGCTCGTGACAAGAAGCAGCACTGTGCAGCACTTTTTATTGATTTGTCAAAAGCTTTTGACACAGTTGATCATGATGTTTTAAAGATTAGGCTTCTTAATTCGGGGTTTTCAGAGAATACTGTCTCTTGGTTCTCAAACTATCTTAGTGACAGAACCCAGTGCATTAAGAATGATGGTGTTCAATCAGATATTTTACCAATCCTTAAAGGGGTTCCACAAGGCTCTGTGTTAGGCCCTCTTTTATTTACTATTTATATAAATAACCTTAATCGGCATGTGTCTGGTGCAAACTTTCATTTTTATGCAGATGACACAGTCATTTACTGCTGTGCACCTTCTCTTAAACAAGCCATTGCACATTTACAGAATGCCTTCACTGTGGTCCAAAACACGTTGCTACAGTTGAAACTTGTGCTTAATGCAGATAAAACCAAATGTATGCTCTTCACGGGCACTCGGAATAGACCACTGAATGTTCCCTCAGTGATTACTCTTGACGGATGTGAAATACAGACTGTTACAACTTATAAGTATCTTGGTATTGTTATTGATGATTGCCTGTCATTTAAGCCTAGGGCTGGGTACCGAACTTCGATGCCTTTATGGTATTGAGCGAAAAACTTCGATACTATGAGTATCGAAAAAATATTTATCTTTCGGTGCCAAATTTCGGTTCCAAAAGCCAAGCGGCCGGGTTTTTTTTTTTTTTTTTTTGCCAAGCGGCTGTGTCTGTGTGAGCTTGTAGCATACGTGCATGTAAGGAACTACATTCGCCGTGATTTGCTGTCCACCACCACGTGACGTGACGGTGGGATATCTGAAGATACTCGCACTCGCAGTCACACAACACAAGTGTAACGTTAGTTATTTTTTCTCCAAACGTTCCAGTTTTATAATGCCAAAGAGATCTAAAGTGTGGCTACACTTTATAAAAGTGGATGCCGAGTCAGCAAAGTGCAACATATGCGACAAGTGTATTGCAACCAAAGCCGGCAATACCACAAATTTAATGAAGCATTTGACCATGCACGGGATCAATATGAAGGCAGAAAGTTGCACGGTATTCGACTGTAAAAAGAAGGAACCAGAGGAGCCTTGCACCTTATCGAAGTCAAACCTGCCCCCTTCAACATCATCTGGCATTTCTGACATTTTAGCAGGTAAGAAAGGAAGATATTACCTTTTTAGCGAACAGAAGTTAAAGTAATTGTTTACACTAACGCGAGTGGTTTGAATGTGTGGATGCAACTCTGTGTTGCGATGTAACGTTACCCAGGCGCTAGCTTTAACCTTATTCTTTGACCAGGCAACATCTTTGTTTTTCCAACGTAACGTTAAGGTTTCACATTTTAGAAATATTTGACAGATAAGTGTAATTTCCCTACTTAAATCAAATGCATCCCCATGACGTTGACTACCACTTTATGTATGTTAACTTGTGCTGCTAGTCGGTTGCTGTAGCGTTAGCGCTGTTATTTCCCCCTTCACATTAGCCTCTGCCTCCTTTTGCAGAGGAAGACATGGCGATAGAAGTAACAGCCAACAGCATGACCAGCACCTCAGAAAAGATTCAGGAGGAGATACAGCTCTACAGAGGTTTGCCGTGTACACTCTCTACAGTGAATCCAGCAACTTGGTGGTGGAGTAAGAAGGACACACTGCCAATGTTATCCAGCTTGGCAGCCAGGTTCCTCTGTGTACAAGCCTCATCGACGCCCTCAGAGCGTACATTTTCTATGGCTGGGGACACCATTAGCCAGGAGCGGGCCTGTCTGTTGCCAGAAAAAGCCGACATGTTGATCTTTCTGAAGAAAAACTGCTGAGCGGTTACCCACAAATACAGTTTGATTTTGCACTAAAAAGTTTTTTTTTTTTTTTACATTCCTATGAATTTTAGTTGGTTCAATATTAGGATGTACACAATATAATTAATTTATTTATAATATGTTCATGTTGTGGCAAAAAGGTTTCTCTTTTTTTCTAAATTTTGGCCAAGTTAGGATTGATACGATGTGTGAAGTGTGAGTGTGAAGTGTTACCAGAATTTGTTTTAATTAAGATGAAAAATAAAAGTTTTGTGTTTAATGTATTTGTGTTGATTTTGAAATGGATTTTAAAACACATGGTATCGAAAAAAGTATTGTTAGGAACCGGTATCGAAACTGAGGTATCGAAATTGGCACTGGATCGAAAGATTTTGAACAATACCCAGCCCTATTTAAGCCTCATGTTCACTGTCTAGTGAAAAAGTTGAGGCTAAAATTGGGTTTTTACTTTCGAAATAAGCTGTGTTTTTCTTTTAATGTTAAAAAACGATTAGTGGCATCCACTTTTTTATCTGTGCTGGACTATGGTGACATATTATATATGCATTCATCTGCTCAATGCCTTCAAAAGATTGACGCAGCCTATCATGCATCGCTGAGATTTATTACTAATTGTAAAGCTCGCAGCCACCACTGTGAGCTGTACTCTCGTGTAGGGTGGTCTGCTCTGGCCACACGGAGGCTTTGTCATTGGTACATATTTATATATAAGGCTATTCTTGGTGTGCTTCCATCCTATTTATGTTCACTTCTTATGAAAAAAAGTGCTGGTCATTACTCTCTCCGTTCTCAGGCTGTTGTCTTGTTTTCTGTCCCACATGTCAGTACTGAGCTGGGTAAAAAGGCCTTTGTTTATTCTGCTCCCTTTACATGGAATTTGCTGCAGAACAACTTAAAACTTAGTAAATTGATTCCTTTGAGTGCTTTTAAGTTAAGAATGAGATGTTTTGAATTGGACTCTCTCACGTGTCAATGTTTTTAATTGAGATTTTCTTTGTGTGTCTTTGTATGTATGTAATGATGTAATGTAATTCAGCTGCCTATCTTGGCCAGGTCTCCCTTGCAAAAGAGATTTTTAATCTCAATGGGCTTCTCCTGGTTAAATAAAGAAAAAAAATAATCTCTATTTCAGTCAATACAGTTTTTTTTTTCTTCAGAAAATTACCAGCAAATAAAGTTTACTTTCCTTTGTCTGACGTTTTTAAAAATCTTTTTTCTGATCTTCCTTCATCTGACCCCTCAAACGTTTAGGAACCGGTCCAAATGTAAGTAACCTTATAGGATTAGGGGATAATAGGGTCTGCTTGCTTTATAGAATAATATGTATATTAATACATACAATAATAATGTAATAATGACTGCAAGTGTTCTGTTCTGAATGGGTCACTTGGACAGACGCAACCAAGTGTTTTCTCCAACATATTGCATCGCTTTAAGCTCCTAAAAGCCTTGCATCTCTTTTTGTAACAGTTTAATGGAGTGGGCCCCAAATGGGCCTCTATTTTGTACAAATAATTAATTTGGTCTCCAGTTGGTGTCCAGGTACTATCTGGCTCTGGCCACAAATAGATGAAAACTCATGATCAGCAAAAAAAAAAAACGTCTTTTCACATGTACTTATTTGACTATTAGTCCTGGCTTTACCAAATCTCAAAAATGTGAAAACTGACTATGAGATGGTAAATAACTAACCACAGTCAGTTTAAGTGCCCAAGAAACAGAAACTTATGTATAAGCTATATTTTCATCCAATTATGAGATTCCATCTTCTATTTTAGTTGTGTGTCTGTCAAGTTAAAATCAGTGCTATTCTGTGGCCTGTGTTCTTCAGTGGGTAAATTAAAGAACAGTGGGCTCTCACCTTTTTGTTGTTTACTCACTACTCACTAGAATCTCAAGTGTGTGGATGAGTGCATGTGCACAATCACAATAGTGCATGGGCTTCGTTTTCCCATGTTTATATGTGTGAGTCCCATTTTTAGTTGGTGCTGAAGTGTCTCATGATATCATCTTCTGAAGAGGCACGATTAGGGTTTTGACAGTAAAACAAACATCAGCTCAAATCCTAAACAACACTGAGGTGATTAATATATGAAGGATTAATTAGGATGCTGATGGAAACCCGCGTCTCAGCAGTGTTCGGTCATCTGCATACATTGCGGCACTCCATAGGAATGGAGCCTTGTTTGTGTCTGAGAAAACCCCATTCATCCTGTAAGACTTTTATCTATCTCTCTCTCTCTCTGCTGATCCTGCATGATTAATTTAAATGTTAAGACTGCAGCTGACAGCTGACCGCCAGGCGAACTCTTTGTCGGGTTAAGGTCACAGGGGCATTGCTATAGTCGAGTGACATTTGTGTGAACTAATTTTACTTGGGAAGCCTTAGTATTTTAAAAAAGGTATTGTATGGCTCAGTGGCTTGCCTTCAAATGTCTGTTGAAATGTGAAAGACAGTTTTATATGTCAAGTTTAAAAGGATTTCACTACTGTATGTATTATTTAAAAATATTATATAATACCATACCCTGCATTACAATAAACATCATCAGAAGAGCTCCCTCAAAAATGCTTTCTGCGAATTTGTGAGCTTGTTATATTGAGCCTGCTTGTAGTGGACAATGACTTAGGGATACCTGGGCTGACAAAAATGTATTCAGGCTTTCAAAACAGCCTACATGACGCATGTTTGTGTTGTTTGCATATGTTTGCATATACAATACCTATATTTCATAGCAAGCAATATAAAACTGAAGCAGGATCTATGTGTGAATATGAGTATGTTTTTTCTTCAGGCATTAAACAACATTACAGATACTGATAACTATATTGATGACAAAGTCTATCAACAAAAAAGCATAATGTAATGATTTTATGTCTATAGGTTTTAGATTTTGAGTTCAGGTTTTGCCCGGAAGATGTGATGAGTAGGGACTTGTAATAATGAGGATAACTACTGCCACAGGGCTATGGTTACTCACTGCAGATAAACTCACAAATTGCTTCTTTTAGTTGTCTATAAAACCTTTACAGCTCAAGTGTAAATCCCAATTGACTTTTACAGCACACATTTTTTTTAGCCATCAATGCAAGAAACTAATCAACCAATCACATGGTAGTTGCTTCAGTGCATTTATGGGTGTGGTCCTGGTCTAGACAATCTCTTGAACTCCAAACTGAAAGTAAGAATGGGAAAGAAAGGTGATTTAAGCAATTTTGAGCGTGGCATGGTTGTTGGTGCCAGATGGGCCGGTCTGAGTATTTCACAATCTGCTCAGTTACTGGGATTTTCACACACAATCATTTCTAGGGTTTTACAAAGAATGGTGTGAAAAGGGAAAAACATCCAGTATGCGGCAGTCCTGTGGGCGAAAATGCCTTGTTGATGCTAGAGGTCAGAGGAGAATGGGCCGACTGATTCAAGCTGATAGAAGAGCAACTTTTAGCACGAGCTCACCAAAATTGGACAGTTGAAGACTAGAAAAATGTTGCCTGGTCTGATGAGTTTCGATTTCTGTTGAGACATTCAGATGGTAGAGTCAGAATTTGGCGTAAACAGAATGAGAACATGGATCCATCATGCCTTGTTACCACTGTGCAGGCTGGTGCTGGTGGTGTAATCTCCATCAACTGCAAGATGCTATCCTATCAATATGGGCCAACATTTCTAAAGAATGCTTTCAGCACCTTGTTTAATCAATGCCACGTAGAATTAAGGCAGTTCTGAAGGCAAAAGGGGGTCAAACGTCGTATTAGTATGGTGTTCCTAATAATCCTTTAGGTAAGTGTATATGGGGACTTGAAGGAAGTATGTGGAAACTGGAAACACACACAAGGCATGGCAAGTTTAAGACTAAAATTATTCTAAAAAAAACTTTCCACCAAGAAATTGCAAGATTATGACTTCTGCAAAAGATTTAGTCCTGGATTAATACGTCACAGCCGCTTATCAGTTTTTTTGTGCTGAATTAAAGAATGCACGGCCAAAACTCACTGTAGTTATGAATAACTGATGAGAACAACACAACTCTTTCTTCATGAGTAGTGCTATGAATGGTAGACGATCTTGCGCCCAAAGAATGCCTAGGTGACGCATGGCTGGTTTTCAATAATTTTGAGGAATAATCATTGACCATAAATAGTCCTGGCAACCTCACGTTAAATCAAAAATGTACAAGTCATATGGAATCCAAAAAAAAAACTAAAATATGTATTGAGTTCTTAGACCCTACATATAGAGAGCTGAGTGCAGCCGCCGCAGTCGCCCTGTCGTTCACCGAGCAAATATTGACAGATGTTCAGTGTAGAGACAAACCATTACAGACGAGGGGCAATGAATAGGTTTACTCTACGATATTGTTGCTGTCTAGGTTGAAGCCTCAGCCTCAGTTCCACGTTTGCATTTCAGAGCGTCCTCTTCTCATGTTTTTTCATGAAGTCCATACCCAGCTAACTTTAGCCCCTGAGATACTGCTCATGTGTCAGGATCTACATACCCTTTCTCCAATTCATATATTAAGTAAATATTAACCTTGTTGAATATATTGCACACTTTGACGGCCTTGCAAGTTTTCCAAATGACACTTAGTGGCTTTTAATATGCCAATGGCTAGCAGTGGGGTCTTAGACACTTTGACATTAATAAATTAAGTCAGCTACAACAATGTAGGTCATATGAATATGTATATGTGTGACTTGTCATCAGGTCTTTGCTGTGGTTGATTAGCATTAGCAATAGCAATGAAAAACATTAACACATTTTCATGATAAAACAATGAAAAGAGTTCACACATAAGTGACTCTGAGGAAGATGGAGTGAGGCCACAGTGACATCATTAAATACACAATTAAGGAAAAGCTCCTCTTTGGTGGAGAAGTTAGTGCACCTGGTTTGGGTAGGGGAGATTGGGTGTTTCAGTCCCCTGGGGAGTAACTCCAGCCACAGTCTAATTGAGCCAGTCGCTATGAATAAGCCGAAAGGCACTTGCTACTTACACTATAAGGAAAACACTTGCTGACCCTCTCATCATAACCATATGCTTTAAAAAAATATATGAGTGAACATGACCAATATATTCATTCTCCCTCCTCTGAACATGTCCAAACCATCTCAACCTGGCCTCTAACTTTGTCTCCAAAACATTTCCTGATTTTCCATCCTCCTCACTCCCAAAGATAACCTCAACATTTTTAGCTTCATTTTTAGCCTTCACAGTAACTGCCTTGCTGCCTCCTTCTCCATGGAAATAAGGCATTTCTCCAAACTGGCAACCCAACACTTTACAACACTTTAATTCACAGTTGCACTGACTGTTTTTAGAGAGTACCTTTTCTTTCACACCAATGACAGGATGTTTTAATAGGCCCTGTGGCAAAGCAACTTGCTCTCTATTATGGCATTAGCTTGACCGGGGTTCTTTTTTGGCTCATGACTTCGTCTAGTGGCACAAAGTAACTTAACAGGTCAACAACATATTTTGTATTTCGGATATCACACAATAGATGTTACATTATATAATTTGGAGTATTAGTATAATTCAGTGGCAAACCGTGCCCATCTGACCTAGGCCTTCACACACTCGCACAAACTGTAAGAGACCTCAGAGGGAGACGCTTATCTGAAAACGCATACACATAGTGCTCCACACAACAGCTGATCAGCAACAACAGGAACGTTCATGCTCACCACCGACATTGTTTTATACACAAAAATAAACTGTGCTTAACAGCCATCATCAGTTCTCATCACTGTCCTCATTTCATTATTATTAATATGTTAAGATTTACTGCTCATTACAAGTGGACAGGGGCATAGCTAGACACAAAAATTTACTGGGACACAGTCCCCTTATAATAATTTAACATTTTCTCATAGAAGCCTGTGCCCGCTATGTGCTATAATATGTTACCTTTGTTTAGCTCAATATTCCTTAAATAGGGACCATTGCGTATTTGCAGAGGTTTATGAACTTGAATTTATAAAAAATATTATTTTATTCAACCCGAGTGGTGTTCTGTTATTCAAACTTTAACAGTTCATTTTTTAACAAACTGAACAAATATGAACAAAAGGTGTCTTTAAAAAACATAACTTTTTATAGAAAACAAGTTAATTATTTAAGCAATAAACTGTTGTACCTGTTTTTAATTTTTGCAAAATGGTTAATTACTTACATATAAAAAATGACCTCAGCACAATGACTTAATTATTTTTAACTTCTGCTATCCAGAGACATATTCCAAAAATCACATAATAAAGTATAAGTTTGTATTCTTCCTCATAGTACTACAAGTTATTAGGCTGCACTAACTGAAGATCTAACATTTTAACTTTGCACGCTACATGTCTATATAATTTAGTAATCTAAATGGGGGTGAATTGCATAGGAATAAGATAAACAATAAGAGGTTTTAATTGTGTATTGCTAATAAAAGAAAAAACTGACACATTGTTAATTTATTCATTCATTCATTTTCTACCGCTTTGTCCCGTGGTGACTGGAGCCTATCCCAGCAGCTTTGGGCCTGAGGCAGGGTACACCCTGGACAGTGGCCAGTTAGTCGCAGATATACAGTGCCTTGCGAAAGTATTCGGCCCCCTTAAACTTTGCGACCTTTTGCCACATTTCAGGCTTCAAACATAAAGATATGAAACTGTAATTTTTGTGAAGAATCAACAACAAGTGGGACACAATCATGAAGTGGAATGAAATTTATTGGATATTTCAAACTTTTTTAACAAATAAAAAACTGAAAAATTGGGTGTTCAAAGTTATTCAACCCCTTTACTTTCAGTGCAGCAAACTCTCTCCAGAAGTTCAGTGAGGATTCTGAATGATCCAATGTTGACCTAAATGACTAATGATGATAAATGGAATCTACCTGTGTGTAATCAAGTCTCCGTATAAATGCACCTGCACTGTGATAGTCTCAGAGGTCCGTTTAAAGCGCAGAGAGCATCATGAAGAACAAGGAACACACCAGGCAGTTCCGAGATACTGTTGTGGAGAGGTTTAAAGCCGGATTTGGATACAAAAAGATTTTCCAAGCTTTAAACATCCCAAGGAGCACTTGGCAAGCAATAATATTGAAATGGATGGAGTATCAGACCACTGCATATCTACCAAGACCTGGCCGTCCCTCTAAACCTTCAGCTCATACAAGGAGAAGACTGATCAGAGATGCAGCCAAGAGGCCCATGATCACTCTGGAGATCTACAGCTGAGGTGGGAGACTCTGTCCATAGGACAACAATCAGTCGTATACTGCACAAATCTGGCCTTTATGGAAGAGTGGCAAGAAGAAAGCCATTTCTTAAAGATATCCATAAAAAGTGTTGTTTAAAGTTTGCCACAAGCCACCCGGGAGACACACTAAACATGTGGAAGAAGGTGCTCTGGTCAGATGAAACCAAAATTGAACTTTTTGGCAACAATGCAAAACGTTATGTTTGGCGTAAAAGCAACACAGCTCATCACCCTGAACACACCATCCCCACTGTCAAACATGGTGGTGGCAGCATCATGGTTTGGGCCTGCTTTTCTTCAGCAGGGACAGGGAAGATGGTTAAAATTAATGGGAAGATGGATGGAGACGAATACAGGACCATTCTGGAAGAAAACCTGATGGAGTCTACAAAAGACCTGAGACTGGGACGGAGATGTCTTCAAACAAGACAATGATCCAAAACATAAAGCAAAATCTGAATGAATGGAATGGTTCACAAATAAACATATCCAGGTGTTAGAATGGCCAAGTCAAAGTCCAGACCTGAATCCAATCGAGAATCTGTGGAAAGAACTGAAAACTGCTGTTCATAAATGCTTTCCATCCAACCTCACTGAGCTCAAGCTGTTTTGCAAGGAGTAATGGGCAAAAATTTCAGTCTCTCGATGTGCAAAACTGATAGAGACCCCAAGTGACTTACAACTGTAATCGCAGATTGTTATGAGAATTTTATGATTATAATTCTGTATATTGTTTATAGTTAGTAGGTGCTCATAGTTCTCTACAGGTCATGTCAAATCATGTCATGTCCTCCATTCTAGTCCAAGCATGGAGTAGACATAACTAGATAGACATGGGTTGCCATGGTACTTTTGCACCTGGAACTGGGGCCTTGAGGGGAGTGTGTATGCAAGATACGCCTCCCACTGACAGCCCCCACTAAGTGATATAAAATGTAATGTTTTACTTACCTCTGTAAGCAAAACGCACTATGTACCTTTGATATATCTGTGTAATTTGCTTCCCTTGCAAGGAATAAAACCTGGCCTTTCGCTTTTTATAATATAATCTGTCTCCGTGTCTCTCTGGATAATATAAGGATATAGAATTCTTTTAACATATAGAATTCTTATAACACAGATGTAAGTCAAAAAGTTTGAAATATCCAATAAATTTTGTTCCACTTCATGATTGTGTCCCACTTGTTGTTTCTTTACAAAAAATTACAGTTTCATATCTTTATGTTTAAAGCCTGAAATGTGGCAAAAGGTCGCAAAGTTCAAGGGGGCCGAATACGAATACTGGGGATGGCCACACGGAGATGCTGGGGCTGGCCACACGGAGATGCTGGGGCTGGCCACACGGAGATGCTGGGGCTAGCTGATGAGGGTCCGGGCGGAGGCACACGAGGGTCCGGGCGGAGGCACACGAGGGTCCGGGCGGAGGCACACGAGGGTCCGGGCGGAGGCACACGAGGGTCCGGCGGAAGCAGTAGAGGGAATCCAGGCGTAGAGGGAATCCAGGCGTAGAGGGAATCCAGGCGTAGAATGCAGAGTCTCCGTGACGTCTAGGTAGCTCAGGTAGACGCTGAGAAGTGTCTTAGGTGGCCCAGGTAGGCGCTGAGAAGTCTCTTAGATGGCCCAGGTAGGCGCTGAGAAGTCTCTTAGATGGCCCAGGTAGGCGCTGAGAAGTCTCTTAGATGGCCCAGGTAGGCGCTGAGAAGTCTCTTAGGTGGCCCAGGTAGGCGCTGAGAAGTCTCTTAGGTGGCCCAGGTAGGCGCTGAGAAGTCTCTTAGGTGGCCCAGGTAGGCACGGAGGCTCAGGAGGCACGGAGGCCCAGGAGGCACGGAGGCTCAGGAAGCACGAAGGCTCAGGAGGCACGAAGGCTCAGGAAGCACGAAGGCTCAGGAGGCACGAAGGCTCAGGAGGCATGAAGGTTCAGGAGGTAAAAGGACTCAAACATAATCAGACTTGGAGGTTAAACCTACTGCCATGGGTTGCGGAGTCTCAGTCTAGGCCAGGTCGTACTGTCATGGCCAATGGCCCAGAAACCGGAAGACTCCAGCGCAAACCCCAGACACAGGCAAAGAGTTCAAAAAAGAAGGTTTATTTAACAAATAGTACAAAACAAAAACCAGGAACCAGAATCAAATAAGGCAAAGGTCCGAGCACAAATTATCCAAGACAGAAAATACCAGAAAAACACAGGCTAAAAATCCAGGGCATGTAATACAAGACAAAAAAACCAGACTAGGAATATCCACAGACCACACAAGGAACACAGAACAGACTCACGGGTAGGGAGAAGACGACCTGGCAAAGAGCAGGGGAAAAACACACAGGATATAAAGACACACAGACAACAAGGAACAGGTGCAACACATCAGGGCGGAGCAGGCAATCACACAGAAGGGGAAGACAACAGGCAGGAAGTAAATCATAAAACACAGACAGGAGTAAGACATATCAAAATAAAACACCACAACAAGTTGAAACAATAATCAGAATATAAAGAAACCACTAAGAAACTTAAAAGAACCACAACATCAAACAAAACAGACAACTTAAACATGAATCCTGACAAGTAATCATTTTAATACACCCACCTTAAATGCCCCAGTGAGAACATGATTCTTGAAAGAGAACCACTCCTGCAGTACCTCATTTTCCTGTTCAGGGCAAAATTTCCTGGCAAGAGTCTGCAGCTGAGAGATCTTTATTATATCATCTTCTGGAGTAGGTCTACCAAGTGGTCCCAAAACACTGAAGGCCCCAAGGATGTCCAGATCATGGAACCGTCTGTCCAGGTGTGTTTCCAGGCCAGTGATGTAAGGGTGGATGACCTACAATGAACAGACCACATCTTTTTAGGAAGAGCCTACACCCACCTTAACTACAGTCTATTAAAGGATTAGTTCACTTCAAAATGAAAATTTCCTAAACATACTCACCCCAATGCCATCCAGATATCCATGTCTTTCTTTCCTCAGTGGAAGAGAAATTAAGTTTTTTTATGAAAGCATTTCTGGATGTTTCTCCACAGAATGGGCTTAAATGGCAACCAAATTGTAGAAGTCCAAATCAATGCAGTTTCAAAGGGTCATCCAGAAATGTTTTCCTACAAAAACATAATTTCTCTTCCACTCATATCTGGGTGGCATTGGGGTGAGTAAATGTTTAGGATTTTTTTTATTTTGAGGTGAACTAATCCTTTAAGGGCCAGGCCATAGAGGACCATTTAGAAGAGGAAAAGGAAAATTCATTAGTTTTAAGGCATTTACGCTGGAATCTGGCCCACAGCTCCTCCCTCGACACTTCGTGTAAATCTCGCCCTCTCCTTTTCCACTCCTCCTCATGCTGTATATTGAAGGCTCCAAGTCCTTGTGGATCATTGAGGTCCGGATGAAGGCGAGACAGGAATGATCCAGGCAGTGGAGTCAGTCCAGCCTCTTTGATGCTCCTGAGAGTCTGAATTGTGACAGGAACCTACATTTAAAAAAAAAGAAAAAAAAAGAGTAGCTGCTGTTTAGTAGACCTGCAAACAACCCTCATTTCAATATATCAAATCAAACTGATTTACAAAAAACATACCTGCTCCTTGATATGTAGAAAGTTGACATGTGCTTTTTGAAAGACTTTGGACAGGCATGCGAGGTGTGGTAAAACATCAGCTTGGAGGTAAACTGCTGCCACAAACCTGTATGTAGCACAGAATGTGTAAAGGCCCTTTGCCCCTGGACATCTTCTCACCTCTGCCTCCTCTGCCAATGCTCCAAGGACTGCGCTCAGGTTGCTCTGTAGGGTCTCGATGGCTTTGTGCTGAGAGAGCCAGCGTGTGTCCTTCACTTCCTGGAAACGTTGCAATTAAAGACTGATTATTGGTTATTAATTGACAGAAGATAACTACAATGGTATCAAATTACTATTACCTTTATTTTCAAATCACTGACACCCAGGATGGCGGATGCTGCTTTGAGTGTTGCAGTACGATTTGCACTGTTTCTAAAATATAAATTAAGTTCTTGGAGGTGGTCCCTGAAAGTGGCCATGTACCTTACATCATTTGATGAATCCTTGCAGGCAAGGGCCAATCTGTGGGCAGCACAAGCTACAGACACAATCTTTGGAAAACTGTCTTTAAGTTGCTTTGCAACTCCATTCCACGACCTGAATATAAATAAAATAATTTAGTGAAAATCATGGGATACAAAAATAAAACAATCTCACATGAGCATCAAATAATTACCTGTCATAACGGCTGCCCCGTCAGTCCCGAGTCCATATAGTTTTTCTGTTGGGAGGCCTTTCTTCAAGATAACATTCTTGACAGCTGCGACAATAGTGTCTGCTTTGCCATCAGCAATAGAGACCAAATCCAGGAAGTGATTAAACACAAGTCCCTCTTTATCTATGGATCTGAGAGAAAGCATAGGCAAGTAGAATTCACAGTTCATTAACAGCACCCAGAATTTATGGAATTTACATCAAACAAAATAAATGTTCCCATACCGGACATGCAAGTCAAGTTGCCTGCTGACTGACACATCTGTAGTCTCATCAACTTCCAGGCTAATTCCCTGTGATGATTTAATCATGGTGAGAATTGGCTCCTCTATGACCTCTGCTAAGACCTCAAGCATGTCGTCAATAATACAATGAGACCTATAGTTATTCCTCCTGTCAATCTTGACATTGGGAAAAGGGATAAAAGGACTGTAATTTTTATTTATTAATGTAAAGATTAAATGTAATCTTAAGTAATGCCTAGGTGACCTTTACCTTTAATTTCCTGAAGTAGTCGCACCCTAGAAGCTCAGCAAGACTCAAAAGTTTTGGATAGTTTGTGTGGTGGGCTAGTTCATTTTTTACGAGCCAGTAAAGGCACTTGAACCCACCAATGACTGCCTCATGCTCCAAAACAATAGTGGGCTCAAACGAGTTTATGACTGAGATGCCTGTGGCAAAATTATTATAAAACTATTTGAAAACTAAAAGTTTATACTTGTTTTTGAAATTGGAACCTACCAGAGGCAAGAGATGCCAGGCATCTGATACTGTCCTGGTGGTGCTCCATAGTGATGTGACGTTCCAAGTAGTCTTTTCTGTATACAATGGCTCCAACCTCAACAAAAGCCCTATTTGCGCGGCCTGTCTTAGGCGCAGGCTTGTGTTGTCTGCATAGTCGACAAAACAAACAAAAAAAACACAGCAGTCAAAGAATTAAAAATTAATAAAATAATGAAATAAATTTTTTTTTTTTATTATTGTTTCATGATTACACAAATTATGCAGATATTAAATTTACTATGCTTTGTGAGGTACAGCCAACTCTTAAATTGAGGCATCTTTAGCCACTCTGGATCAAATCCAGTGCCTCTGTGCTTGCTGCTTGTGCTTGCTGTCCTGTCTACAAGTCACAGACAAATAGAAATGGGACTGCTTTTCCTGAAACATCTGCTTTTCTGACCTGCTCTGCTTCTACACCTCCCTGTGTTTGCTGTTAACCTCACCTGTTGCTTCAGCCCTACCTGGCTCACCCACAGCAGCAGCATGTTGGCTGCAGTCCTCCTCTCCTACATCTCTCTACAGCTAATGTTCCCTGCCTCTCTTGCTGCTTCAGCAGCGCTGAATGAAGCCTGGAAATATTCAAAATAAATTAACCGAATAGCTTATCACAAAGGTCGGAATAATGATCTTCCACATGTGTTTCTCTGCTTTGCTATTACCTCTGGTCCAGACTGTATTTGCTCCTCTGGACGAGCCTTTTTAAATCGTTTAAAATATTTTTCAATATTCATCTGTATTGAGGGAGCAAACAGTCGGCGTTAATTATGATTAAATACTTAAACATTAACGTTATGTAGTAAGGGCAGTCGATATTAACAGCTTACAGCGTGTTAACATTATGTATAACTTACATGCTGTAACTGTTATTCTCATGTAAACAGCTAATTATTAGCTAGGCTCCTTAATCCTTGCTAATGCGTTTCCATTACCCTTCAAATTGCGCAAATTGAAAATTAAGCTCGATGGAAACATGTAAATTTCGCAAAAAAGACTCCCATTTATTGCAAAAAAGGTTTTAAGCTCGCGTGAGGTGAAATGATTTTGCAAAACTGCAATGGAAACAGTTTTTGCACATTTACAGTCAACTGACTGTTTACAAGCGCGTTTACAATTTGAGCACGGTGTGTTTGAACAGATTACAAGACTTCTTTAATTCATAAAAGACAAAATAATTAGAGGAATAACGTTACTGGATTCTAAACCTTAAAGAAATGCCACAATCGAGACCTCGGAGCAGAAATGAGCGAGAAAATACCTCATATGTGCCGCTCACAGTATAAGGGTCTTTCCTTGTCATTAATTAACACGCTTAGGCCTAACTTACGTCTCTTTACATTAATATTAATAATAATAATGTCTAGTGCGGTGGCTGTGATATATATATATATATATATATATATATATTAAAAAAAAAAAAAAAACTTTGTCCTTCACCCTCCGCGGGTGGTCTCTCATCCTTCGAGCTCGGGTCCTCTACCAGAGGCCTGGGAGCTTGAGGGTTCTGCGCAGTATCTTTGCTGTTCCTAGTACTGCACTTTTCTGGACCGAGATGTCTGGTGTTCTTCCAGGGATCTGCTGTAGCCACTCTTCCAGTTTGGGGGTTACTGCCCCGAGTGCTCCGATGACCACAGGTACCACTGTCGCCTTCACCTTCCAAGCCTTTTCCAGCTCTTCTCTGAGGCCTTGGTATTTCTCTAGTTTCTCATGTTCCTTTTTCCTGATGTTGCAATCACTTGGTATTGCAACGTCAACCACAACGGACCTTCCTCTGCTGTTTGTCCACCACCACAATGTCTGGTTGGTTCGCCATTACCATTCTGTCAGTCTGAATCTGGAAGTCCCACAGGATCTTGGCTCGGTCATTCTCTACCACCTTTGGGGTGTTTCCCACTTTGACCTCGGGTTTCCAGTCCATACACCGTACAGATGTTCCTGTACACTATGCCAGCCACTTGGTTATGGCGCTCCATGTATGCTTTCCTGCCAGCATCTTACACCCTGCAGTTAAGTGTTGGATTGTCTCAGGGCCTGTTTGCACAGCCTACACCTTGGGTCTTGTCTGGTGTGGTAGATTTGGGCCTCTATTGCTCTGGTGCTCAAGGCCTGCTCCTGTGCAGCCATGATGAGTGCCTCTGTGCTGTCCTTCAGTCCGGCCCGTTCTAGCCATTGGTAGGATTTCTTGATATCAGCCACTTCAGTTATGTTCGGTGGTACATCCCATGTAGGGTTTGTCCTCCCATGATGGTCCCTCCTCCAGCTCCTCTTCCTCTGTTCCCCATTGCCTGAGACATTCACTGAGCACGTCATCTGTTGGGGCCTTATCTTTGATGTACTTGTGGATCTTGGATGTTTCATCCTGGATAGTGGCTCTCACACTCACTAGTCCACGGCCGCCTTCTTTACGGCTAGCGTACAGTCTCAGGGTGCTGGATTTGGGGTGGAACCCTCCATGCATGGTGAGGAGCTTTCGTGTCTTAACGTCTGTGATCTGTATCTCTTCCTTTGGCCACCTTATTATTCCCGCAGGGTATCTGATCACTGGCAGGGCATAGCTGTTTATTGCCCTTGCCTTGTTCTTGCCATTGAGCTGACTTCTTAGGACTTGCCTTACTCGTTGGAGGTATTTGGCAGTTGCTGTTTTCCTTGTTACCTCTTCGAGGTTGCCATTTGCCTGTGGTATTCCAAGGTACTTGTAACCATCCTCAATGTCTGCTATTGTTCCTTCTGGGAGTGAGACCCCTTCTGTGTGGACTACCTTCCCTCTCTTCGTCACCATTCGACTACACTTCTCAAGCCCGAATGACATCCCAATGTCCGAGCTGTAGATCCTGGTGGTGTGGATCAGTGAGTCGATGTCCCGCTCACTCTTAGCGTATAGCTTGATGTCATCCATGTAGAGGAGGTGACTGATGGTGGCCCTATTCCTGAGTCTGTATCCATAGCCAGTCTTGTCGATTATTTGGCTGAGGGGGTTCAGGCCTGTGCAGAACAGCAGTGGGGATAGAGCATCTCCTTGGTATATGCCACATTTGATGGATACTTGTGCAAGTGGCTTGCCATTGGCTTCAAGGGTGGTTTTCCACAGCCTCATTGAGTTTGCAATGAAGTCTCTTAGAGTCCTGTTGATGTTGTACATCTCCAAGCATTCAGTGATCCATGTGTGTGGCATTGAGTCATATGCTTTCTTGTAATCAATCCAGGCAGTGCACAGGTTGGTGTGTCGGGTTCTGCAGTCTTGGGTGACTGTTCTGTCAACCAGGAGTTGGTGTTTAGCTCCTCTGGTTTCTTTGCCGATGCCCTTCTGTGCTTTGCTCATGCATTGATCCATGTGCCCACTTATCTTAGCCGCAATGATGCCTGACATGAGCTTCCATGTTGTGGAGAGACAGGTTATTGGCCGATAGTTGGATGGGACTGTACCCTTTGTGGGATCCTTCAGGATCAGGATTGTACGCCCTTGGTAAGCCATTCAGGGTGCGTCCATCCCTTAGCAGCTGGTTCATTTGCGCTGCAAGGCGCTCATGGAGTGCAGTGAGCTTCTTTAGCCAGTAGGTGTGGATCCTGTCAGGGCCCGGTGCTGTCCAGTTTTTCATACCTGAGAGTCTTTCTTGGATGTCTGCCGCTGTGATGGTAACTGGATTCTGTTCAGGAGGTTGCTGTGGTCCTCTCTCAGAGCCACCAGCCACTGTGCATCGCTGTTGTGTGATGCCTCCCTCTCCCATATACTTTTCCAGTATTGTTCAGTTTCCAGCCTTGGAGGGTCTGCTCTGCTGTTATTACCCTGCCATTGAGCGTACACTTTTGCAGGTTGAGTTGCGAACAGCCGGTTTATTCTTCTGGCTTCGTTCTCTCTTGTGTACCTCTTTAGGCGGCTGGCCAAGGCTTGGAGCCTTTGTTTGGCAGTTTCAAGTGCTTCAGGTATGGGCATCTGGTTGTACCTCTTGGGTACCTGTTTTCTCATTGCACCTTTCTTGGCCTCTGTCAGTTGGCTTACTTCTCTACGTGTCTGCTTGATCTTAGCCTCCAGCCTTCGTTTCCATGGTGGGTACTGTTTCTCATGGCTCCCATGGTTGCTCTTATAGCCAAGCATCTCGAGGATCACTGCTGCGGAGTTGTATAGCAGCTCATTGGTTTCAGTGATGGATGTGGTAGGGATCGCACTCAATGCTGCATTCACATCTTCTAGGAGACTTTCTGATGGTACTTCACTTAGCCGTTGTAATTGGCGTTGGGGTTGCCTTGCATTCATTCTCGCCATGATCTTGTCTTTCAGGTCAGTCGCTGCCTCGTTCAGCATTATTGTTGGGGCTTCATACCCAATCCCCGGTTGGGGAGCCCCTGTTGGCTCCCCTCTGACCTTGCGTCCTGGCTCCCCCTTGCCGTAGCATTTGTGTTGTATCTCGTCAATCTCAAGTTGTGATAGCAGCTGCCGCTTGTGGATGTTGGAACACTGAGCTACTAGTTGCTTCGATGTAAGCCTGGATTGTGGGTTTCGTAGTGACCATTCATCCCACATTCTCTTCATGTAACCCCTCTGACTAGGGTTACTGGAGTAGTAGCATTCCAACAGAGCCTTGTTATCGCATCTCGCCCATCTCCGTCTTGTTCCAGTAGCCCATTTGTCATCAAGTTGCTCTGGTTCCCCAACACCTGACGCAGACCTTGTTTGGCCGTCGTCTGATCCGGTTTCTCATAGCATTTATTGTCTCTCATCATCATTATGAGGTAGGCAGTAGCGCGAAGGGTCTTGCCTAAGGACCCACACTGGATAGCACCCCGAGGGGGATTCGAACCTGGGTCCCCCGTGTGAAAGGCCATGTCCTTACCAGCTGAGCTAAAAAGATGTAACATTGACAATAAAAATCTGTTAAAAAATCTAAAGATCTTCACAGGGCAGATTGAACAGACACAGGTCACTACAGCAGACTTTAAAACAGACATGTCAAAGTCAAGGCCCAAGCAATTTTTTCTGGCCCACTAGATTATTTTTTAATTTGTATTATTAATGGCCCCATTGATGTATAACTTTGTTGACACAGAAGAGCTCAGCAAGCTGCGAGTGAATAAATGCACAATGAGTTTTGTGACAGAGCAGGTCTGTCCCTGACTGCACAGAAGAGCATGGGCAGACTTGCACGCAGTCCTTGACCAGTTAACTTAATTAAATATGAACCTATAAACGGTGTTATTTTCAGTCTCTTCCCAGCGTATTTTGTCATAACTAAGGGTGCACACTTAGTAGCGCTAATTCTTACCACTCTAACCACTTTGCCTGTTTTTTGCTGTTTCAATTACCTTTCTGTTCCCGTGTGTCCTCTCCTCTGTAGTGCGTTTAGGCAAACCTGGACATCTCCGCCCTGACAGTTTAAATGCCATATTCCTGCGGGGTTTCAGTTATCATGTGACCAGTTAAACATTTCCACAATCAATTAACACACATTGCACAATATTTCTTATTTTTACCTGCTTTAATGAACAATTATGATCCTTGGTTAGGCCTACTATTTTACCACTCAGTAGTATGTACAAAGTTTAAAAACACCTGGTGGGCCCCCAATCATATGAATTGAATTGTTTTGTTACTACTAATTTAGAAGTTAAGCTTCTTTCCTTTGTTATTTCTTTATGTATACAAACTGACTTTGTTGTTTGGTATTGTGTGTCTGTAAATTAAATTAATTGCCAACACTTTTTTTTCAAATATTGTTTACACCATTTAATTTTTATTTCTATGTTTGCTTGTAAATTGTTTGTTGTTATTGTTATTTTTTCTACAACTACTACTAGTAATAGTACTAGTACTAGTAATAATAGGCTATGTGAGTTTATCCTGGCTCGCGACTAACTCTTTCATTTTTGGCCTCTTTTCCATTTGAGTTTGACACCCCTGCTTTAAAATACGAATGTAGTAAATAATTTGGATTGCAAAATCCAACGTTCAAATGTTCAAAAGTTTTATGTGGAGTCCATGGCGAACCTCCTCAATGTGTAGGAAACACAGGCTAATGTGTGCTTGTTAGATGCACCCTTCTAATTTGCTGCCCTAATTTTATTGTTCTTTTCCTGGGTTTTGTTGTATCCAGGCTTTGCCACTGACAGAAAAAAAAGTGCAGAAGCAAAAGAATTTCAATAGAGTCACACAGAACCACACAGGTGCAGAGCCCTTCAAAAACAACAAATGAACACATTGAAACTCACATTTCATAATTAGGATTTATAAAGTCATCAGGCATACTTCTATATTAACAGAAATATTGAGGTCCTATCAGGTGCCTGGAAGAAAACCAGGTTCTAAACAGCAGTGTGTGTTATCTCTTGGAGAAGTCTTTTGTCAACATATTGCAAATGAACTAAAACTCTAAAGATTAAACTTTTAAATGAAAACATAATTGTCTAAACCTGTCTGTCTTGGTGTTCCACAACAATTCCACAGCTTATAATTGTTAATAAGAATACATACAGTTGTGCTCATGGCAGAAAAAAAATAATAATAATTGGCTATTTTTTAGAGAACATGAATGATAACACAATTTTTTTTTTCCACTCATAGTTAGTGGTTGGGTGAAGCCATTTATTGTCAAACAATTGTATTTATCATAACAACAATAAGGACTACCCAAATGATCCTGATCACAAGTGATCTTGTATGCCTGATAACATAGCAAGTTGACACAAACAGGTTTGAATGGCTACTAAAAGTAACCATCCTCACCTGTGATCTGTTTGTTTGTAATCAGTGTGTGTATAAAAGGTCAGTGAGTATCTGGGCTACTGACAGACCCTTCCATCTTTCAGCCAGTGCTGCACTGATGTTTCTCTATTAATGGAAAAAACAAAAGAATTGTCAAAGGATCTGCAGGAAAAGGTAATTGAACTGTATAATACAGGAAAGGAATATAAAAAGATATTCAAGGAATTGAGAATGCCAATCAGCAGTGTTCAAAACGAGGGATTCTGTTCAAACCAAACCACGGTCTGGTAGACCAACAAACATTTCAGCCCCAACTGCCAGGAAAATTGTTTGGGATGCAAAAAAAACCCCACAAATAACTGAAAAAAGTGTTGTGGCTGTTTCAAGATGCACAATAAGGAGGCACTTGAAGAAAAATGGGCTGAATGGTGGGGTTGCCAGAAGAAAGCCATTACTACGCAAATGCCACAAAGCATCCCGCTTACACTATGCCAAACAGCACAGAGACAAGCCTCAAAACTTCTGGAACAAAGTCATTTGGAGTGATGAGACCAAAATCTAACTTTTTGGCCACAACCATAAATGTTACATTTGGGGAGGAGTCAACAAGGCCTATGATGAAAAGTACACCATTCTACTATGAAACATGGAGGTGGATTGCTGATGTTTTGAAGATGTGTGAGCTACAAAGGCACAAGAAAAGATGAATGCAGCATGTTATCAGAAAATACTGGAGGGAAAATCAGCCCGGAAGCTGCGCATGGGACGTACTTGAATGCTGTAGCCAATGACAACAATCTGTCATTGGCTACAGCAGCATAAAGTGAAGGTTCTGGACTGGCTATCTCAGTCTCTTGACCTCAATGCAGTTTATGCAAGACAGCCCAATAATTTACAGGAACTGGAGGCTTTTTGCCAAGAAGAATTTGCAGCTTTACATCTGAGAAAATAAAGAGCCTTATCCACAACTACCACAAAACACTTTAAGCTGTCATTGATATTAAAGGTGGCACTACATGGTATTAAGAACTGGAGTATGTAAACATTTGATTAGGGTCATTTGGGTAGTTTCTTTATTTTTCATTCATTGTCATTATGATTTAAAAATAGAAAACACAGTTGTTTGACATTGAACAGCTTCACCCAACCCCAATGAGTGAAAGAAAGGTTTTTGTGTTGTCATTCTTATTCTCTGAAAAATGGCCAAATAAAATCACATAAACTTATGAGCACAACTGTCCTTTTTTATTGAAATGAATATGTAATTTGCAAATGCCTGTTGGATATTAACAGACAAAAAATAGACAACCTTTATCATGATCCTGTAATTCTAACTCATGCCTCTGTTGTGCCTTTTTAGGTGTTTCTTCTAAAGAAAGACTCCTTGTACATGTAAAGAGAGAGAGCCCACAGCTTCTTTGATGGACACTGGACAACCACCAGCATTTTTTTTTAAGAGACACTCGATAGAAGATTGATGCAACAGCAGTACCTCACAGTCAGCCTCTCATCATTCTCTGATTTTCTTCAACCATCTACCTCCTAGAGAAACTAAAATATTACACAATAGGGAATTTATTTTCTGCTCTCAGTTTTGTCAGTCTCTTCTTTTATTGAGCAACATTCTCCCTATACCTCAGGGAAGGTCTCCCATAGCCTACCTCCTCCATCGACAGCCAACCTACTGGAAACACGAGCAAATACACACCTCTAACCTCTCAGTGCTTGAAGCGTGACATAACTGCAATTGCCTCTCCAGCTCGGATCTAACAATACTGCAAGTGTGACCATCACCCTTCAACCTTTGACCTCTGCCAGTTCTCAGAAGGAGTAGTTAGCACCCAGTGGGCGCTACAAACGCTCCATAATCTCACTCTCACTATCATTCTAGTGATAACAATAATATTCCTAGCAGGCTACTTTATACCTCAACAGTTAAAAACACCAAAGGGAACGGAACAGAAAAGCATTCACTCGCCTGGTGCATTAATCTACTCTTAGACCCCTCAGCATCTGCCATTTGGCTTAGAGGCAGCGGTATAGCAACAGCCAAGGAGGCCTCCGGAGAAGCTGAGCAGAGGAACTGACTCAGGAGCACAACTAGCAGGAAGCTTCACAACTCTTTTTGGGGAGCCTCACTCTACTCAGGGAAAGCCAATCAAAAGATGGAACTTATAAACCTTGACAGTAAAGCAGTCTATGAGAAGATCCATATGATATGAGAGTGTATAAAACAAGAAGAAAGCTTTCAAAGTCAAGAGAAGAATGAAATGGTAAGTTGTTGTATTTTTTTTTTCCATTTCCTTCTTTTGTTCATGGTTTGTCATTTACTTCTTGAGCAGTTCTCGCATTAGAAAAATCCAGGTGGTATAAGTAAATAATATAGAGAGGATAAGGATATTTAGTGTCTTCTACCCCATCCATCATTTTTATTAAAAAATAGCAATGTCTGTGGTTTTAATATTTCTTTTGCTATCTTTTCATTTAGTTATATCAACCCTGACATTTATATGGCATTTCTGTCTTATTAAATCATGTGTAGTAACACAGACAGATTCAGCGTAGATGTAATTAGAGCTTTGCAGGAAAGGTTCTAAATAAATTTTGAACTTGTGCCAATAACAGACATCTTGATATAAACACTTAACCATAAAAGAGAGGGGCAACATGAAATATTTGCATACTGAACACATAATGAAGATTCCAGCCCCTTTTTAAGCTTCTTTTAGTAATATTTATGACTGATGTTTTAGTCCATCTGACCGCCATCAGGTCTGAGAACAGCCCTTGCACTTCACCCTTTTATTAACACAGTGCTTTTTTGTGTGATGCTATCGTGTTAGAGGCATCGTTGCACTGAGAATTTTTTGTTGCATTAATTTAGACACATGCAAAACATTGTGGCCCAAATTAATTACTGACTTCTGCTGTCCATGCAGTTTGGTTTTTCACTCACTTCCACTGCCATGCAATACTGTTCACATTCATAAATACACTGTGTAAAATATTGTAGTATACACTTGGACATAATGGAGCTGAATCTACGCTCACCTCAAAATAACCCTCCGTACAATCCTGTGGATGGTTCTTTACTTCTGTTTCTGTTCCTGTTCCTGTCGTTGTCCCGAGCCAAACTGAGCACTGCTGGAAGAGAAGCACACTCCTGTGTATGTTTTGAGCAAACATTTAGCAATGAAGGCTTAGGACATTGATGTTGAAACTTAATTGAAGGCAAGGCAATTTTATTTATATAGCACAATTCATACACTAGGTAACTCAAAGTGCTTTACAGGAATAAAAGACAATTTACAAGATTTAGAATAAGAAACATAAGAAAAATTAAAAACATTTTAAAAGAAGAGTGCAGATTAAAAAACACTTTAAGTTGTAATGTAGGTGAAGCTAAAGAGGAAGGTTTTTAACCTTCCCTTGAACATTGTTAAAGTTGAAGCTTGTTTTACTTCATCTGGGAGGCTGTTCCAGGTTTTTGCTGCATTAAACTTAAACTCTGCTTCACCATGTTTCTCATTAACTCATTATCATATTATATTGTACATGTCTTTTAGTTGTAGGGGAATCTACGCAAACACTGGGAGAATATGCAAAATCCACACAGAAAATGGCATGGATGTACTGTATATAGCGCTTTTCCAGCTACTAGGCACTTAAAGCACTTTACCCATTCACACACACACATTAATACACCAGTGCCAAAGACATTGGATGCAAGGTGGGTTGAGTGAGGGGACGTGCTGAGGATGAAAGATGGGAATGAAAGATGGGAATGTGCGATGCCAGAGGATGAACAAGGACATGCGTTACCTCCGACACCTCCAGCCCCCTCCCATCATGCCTGGCTCATCTATACCATCCCCTTGATCATTGATAGTCTTCTCACGTCGGAGCTTCAGAACGCCCTCTTCAGCTTGTTGCCACAGCAGCATGCAGACTTCCTCTGCCAACTGCAGAAAACCACACAGCCAATCATGCAGCAGCTCTGTGTGCCATCCAAGTCCACAGAAACTCCATTACCTAGGCCAGTCATAGGGTTTGTTTAAGTGCGGACGGGGTCATGTGTGTTACTTCGTTTCATCTTCATTAAAGTGCATATAGAACCAACGTCGATGAGCTTTGTGTGAAGCACTATGTGGAATTGGACTGCGTCATCCATTAGCTCTCGCCTGCTGTGTGTCTAGATATAGGTTCATCAAATTGGAGCATTGCATGAGTCATCCCTGGGCTTCCGGGAGACTATCAGTAAGCCATGTATAATTGTGTAGCAGGTGTTACATCCTATATACTGGGCAACATTACCAGAAAAGTGAGGACATTTTGCATGGTCCACGCTTTTCACTGTCTACTTTAAATCATTTTCAATGTTCCGGATAGTGTTTTATGATTAGATTTTTTGATTTAATTGAAAAGTGATTATTTGTACAATTGTGGATAAATAGCTCTATATTGAAACACTGTTCAAATCCTTCAGTCACTTACATGCATGTGCTAGTCCTTGTGCTTTGCAACAAACTGTTATCCAAACTGTTATCCAAACTGCAACAAGTTGTTATTCAATCCCCATCCAGACAGAAAAGAGCTCAGCAAATTGTGTGTGCCTCTTAAACAATTGTAGTGCAGGTGAAAACTAGCAGCAAGTGATCTTTATTAGACTATGATAGCCTTATGACTTTTGTTGTCTCAGTAGTTTAGGTTTGGCGTCAGTTTTTATTTTATTGTATGCACTTGTTTAAAGCAGTGACAGAGGGGTGTGTGTGTGTGTGTGTGTGCGTGTGCGTGTGCGTGTGTGCATATAAGGTTCAGTGACAATGTTTCCCCCTAAAAAAATCACAATGATGATAGGAACCTCATGTCTGGAACAAAACTGTATCCAGGTTTAAAATGTACAGAGTGAAATATGGAACATGAAAAACCACAGTTATTTAATTGGAAAATGTGTCTCTGCAGATTTTATGCAGCAATAATTTTTGATCAGTCTGCTAAACATTATATGAAGAAGAAGCGCTCCTAATCTCAAAGAGCCAGTATTTCCTCTCCCAGAGCCAAGATGTCTCCTGTGCTTTAGCATTATTAGTAGAAGAAATGCAAGCCCTGGACATGGCTGTTAGCTGTCTATCCATGTGTAGCGGACCTGATAGCACCCCTGGCCCCTGATTCAAACAGGGCCACTCTTTTGGATGTTTAGTTTAAATATCCGTTATCGGAAAGGTGTAGGAGAGTTTGTTTATTCTGTTTTAGTTTTGATTTATTTTTTATGTTTAGAGATTCTAATATTGTGTAAGGAGCTGGATAAGTCTATCTCGTGGTCCTGCACAAAATTGCAAATTATTGACATTTTGGCATACCATCAAAACTACAAATACTGCATTTATTTAAAGAAAAGATAAGTCTTATGCTAGCTAACTAAGCCCATATTAGTCATGTTTCCATCAACTAATTTAAATCCTGCAAAAAAATTACACCATGTTTCTCTTTTTTTCAAAATAGTCAAGTCATATGTAGATGTCAGAAGTAAATATCTGTGATGCTTTCTGGATTAAAACCTCTCAATGTCTATCGCAAATATTTGCATAAATTAAAGCTACACTATCTTACTATTAACCAGAATATCAAAAATCATTAAATGTGTAGCCTCAAAGTCACTTAGTTCACTGTAATAATAAATAATAACCCTTCTTTTATAAGGACAGTCTACTCAGCTCAAAGACTCACAATGTATTTATAGGCATTTATAGTTTTTTTGTGCACTTAACATTTATTCCATTTTAACTGAGCCTGAGATTATTTTTCTTTTAAGGCATTTTAAATGCCTTAAAAGAAAAATAAAATTTTTAAAGGTAAATTTTATTGATAATGGATGTGTAAGATAATGCATTGTCATAGTTGTTTAGACAGCATTTTTGTTTATTTTCTTATTTATTTAATAGCCTTTTGGTCTCGTCATGTGCAATCAAGAATAAATACATGTTAATGTTATTTCAAACAGAAAATGAACAAGACAAGACATTTATTTTTGTATAGCCCAATATCACAACAACAGTCGCCTCAAAGGGCTTAACAGACTGTACTAGACAACATCCCCTGGTGGTGATGGTCCTCATACTGGAGCAGAGTCCGGGGGTACACATCACCCAGCAGGTCAGAGCTTTGCGTCTACCCTAGGAGGAGATAGAAAAGAAAAAGTGCTAAATACTTCTGCAACAATAGGCGAGTATAATAATAAAATGAGAGGTTAAGCATGTCCCTACAGCTACAACCAGTGTGAGTGTGTACTTAGAGCTACAACCAGTGTGAGTGTGTACCTACAGCTACAGTGTGAGGGTGTACCTACAGTTACAACCAGTGTGAGTGTGTACTCCACCGGGAGCCCATTCCATAAAAAGGGGGCTCTATAAGAAAAGACTCTGTAGCCAGCAGACTTCTTCTTTATTTGAGGAAGTTGAAGGAGGCCAGAGAGCGAAGGGTACGAGCTGGAGTATACCGGGTGATGAGGTCAGATAGGTAGAGCCGTGTGAGTCCTCATCCATCTGAAGGAGGTAGGCCTGGGCGAAAAATCGATTGAATGAATTAATTCGATTTTTTTGTGGCGGGCGATTTAAAAATAAGTAAATCGAGTTTTTGTGTAACGGCACATTTTTGGCTCCCCGGAGCTTCCGAAGCGTTAGTTTCACATAGCAGAGCAGTACGGCACGCGACAACAACAACATCATAGCACACACAAAACAGCAACAGAAAGCGACAACATGGCTAACGGTGAAAGTGGGAAGTTTGTTCCCAAGAAAGGAATAAAATCATCTGTTGTTTGGAACTGGTATGGGTTTGCTGCGACAGACGTGGATCGAGAGACCCCACGCTGCAACATTTGCCTAAAGCCCATCGCAGTCAAAGACAGCAGCACCACAAACCAATTCCAACACATGAAACAGAGACACCTAGCCGAATATGAAAAATGCCAGTCTCTCCGAGACGAACAAACACGCACTGACCAACAAGCCTTAGCTAAAAAACAGCTAACTGTAGCCGAATCCTTTTCACACGGCACCGCATATGACAGGAAAGGGGCACGGTGGAGAACAATCACTAAAGCGGTCACTTTGCACATAGCCAAATACATGGTACCCATATATACAGTGGAGAAGACTGGGTTTATTAATTTGATTAAAACCTTAGACCCCAGATATGAGCTACCCAGCCGCAAGTACCAAGAGGGTGTTCATTTATTTATTATTCATCCCAGAAATGGGGGTTACATTTGTCTTGCTTTTAAATAAAAGCAAAATTTGATTTAAGTTGTCTGCCGTTTGTACTTATTGCTTTTTTTAATAAGTAGGGGGGGAAATCGGAAAAAAAATTGTAAATCGAATTAAAAAATATAAAATTGGAGATTTTATTTTTAGGTCATATCGCCCAGCCCTAGAAGGAGGAGTTCTTTTGTCGCTTTAACTAAAGCTGTTTCAGTGGAATAAGAAGCCCTAAATGCAGACTGAAACGGTCATTTTCCGATTGTTGTAGAGTAAGACATGATTTTTTCAAGGATTTTGGATAGAAAAAGGTAAATTGGAGACAGGATGGAAATTATTTAGACATCCAGGATCCAGAGTAGGTTTTTTGAGCAGGGCTGTAACCACAGCCTGTTTGAAGAGGGAAGGAACGGTGCCAGTAGACAGGGACAAGTTAATAATGTTTAACATAATTTGCCCTACATAGGGCCACAGTTCTTTAAGCTGTTTTGCTGGCAGGATATCCAAGAGGCACATAGTTGCTTTACATGAAGAAAACACTTTTGTCGGCTCATCGAGGGATACATGAGGGATGACTAAGACTGAGAGACGAGAGCTCAGTAGATCAAAGTCAATGGGACACGGAGCTGAGGAAAACAAAATATTATGTGTTATATCCAGTGGTGGACAGTAACGAAGTAAATGTAATTCGTTACTGTACTTAAGTAGTTTTTTCCAGTATCTGTACTTTACTAAGTATTTCCATTCGGGGATACTTTTTACTTTAACTTCACTACATTTCAAAGTCAAATATCTTACTTTTTACTTATTTACATTTTGCAAAATTAGTCGTTCCTTTTTATTTATGAGTGGATAGAAAGAAAAACTGAAGAGGGCAATCACGTGGCAAACCACCAATCAGGATACAGCGCGCGCTCTGTTTTGAATTTGGTCTGGTAACTCTGGTTACCGCTTATTTAGTGCGTCAGTGCAACAGCATATCATTCTGTGATCATTCACGATTTAGCTTATTTTTTTCCTGCATGTCATGTCTGAGGCTCCAAAGTGATCTACTTTAAGAATAATTTTTAAATATATCACTAGATTTATTGAAATCAATTACATCTATGACATGCAAAAAGCATATTAAATTATTTTAAGCAAGAGACTGACAAAAATTATAAGGGCATAATAGCCATAATAAATGATAGTACTTGGATACTTAAGTACATTTGAAGGCAAATACTTTTGTACTTTTACTCAAGTGAAAGCTAAAAGGGAGTACTTTATTTTACTGAAGTAATATTTTACCTAGTGTATCTGTACTTTAACTCAAGTACTTGGTTTGTGTACTTCATCTACCACTGGTTATATCCCACCGTTTTATTGACCTGGAGTTAGGACAAAATCGGTGAACAGGGGAGCAATGGGCGGAAGACATCCATATTTTTACAATCATTGAGGGTGACCAGATTTTCAAATCTAACTTTAAAGCTTTAATTTTAACATACTAAATCTTTTGAGTATTCTCAATTTTCATAACTCAATTTAATATTTACAGCTACAGTTACAGACATGTGGAACACTGTTGATCTTTTACAATTGGTTAATATTACCGTAACCATGGCGACTCTGTAATTGACAGTCTACAGACAAATGAGTCTACAGAAAAAGTGCACTGCTTTGGCTTCATGATTGGCATTGACGGTAAATAAACAGGACAATTGGGACAGGAAGAGGGAAAAACTGGGACATTTTAGTGTAGATATTTGCAGATATTCCCCAGGACACGGGACAGTGGGCTTAAAAATGGGACTGTTCCAGCTAAAATGGGACGTATGGTCACCCTAAGCATTGATGTAACCAACAAATTATTTGACAAGTAGCCTAAAAATTTGGTCTGATTTACGTAAGCTTTATGTATACTAAAACACACACTAAGTGGATAGTGCATGCAGAAAATGAACGTGATTTACTCTGCATGAACTCATGAGATTAGCATCTCTTACAGGTGCGAAAATTAGAAAATTATGATAATAATTAACAACCCAAAATCTTTTAGGTAGTATTTAGTATATTAATCTATCTGTTAATTCATTTGGTGCGGATCTTTCTTTTTATAAACCATACTGACTACTTTTAAGTGTATTTTTACTTTCATAGACTTTAAAAGAACATACATTTTCTGGTGCAGTCTTACTATATCAACAAAGAGGATTGCAGAGAATTTTTTTTAGTGAGACATGCTGAGATGTATGGAGCAAAAAAACATAAGTGTCTTTGCCGAACATAATGTTCAAATATTGTAACTTTGAGTTGTAATAAGTGTAAAGTGCAAATAATGTCAACCTTTTTTGTTAATTTAAAATAACAATGCAATCAAAAATGAATATTTCAACTGCCAACACAGCCATTTATATTCACTACTTGAGATCTAAAAAATTCTAAAAAGCAGTGGACCTGCATGACCTGAAAAAATGTGTATGTTAATTAGTTGTCCTCTTTATGTCTCATGATAAGAAAGAAGCCACATCTCTCTATGTCTGTATAATTACATCATGCTAATAAAAAAGTAGGACAATGGCCATTATTAAAACCTTGCTCTAGCCCATGCATCAAACACACACTGTACACAGCCCTGCTAAATAAAGGAGCACAATTAAGAAGCCATCTTCTTTTCCCTGAAAGTGCAGCTTTTCTTTTATACTGTATGTACCTCAGGTTTTAGTGGCTTGCATGCTTTTTTATGAACTTGTGTCAGTCTCTGAGTTCATTCAACTAAGCACGTCTACACAGTGTGGTTAATGATACATTTGGCATCGCCTCTGTGTTTGTACAAGTAGAACCAGACAAACACAAAGACAGGGTTCATTCCAGCATACAGTATGTGAGTGTCATGTGACTATTCTGTCAGCTGCCCTTATATTGAGTGCCCCAGTCAACATGTCAAAAGACAAGATCTCTTTTCCGCCCACACAGATCTATTACAAACAGAATATTATTTGCAACCAGTTATTGGTTTCTCAGTTGCCCTTTTAAATGGCACGGCTTTTATTTTTAAAAGTATTACAACAAATGTAGAGTTGTTCTAAACGGTACCTTAACATTGCTACAGCGGGAATTGTGTGCAAAGTTACGTTGCACCGTTGGACTTATTTTTATCCTGGGAATTTTATGTCTTGACCAAGCCTTATTGAATCTTTCACTGAAAATCAGTTTCATGAGTAAAATAACAAAAGGTAAGATACCTATATAAAATAAGTGCCTATACGACTACTACCTGCCATCTCTCTGAATCCAGCGCATCTAGTTTTATATTCCCGCCTACTTTTTCAGGCAGCAAATCATACGGCGGCTCTACAAACCAGACCAATGACAAAGCTAAAGAGAACAGCGAATGTTTAAATGATGAGCAGCTTCACTCAATGTACAGCCAAACCCTGAATAAATAAATGACAATATGGGATATTTGAATTTCCATTTTTAGCTGGAGACTAACTTTCACTGGTGCTACTACCTTTTAAATTTTACATTTTTACAATTTAGACAAACGCATTCACATTTGACCATGGTTATATATGATATTACTTTACTTTACAAAGTGACAAAAAATTGGTACTGACACAAATGGGTTTGCATTTGATGCAAATGATTGCAAATTAGCATTTGGGTGACGCACTGTGTTCTTGTAGTTTTACTCAAATTAGCCATGTGCTTCAATTTAACTGAGCACTTCACACAAATTAAACCTGTCTTATTGAGACAGAGAGGACTAAAACTAAACGTCTTCCAACCTAAACTGCTTAATTTTACACACTGTGTCAGGAGTGTCCCCCACTCCTTGTGAGGAGTTGAAATACTTAATAAAAAATTTAAATAAACCTACATCGCCACCAGTTTTGTCTCTGTCTCCCTTAAGGGGTCATTGGATTCAGTCATTAGAACACTGTGAGGATTATGTACATTTTGTCAAAACAGAATGTATATGAAAAAAGTATATAATCGCTTACACTTTGCCCAACCCGACGTTGAATTTTGTTGGAACCACCCTTCGTTTTCCAACTCTGTAGCGAGATTAAGCCTCAAATTGTGTTATCCCTACACATTTTGTACAGTGGGGTCTATTATGCTGCAGGGCCAGGTCTTGAGCTCTTGCGCTGTATGAATAACATCAGCAGTGGCCTCTTCCACATAAACAGTGAGAAGAGGCGAACGGCAGGTCAAGCGTAGCCGACTTGCATTCTTGGCAACCTTCACACTGACTGGTCATTAGCTGAGACAGAACAGCAGGAATGATGTGATGAGCAGAGGATCAAGGACTGCAGAGCAGGCAACAGACAGAGCTCTGTCGCTGCTTTGTTTAAGGAAAGCATTGGATAGAAGGGAAAAGTAAAGTGCAAACCATATGGACACGGTGTTTGACAGCTTCAGGTTATTCTTGTTTACTTTGATGTTACTTTCATGTTTGATGTTGTGTCTGCCCCAACCTGTCTGGCTCAATCCACAGCCCTACATATGTACACTGTGTACTATAATGATACATACTGTAGATTTTAATCAAACATACACATATACAGTCTAAGTCTAAGTGGTCCCTTACTGCATGGATCTTGGCGGCTAAGGCGTTTCCAGACACATGTCTTCCACACAAACTAGTCCAAATAATTCACATCAAGATACACCACTCAAGAACATATGACCCCTAAACTTTACCACCTTGGACACTTCTTCTGGGAAAGTTATACATATGATACAATGCTACAGTGGCCCAGAGAGTTCAACAAAATACAACACACTTTACAAAAAGAAACTGCCAAACAAAAGTACAACATCTTTTAACTGCACCGGGAATAACCACACGGAATTACATTAATATTAACCACACAGGATTACAAAAGCATTTCTTACATTTACATTTAGTCAATTAGCAGACACTTTTATCCATATTGACTTACAAGTGAGAAAAACTATTTAAGCAATTTTAACAACACAAGGTAACAAAAAGCTCAAGTGCACTAAAAACTAGTCAGTTAAAACCCAGCACAGTATACAAAACTAAGGATAGGATAATTTATTTATTAAATTTTTTTGAAGAAAAGGAATAGATAAAAAAGTTTGTGCATGTAGCCTATTCAATACATAAAAGACTCACCAACAGCAACATCTCCAACAGTTGTAATCCACCCATAGTCTTGGTCTTGTCCTGGTCTGGCCAAATAATCCACCAAAGCCACTAAAATTTCCATTTATTAGTAGTCATTATTGACACATTGCAATGCCGTTGTGAGTGTAGTGATGTATGTTCTGGTGCAAGAAAAATGCTTTTGTAATTCCGTGTGGTTAATGCTGATGTAGTGTAGTATGTACTATGTAATATAATGTAATAAGAAATATTAATTTATTAATTTGGGTAAATTATCAATTAATATATTTTCTTATCAAATTATTTCCTCGCACGGAGGTAACAAAGTATACTGTAGCGTACAAGGGTATGTTTGTATAAACATATAGAAGATTAATTTTAATAATTTCAATAATTAATTTTGATATTAATATTAATTCATTAAAATTAATTTCTGATTAAAAGGGGCACCACCCTGGTTTTAACAGGTCCAGAGAAACTGTTTAATCTAGTCTCATTAATCTTAAAGGAAGAGAATTCTATTGTTTTCGAACATTTCTTAATATAAACAGAGAAACATTAATGTCTTTTATGGGATTTTATTAAAATTATGATAAATGACATGGGAACAGGAAAAGGATAAACACAAAAAGGGATAAACACAAGGTTAAACACAGGAATTAATATTTGCTTTCACAGGGTTTGTGAAACCAGAGGAATGTTTAGACATGTTAATCTAAATGATGGAATTTGACCAAAGGGGCTTTTAACGGAGAAGGGGATGGCGATTTTGGGCAGATGACATTTAACGACACCAAGGCTGTTGCGACGTGTAACGAGAGGACTTACTCTGGAGTCAGCGGGGCCGGCTCGGTTAGGTGGGTCGCCATCAGCGGTCCGAGCGTCCTGAATGTTCGTCGCTTACTGATTAGGCGTTCCCCACCCAGGGATGCAGTCGAGTGCGCGTCTCGTCCAGAGGGTTTGCAGCCCGGCGTAGAGAGAGGTGTCCGGTTGCTGCCCAAAGCACCTGGGCCTCCGTGTACCGTTAAAAGTCTGTTGTGCAGGTCATTGCAGTGTCCGTGAAAGAGTTCTTAGCTGTTGCTGGTTAAGACTTGCTTCTGCGCGCGCTCTTTTGGGAGAGAGGGCAGACGCTTTGGCAGGCAAGGTCTTAGAACAAAGAAGAGTTTACTAGTGCTAACACGAGGCTCAAAGCTTTAGCCATGGTTGCCGGGGCAGGGCGGTCCGTAGACGCAGGGTCCGACGAGGCTAGAAGCCGAAGGGCACGAGAGGCGAGAGCACAGAGAAAGAGTTTTGGCTCGCAGCCAGCTTTTATCAACTTTGAGCCGGGGGCGTGTCTCAAGTGTCCTTCCGGGCCAAAAGGGGAGTCGCTTAGTGAATGAAGTTTACTGAAGTTAAATGGTTATACGAAGTTTTAAAACATTCCTTTGTTTCACCCTAATTTCCCTGGTTCTCATAAAACACATAAAACATTTGTACTTGTAGGATTATACAAAGACAATGCAAAGACAATTTGTCATACTTATTATGAAAACATATTCATTACATTTTATTAAAAATAAAACGTAAACTTGTAGAAATGGGATAAGGAATTATTTAGCTTGTAAAACTCCGGGTCCTGGAAACGAACAGTATAATTGTTAGTACATCAACACAATATCAAAAATACATTTTCCTTTAATGTAAGAATTACGAAATTGTCTTTTGATGATTGGATAGAGTCATTTGTTCATTTGACCACCAGGGGCGGTCTTTGATCATTCTGGGATGTTAGGATCAAAAGCATTCCAATTGTCAATCAGAATGGAGATGGAGCGCTCTCGCTCCAGAGATCCATCCTTGGATCCGGCTAAAACAACAACTTTATCTTCAGTTTATGGTTAAAAAGACATGGCGCCAGGGGGGGTGGTACTGGTCCTGAGCCACCTTTGACCCTGGTGTCTGGTGGACCCAAGTTCCACTGCTTGTGAAAGCAAAAGCAAAGTCATTAAGAACATTTCTTGTCCATAAATTACTTTGGCCATACTTTTATCTGAAAGAAAACAGTGTTAAATTTCAGGCTTCAGATACAGGCTTGTCTCTGAAGGCCTCTGGCAATGGCAGAAAAGGCAGGACAGTTACACACGTGGACAAAAATGTTGGTACCCTTCGGTCAATGAAAGAAAAACTCACAATGGTCACAGAAAAAACTTTATTCTGACAAAATTAATAATAAATAAAAATTCTATGAATGTTAACCAATGAAAGTCAGACATTGCTTTTCAAACATGCTTCAACAGAATTATTTAAAAAAATAAACTCATGGAACAGGCCTGGACAAAATTGATGGTACCCCTAGAAAAGACTGTAAATAATGTGACCAAATGGACATTTTAATTCAAGGTGTGTGCACTAATTAGCATCACAGGTGTGTACAATCTTGTAATCAGTCAGTGGGCCTATTTATAGGGCTTCAGGTAGTCACTGTGTTGTCTGGTGACATGGTGTGTACCACACTCAACATGGACCAGAGGAAGCGAAGGAAAGAGTTGTCGCAGGAGAATAGAAAGAAAATTATAGACAAGCATGATAAAGGTAAAGGCTATAAGACCATCTCCAAGCAGCTAGATGTTCCTGTGACTACAGTTGCACATATTATTCAGAAATTTAAGATCCATGGGACTGTAGCCAACCTCCTGGACGTGCAGGAGGAAAATTGATGACAAATCAAAGAGACAGATAATCCGAATGGTAACAAAAGAGCCCAGAAAGACTTCTAAAGAGATCCAAGGTGAACTCCATGCTCAAGGAACATCAGTGTCAGATCGCACCATCCGTCGTTGTTTGAGCCAAAGTGGACTACATGGGAGACCAAGGAGGACACCATTGTTGAAAACAAATCATAAAAAAGCTAGACTGGAATATGCCAAACTACATGTTGACAAGCCACAAAGCTTCTGGGAGACAGATGAGACAAAAATGGAACTTTTTGCCAAGGCACATCAGCTCTATGTTCACAGGCGGAATAATAAAGCATATCAAGAAAAGAACACTGTCCCTACTTTCAAACATGGAGGAGGCTCTGTTATGTTCTGGGGCTGCTTTGCTGCATCTGGCACAGGGTGTCTTGAATCTGTGCAGGGTACAATGAAATCTGAAGACTACCAAGGGATTCTAGAGAGAAATGTGCTGGCCAGTGTCAGACAGCTTGGTCTCAGTCGCAGGTCATGGGTCTTGCAACAGGACAATGACCCAAAACACAGCTAAAAACACCCAAGAATGGTTAAGAGGAAAACATTCGACTATTCTAAAGTTACCTTCTATGAGCCCTGACCTCAATCCTATTGAGCATCTTTGGAAGGAGCTGAAACATGCCGTCTGGAAGAGACGCCCTTCAAACCAGAAACAAATGGAGCAGTTTGCTCATGAGGAGTGGGACAAAATACCTGCTGAGAGGTGCAGAAGTCTCATTGACAGTTACAGGAGTCGTCTGATTGCAGTGATAGCCTCAAAAGGTTGTCCAACAAAATATTAAGTTAGGGGTACCATCAATTTTGTCCAGGCCTGTTCCATGAGTTTATTTTTTAAAATAATTCTGTTGAAGCATGTTTGAAAAGCAATGTCTGACTTTCATTGGTTAACATTCATAGAATTTTTATTTATTATTACTTTTGTCAGAATAAAGTTTTTTCTGTGACCATTGTGAGTTTTTCTTTCTTTGACCGAAGGGTACCAACATTTTTGTCCACGTGTGTAATCCGTGGGGATTCCAATGGTGGTTCTGCTACACTGATGTGGTCACTTGTGTAATTTTGTTCGGCTTTTTCCGGTGCAGTTAAATGTTGTAAGTCCGTTTGGCAGTTTCTTTTTATAAAGTGTGTTTCGGCTTTTGTATTACGTTGTGCTCTCTGGCCCACCGTACCATGCCCCCTACATTCAAGACTAGCATTTACTAGATTTTACTTTTACCTTTTGTCACACCACAGTTTAATTATAAAAAAGGAAATAGATGAGCATCTTAGACATGCAATACCACAATATTATTGCATTGTGGTATTGCAATAATATTGTCATATAGACATGATAATTGTTAAATCACCCCTCAACAATGTTATAGTAACCCTTTCTGCTTTAAATTTAAACCTGATTATGTAATTTAATAATTTAATACGGTTAAAATTTTGTTCCTGGAATGTGAGGGATCTGATCGGTAAAGTCAAACAGAGAAAGTTTTTTTTTTTTTTTTTCTTTGCTGAAGAGACAAAAAATAGCTAGGTGGCTTTATTAAAATCATGTCAATGAGCAGTAGCAGAGGGGTAGTCATACTTTTGAATGAGACTCTTCCATTTAAATTACAGTCTTGCAACAAAGATAAATGTAGAAGATTTGGTTTATGTCAAGCTTTGGCGTTAACAAGATGTTTAAGGCTTATTTTACACCTCTCAGACAATATAAAAAAGACCTGGGTTGGACCACACTTCCTCTGTCAATATTGGGAGTGTCAACAGTTAAGATGAATGGGCTTCCTAGATTATCATTACAAATGGTCTTTTTGATGATTTGTTTCTTTTGGTACCTAGAACTGTGTTGGGAAAATAGTTAAGAAATTAATAAAAAACAGAGGAAAAAAAGACACCTAAAATACTATTATATCAAGCCAAACAAAAAATACAAAACAGTAAAACACTGTTTTTACTTAAGCAAAAAATTACTTTTGAAGCAATTCAGCAGGTGCAAGACATGTTATTTGTCAAACATTTTATAATTGTATTTACTCACCAATAATGATTTTTTTTTTGGCACAACAAGATGCCTTATTTTTCTTTGTTCCAAACAAGCCAGAAAACTTTTTTTTTAGCAGAAGAATATGTGTAACCTAGCAATTAAGGGAATTATTGGTATTGTAACCTACTGTACGTTGAGGATTGAAAATCAAGGCTACGTATGTGCCATACTTTTCACAGGTAGGCTTTATAGAACTTGGAAAAAAATTGACTTGAACTTCAACAACCTTCAAGAAAGTTTATGAACTCTCACTGCCTTTTGACTTTAAAGTTTTGAACTCTTTATTTGAATGATTCATAGTTTATCGTCAGGAATTACATTTACAGTTTTATCAGTTTCACAATGTTGTACTTAACATACACTCAATTATTCATCTGTGGCCTGTCAACCAGGGCCAGTGACAGAATTGATGGGGCCCTAGAAAAACACAATGCTCGGCACAACTGTACTGGTTACAGCACTCTGAGTTACAGATGCTCAAACAAAAAGTGTTACTGTTGTCCCTAGTCTCTAGTTGATGTGTGGGGTGAAGAATGAATAAAGTTGGTATTAAAGGTGTGACTATTTATACTTTATACATTAAATAACAGTCAAACCCGGTGGGTTCATTTTTGACCCCAGAGGACAAAGGGAGGACATTACTAGGGTTAAATGGTTTAAAAGCTACATATACATATTTGTCAACTTTTTAAGCCTCATACAATTAAACAAAGCAAGTTGTTTCATGAAAACATATTAGTCTGCAAGTAGCCATAATAAATATTTAAATTTGCAAATGGAGTAATTTTCTGGCCCATACATCCTTCTAGTCTTTTATGATGAACGTTTTGCGGGGCGCAATGGCTCAGTGGTAGAGCGGTTGTCCTACAACCAGAAGGTTGGCGGTTCGATTCCCGTTTTCTTAATACTGTCATTGTGTCCTTGGGAAAGACACTTAACCCTCCTTGCCTCCATGTGTAAGAATGTTTAGTGAATGTATTTGGTGATGGTCAGAGAGTCCGTAAATGCAGAATGGCTGCCACGTCTAGAGATGTAGCTTACCACCACCAGTGTGTGACTGTGTAGTGAAATGAAAAAAAGTGTCTTTGCGGACCCTGAAAAGTGCTATATAAATTTAATAAAATAATAATAATACCCTGTGGAGACCGTGTGTGTTGGATTCCTATGAACTTCTACTTGGAGTGTCCGGTCCTCTACAAAATCCTATAAGTTCATAACTACAACAATAACAAGAGACAATTGTTCCATTTAATTCAGTTAGTAGTTGTGGCAATTAAAGTGTTTCTGCAAAATTCTCTTCCATTGAAAACGTTTAAAGAAAAACTACTACAGTGCTCTTATATTGTCCTTAGTACATGTGCTCTTAGAAAATACTGCTGGCTGTATGGCCATTACTAGCCATTGTTTGGCTTTCAGACTTTGCCTTGAAAGTTGTAACACTTCAAAAATTGACCCAGAGATTCCTTTTATGACTCCAAGTAAAGATTAAACGTGTAGAAGCTTAATTTTCTTTTCTATATATACAAATCTTCATGGTTGTGACCTATGTTAAAGTAAACTATTCAGAGGTTCCTTTACCTTTTTGTCTGTGTGCGCTGAGTTTTTCTGACGGAGTCAATAGAGTCAAGGACAAAGTCAAGGGATGAAAATCAAGGAAAAAACTAGGTGATTTGGGCAAGACACAGAGAGTCAAAGAAGCAGATCATCTTTGATTGCACTCTTGGTCTAATCAGCTTGGTCGCCATCCAGGACTGCCTGACTGACGTCTCGAGCTGTGTACATTCAGCCGAGAAAGTCCTTAAGTCAAGACAAGGTGGGTTTGAGACTCCCTCAAACAGTATTATGTATACTTTATTGTTTTCTCTCATTAGCACTCAAGCATAATTTGATGTCTGTTATGATTGTATTGCTTAAGAGTGCAGTATTTCGGCTCCCAGTGAGTGCAAGTGGGTAAGAGTCAGCCATGTATCATACTCTGACGCCATCTGTTGTCAAATTTGTAGAAGTGGAGCATGACTTTATAATAATACTTTTTTTTCTTAAAAAGAACAATTGAATTAAAGTTATATTTAAGTTATAAAGGTAAAGAAATAAAGGAAATAACAGTGTCTAATTTTTAGCTGATTTCCAACATTTTTAAAAACTTGAATCAATATTTCCAAGTTTACCAAGACAGTATGTTATTTTAATTTATTTTAAACTACGATCTATTGACTGCTGAGGCCATTTGAGTAAAGTGAACTAATGTGTCATGTTCAAGAAACCAGTCTGACCCAAGACCCTACCATCTGAATGTTGCAGCCGAAATTGAGACTCATCAGACCAGACAACATTTTTTCCAATCTTCTATTGTCCAATTTTGTTGAGCCTGTGCGTATTGTTGCCTCTGTTTCCTGTTCTCAGCTGACAGAAGCAGCACCAGTGTGGTCTTCTGCCGCTGTAGCCCATCTGCTTCAGGGTTTGACGTGTTGTGCGTTCAGGGATGGTATTCTGCAGACCTTGGTTGTAACAAGTGGTTATTTGAGTTACTGTTGCTTTTCTATCATCTCTCACCAGTCTGCACATTCTCCTCTGACCTCTGACATCAACAAGGCATTTTTGTCCACACAACTGCCGCTCACTGGATATTTTCTTTTTTTCGGAACCTTCTCTGTAAACCCAGTTACTGCAAAGTGTCTCATTTAGACCTTATCTAATTTGTTTAGAACACTGCTTTGTTTCAAAAGACTTACATTTTGAAAATGCTAGTTGTAGGTGATGATTATAGGACTTCTCCAGAAGCCTGCCTTTTTTTACCTTCTTTTCCTAAATGAACAGAGAAAAATATAGACTTTACAAATCAGTAGTATCCCAGCAACAGCCTGTATGTGTCACTGTATGTTATACTTTTATTATATTGGCTTTATTGTTACTGTAAAAATATCATAAAGATCAACACTGTTGGTCTAATTCTAATTAAGCAATATCTTGTCTTGTGTTTATAGACTTGAGCACAGCACTCACAGAACCTAAACACAATAGTGTGCTTACTTTGCTAATGAACAGCAAGGAACATTAAACAACATTATCAGGCTCAGGTGGTAGAGTTTTCGTTTTATAACCAGATGTTTGGCGGTTTGATTTCCGCTCTCGAAAGACGAAAATGCCTTGTTGATGTCAGAGGTCAGAGGAGAATGTGCAGACTGGTTAGAGATGATAGAAAAGCAACAGTAACTCAAATTAAAGCCGCAAGCGGCGATAAAGGCCCTCGCCTCCCTTGAGACCGCGGGGACACATATATTCGGAGGATTGCATGTCGTGCTTTAAAGCAAATTTGGAGCTGTTTAGATGAAAACCCTTTAGCACAAAGTGTACGATTTAGGTGGTCATGTATTCCACCCAACATAGATTTTCTGTTGAGTTTACGGTATGGCTGTAATAAACTTTTCTGTTTGCCCTAAGGTGTCCTATGGATGTACCAAGTTTTGTATTTCTACATTGGAAAAATTTACTTTCATTTTCCATAGAACCAATTATTTTGACTTTTCTAGGGGTCGCCACTGAGTCATTTTTCCTATTTTTTTTTCAGGGACTTCAAATACATACATTTTTGCCGGGCTTGAAGTCCGGGACCAATAAAATTGACTTTTAGTTCCACGTTTACTGGGTCAAATTGAGGATCATTTTGCAGAAAAATTATAATAAAAAAATATATACAGAATTAAAGCCGCAAGCGGCGATAAAGGCCCTCGCCTCCCTTGAGACCGAGGACACATATATTTCGGAGGATTGCATGTCGTGCTTTAAAGCAAATTTGGAGCTGTTTAGATGAAAACCCTTTAGCACAAAGTGTACGATTTAGGTGGTCATGTACCCAACATAGTAGATTTTCTGTTGAGTTTACGGTATGGCTGTAATAAACTTTTCTGTTTGCCCTACAGTCCTATGATGTACCAAGTTTTGTATTTCTACATTGGAAAAATTACTTTCATTTTCCATAGAACCAATTATTTTGACTTTTCTAGGGGTCGCCACTGAGTCATTTTTCATATTTTTTTTTCGGGGACTTCAAATACATAAATTTTTGCCGGGCCTGAAGTCTGGGACCAATAAAAATGACTTTTAGTTGCACGTTTACTGGGTCAAATTGAAAATCATTTTTCAGAAAAATTATAATAAAAAAAATATAACTCGAGCAAAAACGACAAGAAAAACGCCTGTCTATTTTACATACATGTGTTTAGCTCATTTTGCCCAAGTTTGGTGTCTGTGGAATGAAGCAGCTATTTTTTGTTGTTTTTAAAAGAGAGGTTGTATTCTAAGTCGGTTCACATCTTCAATTTAAAATGGCCGCCTTCCCGTGTGTGATAAGGTGTGGTCCCCTTTGGCTTTTTTGTTCATAAGCCCATACTGGATGTGTGTACCAAGTTTCATTTGCCTATGACAAACTAAAATTTTCACTTCCCATTGACTTTTTCCACATATTTGGGACGTTGCTATGGCAACACATTTATAGATAGGGGGTGGTTGTCATTGGCTTTTATGCTCCTCATGACATAGGAGATGTGTGTACCAAATTTCATGTCTCTATGACAAACTAAATTCTTGGGTCCCATTATAAGTTTGTAGGGGGCGCTGGAGAGCCAATTCTAAAGATAACCCTTTTATTTACATATTTTTTTGTTCAGGTCATGAATGTGCACAAACGCCTTTTTGGGTCCAACTCGATCCGAAAAGGCGTTTGAGAGTTAAGAGACGTTTTATTTTCACAAAAATGGCCACCTCGTTACAGGCTTGCCACACCCATACCCGATAAGATATCAACAACAAAGTTACAACTTTGGTTGGCACATGTGTCTAGATGATACTCACCAAATTTGGGGCCATTTAGATTAAAACACAATGATTTGCATCTTTCTGCGCAAGGGGTGCGATTTTAGTGGTAGCGTTTCACCCCACATGGCGGACTTCCTGTTGAGTTTAGGGTGTGGCTGTCATTGACTTTTCTGTTTACCCTCAGGTGTCCTATGGATGTACCAAGTTTAATCTTTCTACGTTGGAAAAAAGTTACTTTCACTTTCCATAGGCCCAATGTATTTTGACTTTTCTAGGGGCCGCCACTGAGTCATTTTTTGTATTTTTTTCGGGACTTCAAATACTTAAATTTTTCACGAGCTTGAAAAATTGGACCAATAAAAAAGACTTTTCGTGCATGTTCACTGGGTCAAATTTAGGATCATTGTGCAGAAAAAGAAAGAGGAGAAAAAAAAAAATAAAAATCCGAGCAAAAACAATAGGCCCTCCCGGTCATCACCGGCTCGGGCCTAATTATAATAAAAAAAAATATAACTCGAGCAAAAAAGTCTAGAAAAACACTTGTCTCTTTTACATACATGTGTTTAGCTCATTTTGCCCAAGTTTGGTGTCTGTGGAATGAAGCAGCTATTTTTGTTGTTTTTAAAAAGAGGTGTATTCTAAGTCGGACCAAATTTTCAATTCAAAATGGCCGCCTTCCTGTGTGTGATAGGGTGTGGTCCCCATTGGCTTTTTTGTTCATAAGCCCATGGTGGATATGTGTACCAAGTTTCATTTGCCTACAACAAACTAAAAATGTCACTTCCCATTGACTTTTTCCACATATTTGGAACGTTGCTATGGCAACACATTTATAGATAGGGGGTGGTTGTCATTGGCTTTTATGCTCGTCATGACATAAGAGATGTGTGTACCAAATTTCATGTTTCTATGACAAACTAAATTCTTGGGTCCCATTATAAGTTTGTAGGGGGCGCTGGAGAGCCATTTCTAAAGATAACCCTTTTATTTACATATCTTTGTGTTCAGGTCATGAATGTGCACAAACGCCTTTTTGGTTCCAACTCGATCCGAGAAGGCGTTTGAGAGTTAAGAGACGTTTATTTTCACAAAATGGCCACCTCGTTACAGGCTTGCTACACCCATACCCGATAAGATATCAACAACAAAGTCACAAATTTGGTTGGCACACGTGTCTAGATGATACTCACCAAATTTGGGGCCATTTAAATTAAAACACAATGATTTGCATCTTCTTGCGCAAGGGGTGCGATTTTAGTGGCCATGCGTTTCACCCCACATGGCGGACTTCCTGTTAAGTTTAGGGTGTGACTGTCATTGACTTTTCTGTTTGCCCTGAGGTGTCCTATGGATATACCAAGTTTCATTTTTCTGCGTTGAAAAAAACTTACTTTCACTTTCCATAGGTCCAATGTATTTTGATTTTGTAGGGGTCGCCACTGAGTCATTTTTCGTTTTTTTTTTTCGGCGACTTCAAAAACATACCATTTTCGCCGAGCTTGAAGTCTGGGACCAATAAAAATGACTTTTTGTGCATGTTCACTGGGTCAAATTTAGGATCATTTGGTCACAATAAAGATAAAAAAAAAAAAAATCTGAGCAAAAACAATAGGCCCTCCCGGCCATCACCGGCTCGGGCCTAATTACCACTTGTTACAACCAAGTTGGGCAAGACACTTAACCCCCCCTCTCTTCCCCAGGTGTGAATGGAAGCATCAAAGTGCTTTGGGTTCCTTCTAATATACACACGTGGACAAAAATGTCGGTACCCTTCGGTCAATGAAAGAAAAATTCACAATGGTCACAGAAAAAACTTTATTCTGACAAAAATAATAATAAATAAAAATTCTATGAATGTTAACCAATGAAAGTCAGACATTGCTTTTCAACCATGCTTCAACGGAATTATTTAAAAAAATAAACTCATGGAACAGGCCTGGACAAAATTGATGGTACCCCTAGAAAAGACTGTAAATAATGTGACCAAATGGACATGTTAATTCAAGGTGTGTGCACTAATTAGCATCACAGGTGTGTACAATCTTGTAATCAGTCAGTGGGCCTATTTATAGGGCTTCAGGTAGTCACTGTGTTGTCTGGTGACATGGTGTGTACCACACTCAACATGGACCAGAGGAAGCGAAGGAAAGAGTAGTCGCAGGAGAATAGAAAGAAAATTATAGACAAGCATGATAAAGGTAAAGGCTATAAGACCATCTCCAAGCAGCTAGATGTTCCTGTGACTACAGTTGCACATATTATTCAGAAATTTAAGATCCATGGGACTGTAGCCAACCTCCCTGGACGTGGCCGCAGGAGGAAAATTGATGACAAATCAAAGAGACGGATAATCCGAAAGGTAATAAAAGAGCCCAGAAAGACTTCTAAAGAGATCCAAGGTGAACTCCATGCTCAAGGAACATCAGTGTCAGATCGCACCATGCGTCGTTGTTTGAGCCAAAGTGGACTACATGGGAGACGAACAAGGAGGACACCATTGTTGAAAACAAATCATAAAAAAGCTAGACTGGAATATGCCAAACTACATGTTGACAAGCCACAAAGGTTCTGGGAGAATGTCCTATGGACAGATGAGACAAAAATGGAACTTTTTGCCAAGGCACATCAGCTCTATGTTCACAGACGGAAAAATGAAGCATATCAAGAAAAGAACACTGTCCCTACTGTCAAACATGGAGGAGGCTCTGTTATGTTCTGGGGCTGCTTTGCTGCATCTGGCACAGGGTGTCTTGAATCTGTGCAGGGTACAATGAAATCTGAAGACTATCAAGGGATTCTAGAGAGAAATGTGCTGGCCAGTGTCAGACAGCTTGGTCTCAGTCGCAGGTCATGGGTCTTGCAACAGGACAATGACCCAAAACACACAGCTAAAAACACCCAAGAATGGTTAAGAGGAAAACATTCGACTATTCTAAAGTGGCCTTCTATGAGCCCTGACCTCAATCCTATTGAGCATCTTTGGAAGGAGCTGAAACATGCCGTCTGGAAAAGACACCCTTCAAACCGGAAACAACTGGAGCAGTTTGCTCATGAGAAGTGGGCCAAAATACCTGCTGAGAGGTGCAGAAGTCTCATTGACAGTTACAGGAGTCGTCTGATTGCAGTGATAGCCTCAAAAGGTTGTGCAACAAAATATTAAGTTAGGGGTACCAACAATTTTGTCCAGGCCTGTTCCATGAGTTTATTTTTTTAAATAAATCTGTTGAAGCATGGTTGAAAAGCAATGTCTGACTTTCATTGGTTAACATTCATAGAATTTTTATTAGGCCCGAGCCGGTGATGGCCGGGAGGGCCTATTGTTTTTGCTCGGATTTTTTTTTATTTTATTTTTTTTTTTATCTTTATTGTGACCAAATGATCCTAAATTTGACCCAGTGAACATGCACAAAAAGTCATTTTTATTGGTCCCAGACTTCAAGCTCGGCAAAAATGGTATGTTTTTGAAGTCGCGAAAAAAAACGAAAATGACTCAGTGGCGACCCCTACAAAATCAAAATACATTGGGCCCATGGAAAGTGAAAGTAAGTTTTTTTCAACACAGAAAAATGAAACTTGGTATATCCATAGGACACCTCAGGGCAAACAGAAAAGTCAATGACAGTCACACCCTAAACTCAACAGGAAGTCCGCCATGTGGGGTGAAAGCGCGCCACTAAAATCGCACTTTGCGCAGAAAGATGCAAATCATTGTGTTTTAATCTAAATGGCCCCAAATTTGGTGAGTATCATCTAGACACGTGTGCCAACCAAAGTTGTAACTTTGTTGTTGATATCTTATCGGGTATGGGTGTAGCAAGCCTGTAACGAGGTGGCCATTTTTGTGAAAATAAACGTCTCTTAACTCTCAAACGCCTTCTCGGATCGAGTTGGAACCAAAAAGGCGTTTGTGCACATTCATGACCTGAACACAAAGATATGTAAATAAAAGGGTTATCTTTAGAAATGGCTCTCCAGCGCCCCTACAAACTTATAATGGGACCCAAGAATTTAGTTTGTCATAGAGACATAAAATTTGGTACACACATCTCTTATGTCATGACGAGCATAAAAGCCAATGACAACCACCCCTATCTATAAATGTGTTGCCATAGCAACGTCCCAAAAATGTGAAAAAAGTCAATGGGAAGTGAAATTTTTAGTTTGTTGTAGGCAAATGAAACTTGGTACACATATCCACCATGGGCTTATGAACAAAAAAGCCAATGGGGACCACACCTATCACACACGGGAAGGCGGCCATTTTGAATTGAAAATTTGGTCCGACTTAGAATACACCTCTTTTTTAAAAACAACAAAAATAGCTGCTTCATTCCACAGACACCAAACTTGGGCAAAATGAGCTAAACACATGTATGTAAATGAGACAAGTGTTTTTCTAGACTTTTTGCTCGAGTTATATTTTTTTATTATAATTCGTATATATTTTTTATTATAATTTTTCTGCAAAATGATTCTCAATTTGACCCAGTAAACCAACAACTAAAAGTCATTTTTATTGGTCCCAGACTTCAAGCCCGGCGAAAAATATATGTATTTGAAGTCCCGAAAAAAAAATGAAAAATGACTCAGTGGCGACCCTAGAAAAGTCAAAATACATTGGGCCTATGGAAAGTGAAAGTAACTTTTTCCAACGTAGAAAAATGAAACTTAGTACATCAATAGGACACCTCAGGGCAAACAGAAAAGTCTATGACAGCCACACCCTAAACTAAACAGGAAGTCCGCCATGTGGGGTGAAACGCATGGCCACTAAAATCGCACTTGCGCAAGAAGATGCAAATCATTGTGTTTTAATTTAAATGGCCCCAAATTTGGTGAGTATCATCTAGACACGTGTGCCAACCAAATTTGTGACTTTGTTGTTGATATCTTATCGGGTATGGGTGTAGCAAGCCTGTAACGAGGTGGCCATTTTTGTGAAAATAAAACGTCTCTTAACTCTCAAACGCCTTCTCGGATCGAGTTGGAACCAAAAAGGCGTTTGTGCACATTCATGACCTGAACACAAAGATATGTAAATAAAAGGGTTATCTTTAGAAATGGCTCTCCAGCGCCCCCTACAAACTTATAATGGGACCCAAGAATTTAGTTTGTCATAGAAACATGAAATTTGGTACACACATCTCTTATGTCATGACGAGCATAAAAGCCAATGACAACCACCCCCTATCTATAAATGTGTTGCCATAGCAACGTTCCAAATATGTGGAAAAAGTCAATAGGAAGTGAAATTTTTAGTTTGTTGTAGGCAAATGAAACTTGGTACACATATCCACCATGGGCTTATGAACAAAAAGCCAATGGGGACCACACCCTATCACACACGGGAAGGCGGCCATTTTGAATTGAAAATTTGGTCCGACTTAGAATACACCTCTTTTTTTAAAAAACAACAAAAAATAGCTGCTTCATTCCACAGACACCAAACTTGGGCAAAATGAGCTAAACACATGTATGTAAATGAGACAAGTGTTTTTCTAGACTTTTTTGCTCGAGTTATATTTTTTTTTATTATAATTCGGTATATTTTTTTTATTATAATTTTTCTGCAAAATGATTCTCAATTTGACCCAGTAAACCAACAACTAAAAGTCATTTTTATTGGTCCCAGACTTCAAGCCCGGCGAAAAATATATGTATTTGAAGTCCCCGAAAAAAAAAAAATGAAAATTGACTCAGTGGCAACCCCTAGAAAAGTCAAAATACATTGGGCCTATGGAAAGTGAAAGTAACTTTTTTCCACCGTAGAAAAATGAAACTTAGTACATCAATAGGACACCTCAGGGCAAACAGAAAAGTTTATTACAGCCATACCGTAAACTCAACAGGAAATCTACTATGTTGGGTGGAATGCGTGACCACCTAAATTGCACCCCTTGTGTCTAAAGGCTTTTCATCTAAACAGCTCCAAATTTGGTGAGTATCATCTAGACACGTGTGCCAAAAAAGTTATCAATTTGTTTCTTTATACATTTTTGGCTGTGGTCGTAATGAGTCTTTGAAGAGGCAGACATTTCTTTGGGAAATAAATGCCATTTCCCAATTGCCAGGGATCCTTCCTTTGAGGAGGCCTCCAGAGCCACGGCTAGAGTCTTAGAAAACTCCTCAGAATCCTTTGAAACTTGTTACCTTGTACTTTTAGACAAGTAATATTTACATTTTGCCTTTTTAAACAGGGGGGAGCAGCGATTCCTGAGTCATCTCAAATCTCCAGCCAGTACTTTGTTTTTCTCGCCTTAGCCCAAGCATAATCTATTATTTTCAAAGGTTCAGACAGCTCCCAGGAAAACCAGGGATTGTGGAGACCTTTAACTCTAAATTACAAGGTGGTGTAGCAGGCCCCAGCAGTAGCACAGGCCCGGTTATTTGACATTACCGTGAAGTTTACGATTTAAGGCACGAAATGCAATCCTCCGAGTGCATGTGTCTCCGCGGTCTCAAGGGAGGCGAGGGCCTTTATCGCCGCTTGCGGCTTTAATTTATTATTACTTTTGTCAGAATAAAGTTTTTTCTGTGACCATTGTGAGTTTTTCTTTCATTGACCGAAGGGTACCAACATTTTTGTCCACGTGTGTAAATGCACACCATTTACAATATTACACATATGTAGTATATTGCTCTGACAAAAGACACTACTTTAAAAAGTTATAAAGCTTGACAGAATTATGTGAGTGTTTTTACGGCCAATAGAGGGTGTAGATAATAAGCTTGTTTTATGTTTTAACATCATGAAACTAGTTGTCAGTTGTAGCCTATGAAATGGTGAAAACACAGATCCTACGTTAGTGGAAGCTTTTCAAGTGCTTTTCAAGTGCATCTATAAAATATTTTTCTCCTGCTTTTGTGTTTTCTCTCACGTGATACTGCCTGACTGTGGTGTTTCTGGTCATGTGACAGCTGCCGCGAGTATAATTGAGCAGTGAACATGCACTTGCGCAGGTCAACCAATTACTACGAGACTGCATTCGGTGACAGAAATCAATCAATAAATGTAGAAATAAACAAAATAAATAAATAATAGCATTAATAAATAAATGCATAAATGTGTAAATAAATGCAGATGGAAAATTTAGGGATTTTTATTAAACACCAATTCTTGTTTTATTATTTAACAATAAGCACTTTAATTAATTTAATTATCTTTAGTTTTGGCAGTTTTGGTTCTCCATAGGGTGAACATTTACTTCTAAATAATTATTGCCTGTGTCACATGTGGAAAAAAGCAGGGTTTATAGTTGATACCACTCCCACAGCAAAGCCATCATTCAGAGTTTAAGATCTATTAATAGCCTCCTGCTGGTTTAAAAGGCACATAGGAATCAGGATTGTGTGGTTTAGTTAGCTGTGTAATGCATTAGTGATTGGTCTGTTATGAAGAGCAGTGTGCCAGATGGGGGCACCAGAGCGTTTACAGAGCTTGTTGCAGTGTTTGGTATGGGAATGTGACCTGAGCTGACCTGATCCTGGCATTATGAGCCTCACATTGCCACACTAGGTCTACAAAAGACATGCTCATAGGTGTCTAAGAATATACCCCAGGGAGTTAATATAATTGGGATTGCAATGGTGTAGATGGAGTTTATATGGACAGTCATGGAAAGTCATGGACAGCATTTAATGTGTATATATACAGCTTAAAATTATTCATACTCAGGCAAGTTTTGAGTTAATGTTATTTTTATTCAACCAGCAAGTTTTTTCTTGATTGGAAATGACACAGGTGTCTTCCAGAAGATGTACAAGTGGCATCGTTGTGGGAAAAAATATTTCTCAGCTTTTATTTACAACAAAAATTGGCATGTCCAAAATTATTCATACCCTTCTCAATAATCAATAGAAAAGTCTTTATAGGCTATTACAGCAATCAAACGCTTACTATAATTGCTGACCAGCTTTTTGCATGTCTCCACTGGGTTTTTTGACCATTCATCTTCAGCAATGAGCTCCAACCCTAAGATTTAGCTTCCTCCACAGATTCTCAATTGGATTTAAGTCAGGACTCTGGTAGGACCATTGCAAAAGGTTAATGCTTTTGTCTGCTAACCATTTCTTCCCCACTTTTGCTGTGTGTTTTGGGTTGTTGTTGTGCTGAAATGTTCACTGGTGCCTAAGGCCAAGTATCAAGCAGACTGCTTAATGTATCATGATGAATCTTGATGTGTTGTTCTTTTTTCATTGGGCCGTTTAATGTGATTAGGTTTCCTGGTCCAGCATCCAGGTTCCCACCACTTCTCCTTTTCTCCTTGGTCTGCGTCTGTGGAACCCTGCAGTGGAAAACTGCAGTATACATTAAAATCAATCTGTGTTTCCTAAACACTGAAGAGACCGAGTTTGCCCGCCATAGTCTAATTTGCCCTGCCATTGTCTCAAAATTTCCCAAACATAGATTATTGGACCATTTTACAATGATAGATTAAGTTTGTATGTTTTATTCCCATAGCATTGATCTGGTCCTTCTGTTTGTTACATAAGTTTTATAATTGCTTTGTAAAAATCATCAGGAGGGACGCTCTCTGAGAGCTAACTACTCCAGTGGCAGTGGATTTGCAAAAACATTAGAAAATTTGCTAAAGTTACTTTTTTGCAGCTGATGAAAATGTCAATGTAACCTTTTAATAATAATGTAAATTTACAACAAATTAGCTTTTCCAAAAATCTCCTAATCTGCTACCTTGAGCTTATCTTACTGACACTTTCATTGTCTTGTGTCACATTAGTACTTTCCACATCTGTTTGTACATTTAATACAAGTTCTCTAAAAGTGTATCTTCTTCTACAAAATCTTTGCAGAGCATCTGCCGCCAACTCTTGATATTTTTAGTTTATTACAAGCTTTGTCCAATCCAGATTAAACCTTTTCACACACTTTACACACTCCTTTCTTGATTTGGCCTGATGCCTCAGCCTTCTTGTCCGACCGCATTAGCAAAATCCTGTAATTAGGGCCTGGGTAACGCATCAGTTTACTTTCATACAGAGTGTGGCGCTGTTTCTCTGAAGCAGCTTTTTGATTAAATTTTTAAACACTGTAAAAGTTCTGTGTAAAAAAATGATTTGCTTTAAAAGTGAAAGCTCTTGTTGAAAAAAGGTGCTAGCCCACAACCAGCTTCATCTTTTAAATCTCATTACATATTTTCCAGCATGAGCTTTCACAATGCAGCCACTGTTTTGCGGAGTTGTTCTGCATCTATTAGAGGAAATGGTCCACAGCCAAATCTAATTTACTCTAAGCTACTTATCCCAAGGAATTTGGGCTAAATTGTGCTACAGCTTTTCTTTCTATTGTTATTTCATTGTACAAGTTCAATGTTACAGATGCTAATGGTTCAAAAAATCTGTAGTTAGGATTAGTTGCTGTCTAAGAGAGCAGAACCATTTGAGTTTTATGATAAAAGAGTGTTTTTAATTGCCTCTGGACCAGTGTTAACTAGCAGCTAGAGGATTTTGGGTTGACGTTATTAGCATTCATTTAGACCCATTCATTTGTTTAATGTTATAAAGGAATTAGTTTAATTGTTATTTAGAGTTTAACACAACTATCACATCAGGTTAGAATCACTTTTTAATTAAGCCTGAATGGAAAATATGCTTTAGCTTGAAAACTTGACTGCAGTGAAGGTTTGATTAATATGTCCGTTTATGCTATCTGAAAACTATTGTTTTACTACGGAGTAAAAGCCGAAAAGCCTGGATGTAACCATTTTATTGCCCATTCGTAATGACAATATTGGTGAATAAGGGACCAATGGGCGGATTACATCCATTTATTTATCCGTTTATTTACAATCGATGGTATACCCCTTTGTGCCAACTTACAAGCACACCTATAAACATATTAATATGTATTTATAGATATACACACACATCTAATAAAGTGGCCGGCCTATGTCTGGACCAACACAAACAAGGAAAATTTGATTTGATCAAACAGTGGCATTCAGTATATCTAAGTAAAGCACAACCCCAAAAATACTTCTGTGCCATATTTTTGTCCTCATCTTATTTGTTTTTTGTACTAATTAATTTGTAAGTGTTTTTGTTTGATTATGCTGCATACATATTTTGCAAATATCAGAAATAGCTTTGTGGATCATTAATAAAACCTCATTTTTATTCAATGTTTTGGTTGCAGTCAGGAAGTACTGTTGCTTGTTATGCTGCAGTGATTTGCATTATTGAGCAGTAGGATTGGCATATTTATTTGATGAATTAACTTGGTATTTCTAAAGTCTGTTGCTCAATGCTCACTCTTTGCCTCCGCAGCTTTTACATTCTTCCTCTGATGTCCCACCCACTGAGCTTCACCCAGCCAGTTCCGATGACTATTGAAGGGCCTGCCAGCTAAGAAGGCTGGCAAAGAGGGAGTCCGCCTTGTTGTGATTGGCTGCTGCACCTGAAAGAGGCAGAGTAGAGCCAATGTCCAACAAGCAGGATAGCCACTCATCCGAGGGAGACAAAAAAGGGTGAGAGACCGTGCGGGAGGGTGTAGTCACGGAAACGTGCGCACAAACTTTGATGTAAACATAAAAGAAAAGCAGAGATTAGTGCTGGATTATGACAGAACTCCGAGATAAAAAGCTGTGATGTAGGATGGAAGCACCTTCCTATCCAATCATATGCACAACTTTGTGTTTAATAAAGCATAATGAGATAAAAATACACACGATGCAGGCCCTGTAAATTAAGATAAATATTACACAAGTACCATATAATGTATAATGTTAAGTAAGTTAAATATAATTACAAATAATCATTAACATAAATAATGTGATATGTACAAGTCAAATATTTATAGTAATTAGGATTCCTGCACTTCCCATCACCCCAACAGTGAAATGATAAATCTGCCCATGGTTCAAACATAAACCATTCATTGCATGTTATCATAGCCACAGATAATACATTCTTTACCAAAAAGCTATGTATTTAATATTAGGAATGAATAAATGGTATGAACAGACGGAGGAAGGAAGATGTGTAAATAGATGTAGCTGTTGTTATGTTTAAGGGTTGATATGGGAAGGGAGACATACCGTATAGATGTATTATTTTGGGAAGAAGTCAAATGCAAGTCACGCTGCCATCTGCGCTCTCCATGTTTCGCTGGCACGTGTACTCACACACACTGCCCTGACAGCTTCATTAAATATGTTCACTCAGGTCAGAAACGATTACAAAGCACATCCAAACGCTCTGGATCATACACCCACGTTGTCAGAGTGAAGACTGGGACAGGAATTACAATTGATTTGCAAAGCACAAGTAATGAGTAAATAATGTGTATTGCAGTACTTCTTTTAATTTTTATTCATTTTTTTTCTTTGCACTATTAAACATATTTTAATGAGCTTTTACAATTCATAAAATTTAAACATACTTTGTGTTGGGTTGTAATGGATGGACATTGTGAGGTTTGCTTCCCAGTTGTCTTCATTAAATATTCTGATCCAGTTGTTGCACTGGAGAAAAACAGTATTGCACTGTTGATATCCTGTTAATTACATTAGAATATTATTTCATTTTCATCATACATTGCTGTTTTTTTGCCTGCTTTATGAGAATATCTTCTCCTTCTTCTTAATTTAAATAACAAAAACAGAATGTCCGCTTAGGATATTAAGCACTGTTTACATTCATCCTTTTTAATTAGACTTAAATAAATAAAGCAGTAACTGTCTTAAAATAGCAAAATATAGAGAAACAAAAATAAAATGCTTGACTAATTTTATCAAGGTTAATGTCATCGATTTTGTATCTGAGCTATAAAGTGGGTGGAGCTAAAAGACGACTGCTTGTGAGCAGTTTGTGTGACTGTGCACAGGAGAGTGCTTGTGTGTGGATTAACAACGTAGTGAGATTAGGAGCAACAAGGGCAGATGGAGCCACTGAAAGCAGAGGACAGTCCAGGACGCCTCAATGTGTGACATCAAGCGGGATTGTGTCTGTGTGGCTATGCGCATATATGTCTGCGCCGCTGCTTCTTGCTGTCATTGGACATGCACGTGTCCTGGTGAGAGCTGCCTCATGCCCTGACCCCTCCCCTCCCTGGTCTCTGAGTCACAGCTAACACACAATGTATTTTGGCACTCTAAATCCAGCTTTGGGCTATGGCAAGTTCTGCACCAATTTTAGAGGTGTGCGTGCGTGCGTGCGTGCGTGCGTGTGACTGAATTAAGTGCAGTGTGAAGCCTTCCATCCCCCAATTACTGGAGGCACTAGGCTTTCAGCATTGCAATTTAATTCACATTGTAAATTTACTCAGCTGTCTGTGTGTACAGGCTTAGTTATACACTCTCAGGAGTCTGTCCTATTATTCATAAAAGGTACGTTATTCACAAGGTGCCATTTTCTTTTCTTTGTACAACATTGTTTAAAGATGTGTTAGAATGACTGTAATCTTTTATTTTTATTTTATTATTATTTTTTTTTAACCTTTATTTAACCAGGATTTTTTGTACAAAATGTGGTCAAAAGTATATGAACTGAAAGAAAAAGTATGTGCCTTATAACTTGACAAATAAATAGGCTTACAAAGTATTTTGAAGAACCATACATCTGTTTACAAAGCAATGTCTGTATACTAGGTGATTTCAGGCCATAATAACATTGTTTTGTCAAAATCTTTCATAAACAGCTCAAAATAAAAAAATGTCATACCATGATGTGTTGCATTTAGGAACTTTTAAACTGCTAAAAAAAATTACTAACAAAGTGTTTAGAATTTTTCCAAGAAATACAAATCAAACAGAATAATACAAATACAATACAAAAATAAAATTAGATGATTACACAAATTCTAAGTTGGGCTATACATTTCTATAGCCAGCAGTCTAGAACTAAGCCTGTTACTGTAAGTGTTCAGCCAAGTGCAGGAGCCTATCCTCAATCAACTTGAGCTGTATTGGGGTGCTGTGGCTTAGGTGGTGGTTCGATTCCTGCTCTACCCAGTTCATTCTGTCATTGTTTCCTTTGGCAAGACACTTAACCCACACAAGTGCAACATGTTTGAGAATGTTCACTGTAATAAATAGAACGGATGGAAATCAAGGCTACAATCTGGCATGTTTACATTCATGTGACTGTGTCTGGTGTTCATCAACATATCCCATGTTCCAATCATGGCTCCAATCATGGTTCCCTGGCTGAATTTGTGATTTTTTTTGGGGCCATTTTTCAGAGAATATGAATGATTACACAAAAACCTTTCTTTCACTCATAGTTAGTGGTTAGGTGAAGCCATTTATAATCAAACAAGTGTGTTTAGTTTTTTAAATCATACTTTCATATACAATCATACATCAAAATGGTCAGCACAAAACATAGCTGTAGATGTATTCCCTTGGTCTTGGTTCTTGGTCATTTGATCAGCTAAAAAAAATGTGAAAAATAACTAACCCTGTTTTTATTGTCTTTAATATTAAAGGTACAACATTTAAAGAAACAGATTGTTCTCACACATTAGAGATCTCACCCATTCCACATCTTTGGGTCTCTACAACCAAGAGGAGATTGTCTTTACTACTTCATAATTTACCCACAGAAATCTATTATAAATAAAAATAAATGAATAAATCCTGCATAGTGAACCTGTATCACTTTTAAGCCAGCATTTCATTCTCACGACCCATGTCACCATAAGTTGATCGCTGTCCACCCCAGACATGTGACTGAAATGTGTCACATGCAACAACTTACTTACTAATTCAATTTAGTTTTTGTGTCACATCACATGAAAGCATTTAAACTCTTACAAAGGAATTTATCTATTGTTTTTTTAAAATATCCATAAATTTCTTAAATAAAAAATAAAAAATATACTGACTGTTTCAGGAGGATTTTCTCTTTTTTTTTCCTAAAAGCTGCAGTGGCAACACCCGGTGTGCCATGATCTCATGTTTATTCAAAATTTAAAGGTAGTAACAGAGATGTCACAGGTGAAATGGATTGAGGTGGCTAGATGTTAAATGGCACAGCTCAGATTTGAAAAAAATCAGTGACATGTGCACGTAGCATTATATGCACAGGAACAAGAAGAGCATGTGTTTAATATGGCCACCTCTGTGCTTGGTTATGTAAATTAGCCATATGCTTTTTGTTTTGTTTATTGCTTTTGCCCCATCAATTTAGAAACTAATCAGTGAAACTAACCAAACACCGGGACGCAACATTTAAAGGACAGTGCCTCTCTTTTTACTGTTACTCTCATGGAGTATAAATGTGGCACAAGGTTTTTGTAATAATAGTATTGATATATTGGTGATACATATTGCCCACAGAAAGGAACTGAAAAGGTACAAGTTGTAGGGGTGTCTTTATTGTAAAACAGGTGCTTCTGTATACCTCTAAGTAAATGTTTGCCTGTAATGCTGTTGTTCTTTATTAAAAATTAGCACGTCCTGAAGCTTGCCAACAGCACAACAATTGTGGGCTTGACCTCCCAGGGCAGCATCTTAAACCACACTGTAGCAGTGGCATGGGCCAGATCACTCGCTCGGACTGTAATAATTCCCAGCAGGTGGTGGCGGATTAGAAGAGATCATTACCCCATTAACACAGGCACAAGGAGAAGTCTGGTGCTTTTAACTTGTGCCGCTCAGAGAACCTGTCATCGGATCCACTCACAGGAAGTGTAGCTTTATGTTTGAAGTTGATGGGGAAGTTACACATTGCTGGATATTTTAATGCATAAACATTTGCAACAGTTGTAGGGTGCAGAATTTGCTGTCATTGTTTCCACCTGTGCTATACAATAAATATACTTTACATATCCAAATATTTTGAATGTTTGGTGGTTCATCTTTCATATCAATTTCAAAACACAAAGCATTGGCCTTGAGTAAAGAAAAGCATTTTGGCAGAGACTTTTTTTTTCTCAATGTCCAGTCTTTTAAAAAAGAGTATCAAGGACCTCTGAACACATGATGCGCCATGTTCCCTCAGTATCCTGCAACCAGCTGCTTGACTGTTGTGTCTAATGTCATTCAAGTGAGTTGCATGGCCTGGAGTCATTCATCAGTCATTTTGTAGCAAAACCCAAAACCTTTTAGTTTAAAAAAAAAAGAGAGTAAGCCTGACAGACAACTGACTGTAAAATTTTCTTTAAGGTGTTTTTGAAACAGTCGGTGCTTCATGAGACCTCTGTACAATTTAGACAATGAGAAATGCAAGTTAAGCCAAAGAACTGACTTTCAGCATTTACCCTTTATTCAAATACAAGACAAAACCCCAAATGCTGTGAATGAATTAAGTTATCCCAAGAATCTGTGTTTGAATGGAAGCAGCCATTGAAAATTGAATGCTAATAGCATTACATGCCTATGTTTGTTGCTTCTTCTTTATTTATTGTTCAGAGAAAGGGTTGTTTTTGCACTCTGTGTTTAGAGCCACTCACAGTCATAGTCTTTTCTGTCTCTTTAGTCAAACAATCTGGTACAGCCAAGGTTAATTTATTTAGTAATTGATTTACTTTATGGGAGAGAGTTTAAGGGTTTTGTAATTTAATATAAAATGGTTTAGGTTCAGTGCTTCAAGTGCACCACAACCTGAATTGTAGCTTTTTCGCCTTGTACAAAAATATGTGTAAGACTGAAACAATGTTATTGTATTTTATTGAATTTTTCTACTGTTAACTGCAAACTAAAAACACTTGCATGGAATATATTGCATGCATTCAGAAAGAGGGATTATAGGAGTATTCATAAGGTTCCAACTACTACAGTCTACTAGTGTAGCTATAAAGCTAAACCTGTACCACAAGTTTGATTAAAAAGGTTTGCTTCTTCATCAAAGAATGTTGAGGTGTCGCACAAGATCAGTGTATGCCTTCCTAAAGCTACAAAACCTACAATAAAGAAAAATGACGCAGGCATTATACAGAGCCACATTAGGTAAAGTAACACAGCTTAAGGGCTATATCGTCTTTGCATTCTTGCTTCATTTGCTAATGGTAATCAACACTATAGCCTACATACTTGTGTAAATACATTGTTAGAATACCGGCTCTGTTAAACAATTTTTAATGGAACATACCAAACTACTGAAACTGGTTCAAGTTCTCCACATAGCAGAGGAGGCTTCAGGTTTCCTTCGCAGTCAAGAGCAGGATGCCAAAATGTACATCTGTGCTTACACAAGTAATGAAATAAAAGTTTCATGAGCAGGTCTGAAAACTTGTTGGTGATTGCAACAGAACTAATAACTGTTTTCAATTCAACCCAGAGCAAGAAGGATCAAGACAAATTGAAATTGATGAGATATCAAACATCTCTCTGTCCTCAGAAGACTCCACTCAGCTACACTGGAGAGACTGCCTCAGCTACTGTTATATAATCAAGTTAGCATTAAAGCTTAATCGAATTTGGATGTCAAGTGCCAGTGCTATTTTTTTCATTTTTTGTTTTGTTTTAGAAGAACAGAAGAAGAACAGAAGATGAGACAAAAGCGTTGGAGGGCACAACGGGACAAAATGACAGAAGTCAGACAAAAAAGCATTGGTGACGTCTGACAAACAGGAAAAGGGCAAGAACTATAGCCTCTTTGAATTTAAAACAAAATTTGAAATTAATAAATTGAAGCAAACGGTGGTGACAGAAGTAGAAATGACTGTGAGAGGCATTGTACAAGGTGTGTTGTGATGAAGAAGAGCACAGAGCTCCACATGCTCAACCATACACATTGTTGGTGGGGGTGGGGCTTTGGTGGGGGCGGTCCGCAGAGGGAGGGAGGGAGGGAGGGTGGGAGGGAGGGAGGGAGGAAGAGGAGAGGACGCAATGAAAGACTGCCGGCAATCTTCCCAGCGCACCAGTCTGAGGTGGAGAGCTACTACTGCCTCAGATATCACTGCTGATTCAACACTTCCAAGTCCAGTCAGAATGTTGGCTCGACACACAAGCCTGTCCGGACCTAGGATATTTCTCCTGCGCTTTCTTTAGATCAATTGGAACTACTCAAAGTAAAGTGAATGGGGCTAAAGGAACCGTGAGACCTCCATTAGTGAGAGGCTGAGACGGCTAAAAGAACTTTTCTGCTATTCTCCTGATCACAGCAGAGGGATCAACATGCATATTTTACAGCCATACTGCATCAACAGGTCGGTGTTTTCACACGTCCCTCGCTAGATGCATGCTTGAAGTGGGTGTGTGCACTGCTGGCATGCTCTGCCTCTGCCGCACGTGTACCTCAGATTAAAGCTAATCTCTCCAAAACAATAACAATTATCTATCTATAAATGATTCACAGCAAATTACTTTTTTATTTTTTTTATCAAATAGGCATTTAAAAATTATTATTATTATTATTATTATTATTATTATTATTGTTATTGTTATTGTTATTACAGCAGAACCCATCCCAAACTTACTGACAGCTGGACATTGTTGATAGTGTTAAGTTGATAAATGAGTGTTGGGTAACAGAGTTTTTGCCTGCAATCAGCTGATGGCCTGATCAGCCTGGGGGGCTTCCTTTTCATCAAGTTGTGATCAGTGAATAAGCACTAAACTTTGCAAACAGCAGAGCTATTGTCAAGGTTGCCCGCAGCGTTGTTTCAACTGATCATGAGTTTATTCACAGCCGTGGACCGGAAATGTTTGGTTAGACTGTGCAACTGCAGCATTTGGCAACTCCAGCAATTATATTAATTACATTTTACTTTTTACATTATAGATATAAATTTCAATTCACAAAACTGTTGAGACAGTCAATTAATTCTCTTTTATATAAACATTTGGCTTTTATATTGTGCATTTAAAAACAATTTGTAATAGCTACACAGTTATTTAAAAAGTTGTAAAGAACTATTTAATATGCTATTTGCAAAGCATTGCTTCTCCATTAATAATATAAACATGAGTTTTTAATATTATCTAAATTTCAGCATTTATAAGTTGTTTAGCTTATGATTTATTGTTTGTTCCATATAATGCTCTGCTTCATAGTGTGAAGTTACTATAAATAGAATTCAAATGGCTCATGTTCACAGTTATTGCCAAGAAAATGTTCTAAATCTACCTAATGACAGTTGTGATGTGGGCTGTGGTAATTGCAATTCATATTAAGAGACAAGTTAATATTAAGTACAAGCTAGTTAAATACATAGCTGCATTTAGGTCTATCATAGACTATTTGCCCATTACAGATTGACAAAAGTTGTTCCGCATATAGTGGCAGAACATGTTGGAAAATGATTTAGTTATTGGATTCTTAGAAAGCAGCCTAATTGTGAAACCTTCTACAACTATTACTAGATTTGCAACTGGTGCATAATTGTATGTATCCAGACATTAAACAGGGAATGCATGTTTTTTTATTAGGGTTGTGGTCTTTGTTCCTTCTTGTTGCTGTTGTGAGGCTTCAGTTGGCTGTTTCCCCACCGTATCCAGCCATGTGCCCTGCAATAAAATTCTTAAGTTTGCCGAACCGTGAAGAGCAGCGAGAACACAGAAAGAGACGTCAAATTTTTTTTTTCTTCCTTTTTTGTTGTTGCAAAGAGCAGAGTGGATTTGACAGCCGCAACTGGGAGGGAGGGGGGAGGCGGTTAACAAGGGAGGAGAATTGTGAAACTCTTGTTACCTAACAGCGCTAATGGAAGTTTGCAGACGGAAAGAGATTGACAACATGCAAAAGGTATTGGTAGAAGTGAAAGATTCAGAATGGATGAAGTATGATGCAAGCAGCCGGAGATGAGGAAAGAGAAAAAAAAGTTGGGGATAGAAGTAATCCAAATCTGCTGCCAGAAGCAAATGCAAACCAAAGGCGGGATGGAAAGTCGAGAGCATGATAGCAGCGGAGGAGCCGTGAGTGAAGGAATTATCTGTATCTTCAGTGTGAGTGTAAAAGCACTGTGGAAGATGAGATTCACTCAAAATAGACTCAAAGCAAAAGGTGTGATAAGCTATAATGCATAAGGCGTTATTTTACTGGAGCTGTACAGTACTGGTTGTATACAAAGGTTGGAACAAAGTGTTCAAGAATGGGTTTTTTGTACAGTACTACTTTAGTAGCCTCTATGGTTTTGGTTCAAACAAGGTACTACGGTTAGTACAAGGTGTAGCTAAACATTCAATTCTGTTGATTAAAGAAAAAGGAAACATTATGCATGAAAAAAATTAAATTGAAGAGAAATCAAAATATCAATGCATTTCTCAAATGAAGCTTATCTTGTTCTTGGGAGGAACATTCAATACATTTGTCAATTCAAAACATTGCATTTGCTGAATTAACTCAAAGATATCTTGTGACATTAAATAGTGAGCCCTAAAATTTCGAGTATAGTATTTTCGAGTATAGGTCATGAATTCAAGAGCAGCTGTTCCATTCCGCACCTAACCTTTTTTAACTGTGGATTTCAGAGGCACCCCTCTTCAGGGGTTAACCGTACAAAATCGGGCCCCTTCCTTGGCAGTACAAGCATGCCTTTAGCTTGTTTTTATTAATAGTTTATATTTCAAGTGTATTATGTGATCAAAAATAAATATACAGTATATGTGAGGACTACACGGTATTGGTTAAGCATGCGATATGAGATAACAATTTTAAATATTGCGATAACAATATGAGCTGAAATATTGACCACAAAACTAGAATTTCATGTGGTTTCATTTAAAGCTTTGTTTAAACAAATAAGAATATTTTAATAAGAAGATGTTATTGTGATTCAAGGATATTGCCATCAATGATATTCCGATAAAGATAAATTTGCTATTTATTGTGCAGCGAAAGCGCATATGTAACGGCATGAAATGGAGGAAATTAAAACTGGAACATTCTTCCAGCTGGTTCAACTCAATAAATAGAAAGAGCCCTGATCGCTGAAATTTCAGTGTCATACATATCATTTCTCCCTCCGTATGGGTTGAGGCATCGACAAGGCGAGCCAAGAAGTTGACCTAACACATGCATTTGATATGCAACAGACTTGGCCAGCGTTGGGTATTTCTCATGCACTACAGTAGTTCTCATGGATTCCACCCTAGAGATGTAATTGAATAGTGTACAGCATTCTCAGTTGTTAAGGGGGCTGCCAAAAGTGCACTTACATCTGCAATAAGAAAATTAAAATAATGAAATTCAATGAAAAATAATGATTGTTAGACCTATTTAGGCAATGCTAGATACTAAACTTCTTAAAAATGTACTCTATCATTGTGAATATAATTGCACAGCAGGTCTGGTAGCCTTGGAAACCTTGGGAATAAAATTTATAGAGAAAATATGTGTTTGTTGGAGAATAGGGTATGATCTAAGTATGAATTAATTAATGGCCTATGAATCATGACTTTGTGTACTACTATCCACTCTAAAGCAGGTTTACTTCAGCTTTAAAGCTGAATCATGTCTTCCCATTTCTGTCAGTGTATCATATTCAGTCGGTTATAAAATGGATCAAAATTATGTAAAAAGAAAAAAGGGGTCTTTTTCCCTGACATCTATGTTTATGAAAAGAAATGAGTTTTGAAGGGAATTTGTTTATCTGACTGTGTTCTTCAAGATTCAAGATTCAAGATTCAAGATTTTTATTCGTCACATACTAAATTATATACAGCATATATAACCAGCAGTGAAATGTGAGTCAGGTCCGCTCCATGGACAGTGCAATTATTAGGAAAACACACAGATGAAAATATACATAAATGTAGCTATGTAAGAATGAAATAAAAGTAAACAATAAAAAATATAAGAATAAAATCTAAAAAATATAAAAAGTGTGTAATGTGGGAATAAATCTAGATTGCAGAATAATGTACATGAATGTAAACTGTAGACTTAAAATATTAAAAAATGTACAGGGATGTACAGTGTGCATATATGCATTTAGCTGTGGTCTTAAATATTAAGAATCACATGAAGGTGCAGGGAGCAAATGTGCAAAACAGTTTGTAGCAAAACAGTGACACTGTCAGTGTGTCAATGTGAGGTGGCTGGTTTAGAGTTCAAGAGCCTGATGGCCTGTGGGAAAAAACTCCTCCTGAGTCTCTCAGTTTTTGCCATCAGGCTACGGTAGCGCTTACCAGATGGCAGCAGAGTGAAAATATGATTACTGGGGTGGGTGGAGTCTTTGGTGATTTTTGCAGCTCTGCTTCTGCAGCGTTTGTGGTAGATGTCCTGCAGAGAGGGGAGAGCAGACCCTGAAATGCGCTCAGCTAAGCGCACAACTCTCTGCAGGGCTTTGCAGTCTTGACTGGAGCTGTTCCCATACCACACAGAGATACATTGAGTCAATATACTTTCTATAGCTCCAGAATAGAAAGTTTTCAGGATTGCTGGTGAGACCCTGAATTTCCTCAGCTGTCGCAGATAGTACAGTCTTTGCCTGGCTTTATTAACCTGAGTTTGAGTGTGAGTAGTCCAAGTCAGGTCCTCAGAGATCAGTCAGGTCCTCAGAGATATGATTATGATTGATATGGAGACCTTAAAAAAAAAAAACACATAAAAAAACAAGGTAAATAACTTTATGTTTTTGTGACCCAACAAATTGCTAATGCTAACTCTAGTTTGACCTGCACACTTGCAAAAGGCAGATTTATTAAAGTTAACCATAATAAAATCAGCTCCATTAATGTCAACAAATTTTATATAAAAAAAAGTTTTTTTTAGTTTGTTTTTCTTATAGATTTCTATCATTTTAAAAGACTGCATTTGCAATTTTGTCTTGGCTAGATTTTATACATACTTAGAATTTTTTTTTTTTTTTTTCTTTGGATAGGTCACTACAGAAGAAGATTAGGGCAGTCTCTAAAAAATGAAATAAAAACTATAGTCAAAATTCTGTACAGTCAGAAGTATGAGTGTCTGTAAGGACAGGTGCAAAATCCATAAAATAAACTATCTAAATGTGAATAAGGGGGTTCACTGTGTCTTTGTCTCTCCTGCCACACAGACAGGTCCCGACCCGAATCGGAAAAACACTCAAAAAGTCACGTAACTGTCCCGTCACCAGGAACAGAGAGAATGTGAGCAGTAATTTGTGTTAGCAAAGAGGCTAAACTGTAAAAGGAGGCTGTCGTCCCGAGTCTGAACCATCTCTGAGCCATAAGTTATTAATTCATAGCACAGTCAGCTCGTCTTAAACTAAGTTTTCATCTGTTTGAGGCCCTTGTCAGAGAGATGTAATGATGTTCTGTTGGATCATGTGCTGCCTTCTGTGAGTCTCTGCTGCGGCCACTGGCCCCCATTTATCAAAGGAGCTTAATTTTAGGTGTACAATCATTTTCATGCAATCTTTGGCATTTATCAACATGAACGTGGGCATACAGTACGCTCAAATCCCACGTCAGGTCAGGAGGTGGTGTAAATATACACAAGTTTAAAGTCAGCACCGAGGTGAGCAGCAAAACTTCTTTTTAAAACTAACAATGCATTGTTACTTTAAAAATATTCCATATTACAGTCCTCTGTAACAATAGTTTAGTATTTTATATAGTTTTAGAGCCATACACATGTTACAGTCTATAACACAGCAATCTCGTTATTTTGTCTTTTATCATGGGCTGCTTTCATGATACTCAAATGTTAATGCTAAGTAACGTCACCAAAGTAAACCGTCAGTTGTGCATTATTTAAGCAAAAACACACTCCGCCGTGATGCGAGGACAGTTTTACAGGTATGTGTATCTGTGCCCTGGGAAAACTGTCCTGAACCAACGTTTGCTCAAAAACAACATTAAAAGTAGACAGCGGTCCATATCCAACACATCTCGGTCTGTCTTGCAAAATCCCTCTCAGACTCCTGGTTTTGTTGAGGCTGGCCTCGGGAGTTTAAAGACGCGCACCCGGCTCTGTGTGGAGCTGGTCCCACTGTGGCTAAACACTCAGCCCACTGCGTCAAAAAGGTGTTTGCTGTAGGCTAGGGATTGACTCTGTTACAAACCTGTCTATATTTTTTATTTTCTGCTTTTTGTTTGCACACTGCAAAAGTATCAGACTCAGCAGGTGCCCCCCGCTGCCTTCACTGAGGCTGTTTGAAAGTCTGGCCCCCTGCAGCACTGTGAAGAAACAAGCTGGTCCTCGAGCAATTTTTGATGACCCCTGCTCAAATGTCTGTGAAGGTTCTCAGATGTCTAGGTCATCTTGAAGAAAAGGTTAAAGCAAGTCCAAATGCCCTTTTTTTCCCGATTAGCCTCACTGGCAAATGGTTTTCTTAAGGCTACAAAGATGTTTTGTCCCAATCCCTTGAGTTCCCTTCACATTTAGCGTTTGTAGAAATGCTCTTACTTTCACAATTAAACATAGCCCTGGGTTCTACTGTTGATTTGATTTCACAAAACATTTCAGTGATCGCCGATCACGATCATTTTGACCACATTTCACATCCACATTGTGGACAGAGGCCTCCTCCCTCTGTCCACAATGTAAGGGGTAAATTAGTAACTGGCAGTATCTGTAGCTGTTATTCAGTTCAGTCCTACATGACCTGTGAAAACAAGGTAAACCACTGCTAGAAATACAATACGAAAAAAAATATGTTTTTAGAGCCCATAGTTTATTTTTTAATTTTTTTAGAAAGACAGTGCAGTGTGAGCAGACCTTAAGAGCCGTCAATTCCTGCTCACACTTCAGAGAGTAACATTTTGTGACAAACCTTTAAATTTCACATTCTTTTTATTATTCATAATAGATTAACATAATCTTATATTTGATGAATCTCCATTGGTTGCAAAAGTGAGGGTAATTTCATTCATATTTATTCCCAGTGATGTTGTTGCCCTCGGCTTCCCTTTCTTACCTTCTCTAATCTGTTCACAGGTGGCCAGATGTACCCAAGAGAAAGAGGAAGAACAGCCAGTGTTCGGTGAAGAGTATGTCTGGTAAGGACTTACCTTCTTATCTCCGCTTTTGCCTTTATGTGGCTTTGTTACCACCAGAACCCCCCAATGAAGACTGGCAGGTTTCTGTGGAGGCTGTCTTTGAATAGATGGGGGGATTTGGCCGGCATGAGTGAAGCCCATCACTCTAGTGCCGGCTCCCCACAGCTACAAATCATGTCCCAGCTGTCATTACTGTGATAATCTCCATCATTTCACCTTCTTCTATTGAGGCTTTGTGGAATATGAAAGAGCAGAGACGTGACAGACCGGACCTTCAAAGACACAAAGAGACACAATGAACCATTCGGAGGTTCATTTGAGTCAGAATCATTCACAATACATTTGAACACAGCATGGATGTGTAATTTGAACAAAGAATATGAAAAACCCTTTCCTTATAAATTATAACAGTGATGAAAATGTAAATCAGGAAAATGCTCAATGGATTAATGCACATGACATGATTCATGTGCACTGTAAAGTTTCACATGATGATTAATTACACAATAAATGCATACAATCCACACACATTCATTTTCAAAACCATTTCAAAAGGTTTGAGAATTAGATGTGTTGGTTGTTTTAAAACAACAAGCCATACTGCTTCCTGTTCATTTTAAAGAAAAGCATATTAAAGCAACTGACAGAACTTAACATTTTCCTTTATTCAATTGACTTTAGAAACAGGAAATTAACCCCACAAAAGGCAAATTTTGAGTTAAAAGTTACTTTTCTTCAACCAGCAAGTTTTTTCTTGCAATGACACATCCATCTTTAAGAAGATAATAAGACAATTTATAAAAGGCATCGTTGTGGAAATAAATATTTCTCAGCTTTTATTTACATTTGAAAAAAAAGTGGCATGTCCAAAATTATTCATACCCTTCTCAAAAATCAATAAAAAAGCCTTTATTGGCTATTACAACAAACGCTTCCTATAATTGCTGACCAGATTTTTGCATGTCTCAATGGGATTTTTGCCTATTCGTCTCCTTGCCATCACCCTGTTTCCTATCAAAAGCTATACTCGATGCTGCGTAGCATTACGCTATGGGGAACATTCTTTGTGTGACCGGTTGTCACACAAAGCACATGTGTCAAACACGCCAAGAATTGGCTTTTATAACCTCTGTTTGTGACGCAGCTGTCTGATTGAGCGCACCTGAACAGAGGGTATAAGAACACATGACGCGGAAGCGTCTTCAGGTTTCTTTGTCCGCATTGTAGGAAGTGTGAGCAACCCTACTCTCTGCAATAAACAAAGGCAGTACATGAACCGGTCCATAAATATTGGGCGCATCGACATCGGGATGTCGTCCTAGCTCATCTTGAATCTCTAGGGTTGAGACTCAACGCCATGAAGAGCGTTCTTTCTGCCGCCCAGAGGACAACATAATTAGAGGTTGTTTGGGACTCAACCGAGATGCAGGCACATCTGTCTCTTGCATGTGTCGAGTCCATTCTAACTACCCTGAAGGCTATCAGGCTAGGCCAGAAAGTGACTGTGCACTTCCTTCAAAGAATATTGGGGCTCATGGCATCTGCATCCACAGTGATACCTCTGGGCCTTCTGCACATGAAACCGTTTCAGCTGTGGCTCAGAGCCAGGGGGTTTCATCCAAGGTACCCTATCTATGTGGACCCAAAGTTTCTCACTTTGGGTCCCACTCTCTAACGACAGATGCATCCCTCACGGGTGGTGAGGCGCGGTCCTAGTACAAGTCCTAGTGCAAGTAGACAGCACGGCTGTGGTCTCCCTTCCTTGGCAGTACAAGCATGCCTTTAGCTTGTTTTTATTAATAGTTTATATTTCAAGTGTATTATGTGATCAAAAATAAATATACAGTATATGTGAGGACTACACGGTATTGGTTAAGCATGCGATATGAGATAACAATTTTAAATATTGCAATAACAATATGAGCTGAAATATTGACCACAAAACTAGAATTTCATGTGGTTTCATTTAAAGCTTTGTTTAAACAAATAAGAATATTTTAATAAGAAGATGTTATTGTGATTCAAGGATATTGCCATCAATAATATTCCGATAAAGATAAATTTGCTATTTATTGTGCAGCGAAAGCAGCGGACTGCATTTGTGCCGCTTGAACAAGCTAGCGCAGCAGGTTCTGCTTTGGGGTCAGGACAAATTCCTGTGCTTCTCAGACCTAATATCTCTCCTCGACGGCTCGCCGTGGGCGATTCCGACCAGAAGTGATCTTCTTTCTCAGGCACAGGGGAGAGTGTTTTATCCCCGGCCCAAGCTCTGGAACCTTCACGTCTGGCCCCTGAGGGGGACCAATTAAGAGACGTCGGGCTCCCAGCCTCTGTTGTAGACTATTTTGAGTCCTAGGTCTCCCTCTACTAAGAGATCCTGTGCCTGCAAATGGCGTGTCTTTGAAGCCTGTTGTGCTACACACCATGCAGACCCAGTTCACCAGATTGTTTCAGTGTTGAAGTTTCTGCAGGACAAACTGTCCTCGGGCACTAATCCTAGGTCCTCAAGGTCTTTGTGACCGCCATTTTGGCTTGCCACGCCCAGATTGACGGGGTCTCGATATGGAGACACCCTCTAGTTGCCCGCTTCATTCGAGGGGCCGAGCAGTTGAGGCCGCCCACTAGAGCTACAGTTCCTTCCTGGGACCTAGCTACAGTGCTTGAGGACTTAGTAAGAACTCCTTTTGAACCGCTAGAGTCAGCGTCTGTCAGGCTTCTGACTCTAAAGATGTTTTTTCTGGCAGCCTTTACCTCTAAAGGGGATTGGGTATTTGCAGGCTCTGTCAGTTTGCCATCCTGCCTAGACTTTGCCCCTGGGCTGATCAAAGCCATTTTGCACCCTCACCCTAATTATCTTCCAAAAGTTCCATTCTTGACCCTAAATCTGGTCATTCTTGAAGCCTTCTGTCCTCCACCATTTACAACAATGGAGCAGGAGAGACTTCACTTACCGTGTCCAGTATGTGCCCTCTAGACTTACGTCCACCGCACTAGCCAGTGGTGTAAGTCCGAACAGCTGTTGCTACGGGGGCTGCAGGCTGGGGGCTGCAGCCACCAGGCAAACTATATCATGTTGGGTGAGGGATGCCACTGCCCTGGCCTATGAGGCACGCGGTCAAACTTTGCCCATAGGTGTAAGGGCTCATTCCACTAGGGGGGTTGCAGCTTCAACAGCATTGAACTCACATTCAGGTGTGCTCAATCAGACAGCTGCCGCTGATGAGCTGTGCCACCAACAGAGCTTACATAAGCCAATTCTTGGCGTGTTTGACACACATGCTTCACAACCAGTCACACAAAGAATGTTCCCCATAGCATAATGCTACGCAGCATCTTGTTCCCACTTTTTAAGGGAAGTCAACAGTCAAGTAACCCTAGACAATCTTTAACTCCCTCTACAGATTCTCAATTGGATTAAAGTCAGGACTCTTGCTGGACCATTGAGGTTAATGGCAAAAGGTTAATGTTATTGTCTGCTAACCATTACTTTCGATGTGTTTTTGAGTCGTTGTTGTGCTGAAATGTCTACTGGTGCCCAAGGCCAAGTTTCTCTGCCAAGACTGCTGGAGGTTGTTGTTGAGAATCTTGATGTATTGGTCTTTTTTCATTGGGCTGTTTACTGTGATTGGATTCCCTGGTCCATTGGCTGAAAAACACCCCCAAAGCATTAGATTCCCACCACCATGTTTGACAGTAGGGATGATGTGTCTTAGGGTTGAAGGCTTCTCCTTTTATATGCCAAATGAAGGATACATCATTGTGGCCGAACAATTCAATTTTTGTTTCATCTGACCATAAAACAGAAGACCAGAAGTCTTCGTCTTTGCCCAGATGAGCATTTGCCAAGGCCAAGCCAGCTTTTGTGTGCCTTATCTGGAGAAGTGGTATCCTTGGTCTGCGTCCGTGAAACCCAGCAGTGTCTGTCTTGACACTGACTTTCCCACCAGCAGAGCTCAGATTCACCAGGATGGCCTTGGTGGTGATCCTTGGATTCTTTTTCACCTCTCACTATCCTCTGGCCACTCCAGGTGTCACTTTTGACTTCCGACTACGTCCTTTGAGATTTTCTACGGTCTTGTATTTTTTAATAATACATTGCACTGTAGCCACTGGAACTTGAAAACATTTAGATATGGCCTTTTAGCCCTTTTCCGACCTGTGAGCAACCACAATGTGCAGCCGCAGGTCGTCACTGAGCTCCTATGGTAGTTTGTAAAGGGTATGAATAATTTTGAACATGCCACTTTTTGTTCAAATGTAAATAAAAGCTGATAAATATTTTTTTCCACAACAATGCCTCTTTTATTTGTCTTACTTGTCTTCTGGAAGATGCCTGTGTCATTTCCAATCGAGAAAAGACTTGCTGGTTGAATAAAAGTAACTTTAACTCAAAATTTGCAGGGGATATGAATAATTTCGGCCATGACTGTATGTATGGAATATACATATAGTGCTAAATTGATAAAGTCTCTTGGAATTAGAGACGAAACGTCTTCACCTTAAAAACCGAGTCCAGATGCTTTTACTTCTACTTTTTTTCAAGATGTCCTAGATGACTGAGAACCTTCAGACATATAATGCTAAAGCAAAGTTTATACAATATATGGTTAAACAGACTGAAAGGCATATGTCACATCTTCAGACAACAGTGCTTAAAAGGACTAGTTAAATAGCAACATTTTTCGTGCATACTAAATAGAAACAGATGGGTTAGGGATATTAACATTTGCATGCTTTTGGTAAGTCAAATGATCTGTTTAAAATGATAATGCACAGTCTATTTAACTTTAAGGTATCACAGTCAGTTATTTATTACCTGTTAAACATAACCTAAAAGTCAAAATAAAGAAAGTATGGTTCTCTAAGAAAGAACAGGAAGACCAACCCTTCCTCCATTGACAAACTGGCCTAGGCCAAGAGACATTTGTACATACACATCTAGTAGTTATAAGAGTTGAAGATGCTGTGCGGCTTCAATCTATGGCGTTATTTTTGCTCTGGCCTTCTCTGCACTAAATTACAGACAAAGCTTAGCTACTCAAATGCCTTAATTTAATGTTGGTAGATTGATATTTAGTGAGGAAATTACAAATGCCACAATGAAATGTAATTCAGAGTTCTGCATGTGCTGGGTAAACACTTCACTGAGATATTTATTCTGACAGACTTCTGAAGTCTACACATTTATTTATTTTTTTTATGTCAAGAGCTGCTTAACAAAAGGCAGAAAATATCTGACATTGTGCTAATGTGAACTGGTATGACATAAGCAGTATGTGCACTATAGATTGCATCCTGTGTCACAGTCTTAATGGGGATTTCAATGCAGGAGCTTTACTGAGGCCCCTGTGATAACACTCATCCCCCACCTCTCCTTCTCTCCTACTCCCCCACTTTTCTGTTTTCCCATCCTTTTTGTTCCACTTCCTCATGCCCTGCCTGACTCTCCCGGACTTGTTCTTGTCTCTCCTCTCAATCCTCCTCCTCCTTTCCTATAGCTTTTAGTGTCTCTGTTGCAGGGTACATCCCCAGCTACTTGGAGAAAGATGAGCCATGTGTGGTGTGCGGGGATAAAGCCACTGGGTACCACTACCGCTGTATCACCTGTGAAGGCTGCAAGGTACACTCACATCATCATGTTGTTCAGAGTAGTATCATTTGATCTGCTTTACACAAAGTTCTGCTGAAAGAATATGGTGTTTTGATTTTTTTTTATTGGACTCACTAAAAATATATATTCCAATTGCAATTAAACCAATTAATCATTTGGTTGACGTAATTGGACATGTTGAAAAAAGTTTTTATACAGTTAATTAAAATGTGTAAAAACTATTTGCATTTGTCCTTCTTGAACATGTAAAGCTTTTTAGAACCCACTGGAAGGAGTTATTTTAGTTCTGGACAAACTGAGCACTGCTGTTTTGAGTGCTCCTTCTGGCATTAAGTTTTAGGATCTGGCTCAGCTGGTAAAGCATTCGCAAACTACGCAAACCCCACAAGAACTTAGGAGACCTGGTTTGAATCTCAGATGGGTCATTTGCCCAATGTCATCGCCCACTCTCGCCCGGTTTCCTACCTACTGTAATCTATCAAGGCAAAAAGGCCAAAAAAAGATAAGCTTATATCCCTTCATTCCTTTATCTTGTCCTTAAATCAGACATCCATATATGGTCTTTTTTTTTTTGCCAAACTATGGAAATCATGTAAACAAAAAAATGACTTCAGAATTAAATTAATTGTCTGCGAGCAAATGTTTGGTTGCTAAATTGTCTTCTTTGTCAAAATGTAGTCACTGAATCAACCAATTACTGATTTAGTGATAACCTTAACGGATACGCATCTGATGACCTTTATTAGGAAAAGAAGCCCATTTCCCACTAAATGTCACACTCTGGTTGTTTAATTTCGATTGGTGGGGCCAAACACTAAAACTGCAGACATACTGGGCTTCTATTGTGACCTTTAGTGTGAACTGATAAGAGCAAACAAAACCACATACTTTACTCTAACATCTTGCTTGTGAATTCAAATATCATTTTGAATGCATTATATATATATATATATATATATATATATATATATATATATATATATATATATATATATATATATATATATATATATATATATATATATATATATATATATATATATTACAGTGTTACTAAAAAGTAACAATTATTACTACTGGTCAAGATAATTGATTTGCAAATAAACTATAAAAATTATAATCTGTGTCAATTCGTTTGTGACTGAGTTTTTAGAAAATCAGTAGTTCTTAAACTAAAACTTACTATAGGAAAGAAATTAAAACACATATTTTTTGTACCACTAGATGTTAAGAGCTACTACAAAGCAAACTAAATTTGAGGTTCCTTTGCCAATTAGAACATGCTGATAATGCTGTGACATTCACCACGGAAACTGCAAACGTCACTGTGAATTGTAATTAATCTTATAAATACCTGTATGATTTTAATTATATAGATTATATGTATTGATAAAGGGGAATGTGCTTTCATGTTTACCATTGCATTCACAGTTACTTAAGATTACCCATCTAATATATTGACTGGTGTCATAACCTTCCCTGTGCTCCCTGTAATTTCCACCTTTGTTTGAGCCACCAATGACCTTTTGGTAATTTGTTTGCTAAGCTTCACCAACGTAACTGAACATTTGTGATATATTTATGCTTCAATGAGCAGCCACAGTGTGACAAAGACCAGCCACTGTTGCTCTCACTCTGAGACTTGAGTCATGCCATCTCCTCATTACCTAACCATTCTTGACATTCATGCAATCAGCAGCCTGCCATGTGATGCGACCCATCTAATGCACTTGTTTGAAGCTAATCAACAGACATTAGACAATTTTGTTAACAAATTGAATTAGGATGACATATTTATATCAACAAATTTCAGTGTATATTTTAACCTTTTTGCACTTGCACCTCCAAGGTGATTTATTTAATGTTTATTCTTTTCTGCTATGTCTGTTTCTTACTAGGGTTTCTTTCGCAGAACCATTCAGAAGAATCTTCACCCTTCCTATTCGTGTAAATATGAAGGCTGCTGCATCATTGACAAGATCACTCGAAACCAGTGCCAGCTGTGTCGCTTCAAGAAGTGCATCACCGTGGGCATGGCCATGGACCGTGAGTGACATCTGTTCATACTTTTACACCACTAAAAGTATGAAATAATAATAAATAAATAAATAACCCTAACCCTTGAAAAATCTGGAATTGTTTTTATTTTAGAAGTGACTTGGACATTCATTAAAATGTCCCCAAATGTTCTGAAAATAGTGTAGTACATTAAGATTTAACATTGCAGACATGAGCTAGTTAGGGTTGTTCCCAGTGTTGGCTGTAACTCAAAGTGATTGAAAAGGAAGAAATACAACTAAAAACTATTTTATATGACCTATATGAAAAGTACTGTAATCCAACCCCAGGGAGTCACAAGCCAGTGTACTTTTGTGTCTGTCCAATAGAGAGGGTTGCGTCAGGAAGGGCATTTGATGTCAAAACTTAAATATGTGCATCCATCCATCCATCTTCTACCGCTTATCTGGGGCCAGGGCGCGGGGGCAGCAGTCTAAGCAGAGACGCCCAGCCTTCCCCCTCCCCAGACACTTCCTCCAGCTCTTCTGGGGGGATACCAAGGCGTTCCCAGACCCAAGGTCATGACCGTTGAGAGTAGGAACGTAGATTGACCGGTAAATCGAGAGCTTTGCCTTACAGCTCAGCTTCTTCTTCACCACGACAGACCGGTACATCGACCGCATCACTGCAGAAGCTGCACCGATCCGTCTGTCAATCTCACGCTCCCTCCTTCCCTCACTCGTGAACAAGACCCCAAGATACTTGAACTCCTCCACTTAACGGCAGGGACTCCCCACCAACCTGAAGGGGACAAGCCACCCTTTTCCGACTGAGAACCATGGTCTCAGACTTGGAGGTGCTGATCCTCATCCCAGCCGCTTCACACTCGGCTGCAAACTGTCCCGGTGCACACTGAAGGCCCTGGCTTGATGGAGCCAAAAGGACAACATCATCTGCAAAAAGCAGAGACGAGATCCTGTGGTCCCCAAACCAGACTCCCTCCGGCCCCTGGCTGCGCCTAGAAATCCTGTCCATAAAGATAATGAACAGGACCGGTGACAAAGGGCAGCCCTGCCAGAGTCCAACATGCACTGGGAACAGGTCTGACTTACTGCCGGCAATGCGAACAAAGCTCCTGCTCCGGTCGTACAGGGACCGGACAGCCCTTAGCAAAGGGCCCTGGACCCCATACTCCCAGAGCACCCCCTACAGGACGCCACGAGGAACACAGTCGAATGCCTTCTCCAGATCCACAAAACACATGTGGACTGGTTGGGCAAACTCCCATAAACCCTTCAGTACCCTGGAGAGGGTATAGAGCTGGTCTAGTGTTCCACGACCGGGACGAAATCCGCATTGTTCCTCTTGAAACCAAGGTTCAACTATTGGCCGCATTCTCCTCTCCAGTACCCTGGCATAGACTTTCCCTGGGAGGCTGAGGAGTGTCATCCCTCTGTAGTTGGAACACACCCTCTGGTCCCCCTTCTTGAAAAGAGGGACCACCACCCTGGTCTGCCAGTCCAGAGGTACTGTCTCCCGACTATCTCTAGTCGGTATCTCTCAACCTCCCGCACAAGCTCAGGCTCCTTCCCAGCGAGGTGACATTCCATGTCCCTAGCGCCAGATTTCGTGTCTGGGGATTGGGTCGTCGAGGCCTCCGCCTTCGAATGCCACCCAATCCACTTTGCACCGGCCCCTTACGGTTCCTCCCGCAGGTGGTGGGCCCACGGGAGGTCGGCCCCACTCTGAGCCCGGCCGGGCCCCGTGAGGAAAGACCCGGCCACCAGGCACTCGCATACGTGCCCCGACCCTGGGCCTGGCTCCAGGGTGGGGCCCCGATTGCGCCATACCGGGCGACATCACAGTCCTTGATATTCTTAAAAAAAACACCCAGAAACTAGTATTATATTTATTTTAATACAGTATTTATAGAATATTTACAAAAAGCTTGCATGCTACCGGAAGCTCACTTTTGGTATTGTAAAATAAGGTAAGACCGTGATGACTGAAACTTTATTCAGGGACCATAAAAGTAAGTTCAGAAGCAGACTGACAGATGAACATTTACATGACTGCATAAGAGTAAATCTGAGAGGCTACACAACACACCTCTCTTATTGACTCCATCAGTCATCTGACTGAATACAAAAGTGGCATTGTTTAGTTTTGTCAGCATTTATGTTTTCATTTTAGAGTGTGAGATACACTGGAAAGAAATGCATATAGTACATATACAAAATCTACATGCAGATGAACAAACTGTTTTTTTATGTTTTACTGCAAAATGTGAGTTGTGGACACCAACATTTTGTTGAAAGTTGAAATAAGCTATGAAAATAAAGTTTCCAAACACAAGTAGCTCTTTTAGTAGCTATTTTTATTTTGTAAATGTAGTTCTCTGAGGACACCCCTGTTTTAGAAACACCTGGCCAAACATTGCAGCATAAACACAAACAGATTCAGAAGAAATTGTACTGTACCAAACTGCTTGACATAAACAGGGCTTTGAGCACACACACACACTTCTAATCTGAATATGAGCAATAAAATTAACACCCACAATCCAACAGTGTGTGCACGGGCTGGTATTAATTTAGCAGTACATCTGCTCCTGTGGATTAAGGAAAAGGTTTTCTTTCCACTGGGTATTTGGGATGAAAGCACAAATTTCAACATCTGGACCTCACTTCCACATCACTGTTCTGAAATTATATTTCTGGAATTGACTTAGGCAGTGAACCAGACGTTTCTAACAATAAAAACCAGAGAAAGGTTAGATATGTGATAGACGGTGTGCCTTTTATGTCATCAGCATTACGTCATTATAGAACAATATAAACCCCATTCGGCAACAAGTGATTGATTGTTTCATCTAGGTCTTTTTAAATTACTATTATTATTTCTTCTATTTTTTAACAGTGGGTTTGATGTTTAAAAATTCTGGTTATTCCATAAACAACATGGTTCAATCTAAACAGAATAAAACTGTAAACCTTTGTGTTGAGAATGTTGTGTGGCCATTTTGTTTTTCAGTGGTGCTGGATGACTCGAAGCGCGTGGCCAAACGGCGCCTGATTGAACAGAACCGTGAGAAGAGGAAGAAGGAGGAGATGGTGCGTATGCTGCAGACAAGGCCCGAGCCCGACTGCTCCGAGTGGGAGCTCATCAGGATGGTCACCGAGGCCCACCGTAACACCAATGCACAGGGCTCAAGCTGGAAACAGAAGCGTAAATTCATGGTATGAAATCCACATTATACACAGAACTACTGAACTACAAAACCTGTAGTTGATAGAGAGGCTCAGGCCCTGTTCACACTGTGGTGTTTTTAACTCCTTGATTAACTGCAGCTTCACAAACATGTGAAATTGGCGAGAAATATAGAAAAACGTTTTGTCTCCAAATTCCAGTAGTTCCAGAAAGCAAACGGATTTGCACACGTGTGCTCATTAGTTACCCTGGCAGAATTTGTGTTTTATTCAGTTCAATTCTCTTTCGACCCAGGCCTTCACACACTCGCACACAGACTGTAAGAGGTCACAGAGGGAGACACTTTGTGTGTCAAACTAGTTTGAAAGGCGCAAATGCACACACATAGTGCTCCACACAACAGCTGAACGCTCACACCAACACTGTTTTATACATGAAAATAAACTGTGCTTTACCGCCATCTTCACCACTGACCATATTTCATTATTGTTAATATGTTAAGCATTTCCTGCTCATTACAAGTGACAGTTCTTCAGCCAACCACAAATCAAAAACATATCACTGTTATTAGAGATGTTACAGAGATGTTCTGAGCTGAGGGACAACGTAAGGAGGGCCTCTATTCATCTGAAGAGTGAGTTTAGAGGAAATGGTAAAGTTTGTCTGATAGTTAAAAAGCCTTTATTATGAAATCTATTGATAGTTTATTATTTATTAATACAACATGCAATCTGAAAATGCTTTATGTTTAGGTTTTGTTTTGTCATGTTTACTGACACTTTCACGTTGTATTAGCTTAATACTGTAATACGTTTAACCTGTATAAATGTAATGTATTCAGATGCAAGCGTTGCATGAAGCTATGGACTGGTTCATAGTGACTGTAATTAATTCCACAGATTTAAAGTAAGTCACTGTAGCTTGTAGATGCATTCCAGGATTATGATGGCAGAGTCCATAAGATGAAATGAAATGATTTCTGCATAAGTCGAGGTTGACTAGTTCACTTATTGGTTGAAAAAGCAGACAGAAAACCTCCCCACTTTGATTTGCAATTTCAACTATTTCCATTTCTTGTTAATCAATTCCCCAAGAAAGACCTTTACTTTTAATCCCTTCCAATGTTTGTCAAAAACAAATAGTTTTAAGCTAGCTGTGTCTAATTCTACTGTTAAAGCATCTGCAATAACATTATAATAATGGCGCTAACTAGTGGTTAAAGACACAACATACATCTATCTGACACGTGACTGTGAATCAAACTCTGATTGGTAGTTCTCACAGAAACACAGTATTTTGTTTGACCACAGAAGCAGCTCTTACCTCTCCTGCCCTCACAAAACCACTAAACATGGTTGGACATGTACTGTACTTTACTGCTCAGGACATTAACTTTTATGGCTGAAGCAATTTTAACAGAGGTCTAAAGTAAGGTCATAAAAATACAATAGAATAATTTGATTCAAGGTCCTTATATCATGCTAAATTGATTTTTTCTGAACTTTTAACCATGTTCTAATGTTAAAAGAATTGCAAAATTAATTCACCCAATTTTAATTAAACGAAACATTGGTATCTATTAATCATTAATTATATTAACTTGAGCAACTCCAGCCACAGTCTATCTCTCAGGAATGACGCTAGACCAGCTCAAGGTCCACAGTAATTAAATGCCTGCCCATGAACGCTCATAACTTTGTTATGTAATATAAAAGTCGAGAGACAACCATTAGTGACCTTCTTTTTAACAGTTTTTAGATGTAGCCTCCATCGCACTCATTTATTCTCTGTGAAATATAGTGCTGTCTTTCATGTAGCTTGTTATTCTGAAATGATGTGCCTCAGTTGAAAGTTATTGGTGGTTTAGAAATCCTGCTCTCACATGAAAGGAAGTGACTTCAGTCTGTTTTTAAAAGAAAGCCACTCTGCTTTATCATCAGCAGATTGTTGTGTGGGAACGCACGTGTTGACACATTACCTTGTAAAAAAGGTCAGAAGACAGTTATCAAGCAACTGGTGTTTTACAGTTTTTGAAGCTTTGTTGAAAACCTGCTCAGGGTGAGGACCCCCCGTGACATGAGCACCCTCTGTATTTTGTGAACATGTGACTTGGCTGACAGGCTCAATAAGAGTGCAGCACATGGATGACTTTAATGTTCATCTCACTTATGATGAGACTTAACTTTTCCTCGGGTGATGAATGAAATGTCTTTGTTGATGTTTTGTCCTTAAGCTATTTCCTGCCTGTCATTCCTGAAGTTTCCATCTCATCATATCTGCTCTGAGATCTACCACAAATAAGAACCACCTCTGCTGGGATGTGAAATTACCATTGTAAATACCGCCAAAAAGGATCCCATTCTTTTCCAGACAGGGGTTTTAAATTGGTTTCAGACTCTTTGGTACAACATTGGTACATGGGGATTTGCTTAACATGTTTACAGCACATAAAGTTTTTATAGGTGTACATTATGCCCGCCTCTCAGCTCCAGGGTCGTGGATAGATGTGTAATAAGCTGACGTGTCAGTCATAGATGTGAATAGGTTTACATGTACATGTCACTAAGTGTACAGGACAGAGTGTCCCTGAACAATGATTACATGTAGTGCAAAGTGATGTCTTTGTCTTGTTTGCATTAGCATGGCGCCAATAGGAGATACAGCTAAAGACATTAAGTCATACTTGTATTTGGATAAGCTTATAAACTGGAACAGGAGTGAGAGCATAATATCTAATATACAATTATTATGACACATTTGATGTAAAATCTCACTTGAAGGTGAGGGTTGGCTCCAAGAAGCCTGGCACCTATTGACTTCCATAAAAAATACTTAAGTAGGTGAGGGTTATTCCTACTCACATTTTTGCAAAATGTTCCACTTATATTTACAACCTGTATTTGTTGTTAGCATCACTAGCTATATGGGCTACAGCTGCAACAAACAGCTAACTAGGATATTAGACAGTTGGCTGGCTTTTAAAAACATCCCAAATACTAGGGCTACAAAGACTTTTTCATGATATTGGCAATGATATTTTCAGACTTTCAACAAACCAACCGCTGTAACTCAATACCACGAGCTTCAAAGGCATACTTTGAAATCTGTGTTCAGTGACTGAGTTTTGTTTTTCCTGTGCCAGACTTGTTCCACTGTTTTTTATATCAATATTAGCTGTAAGCATCACTAGCTACATGCGGTAAAGCTCAACATTATTTTATTCTGATGTTTTTTTAACTCAATCGTACTATGCAATATCAACTAAGACAACAAGGATTCATGGAAAATCTTTCTCAAAAGTGAGAGTTGGTAACTAAAATCCTGGCTCCCATTGAATTCTATTTCAAAGAGCGTCAAAAATATACAAATTAACAAAACAATTAGTTGTTTTGTTTTAAGACAACCCTGTATTGCTAGCTTCCAATATTTACTTAAGTCAAATTTTATTTTAAACTGAGGGTTTTTAAAAGGCAGATCTTTTACATTATTTACTGTATAACCTACAGTGGCTATTATTATCTCTAGCTATAATGGCTAAAAATAACTTTCTGACCTTTTTATCAATATTGTAGGCTCCTATCGTATTAACCATTGTCATATTCTCTCCAGCCTGACGACATTGGCCAGGGGTCCATGGTACCCACTTCAGGTGGGGATAAGGTGGACCTGGAAGCCTTCAGCGAGTTCACCAAAATCATGACACCCGCCATCACACGTGTGGTCGACTTTGCCAAGAAGCTGCCCATGTTTTCTGAGGTGGGTTCAGCTGCAATTGAAGGACAACCAAGTGTTGTTTTCAATAACTGGCCTTTACACGAGTGCTTTTGTGTTTTCTTTGAATGGCTGCACAATACTCTGAGGCAAACTGTGCTTCTGTAAGCGCTTGTTTGAAACAAAAAGACGACTGTAGTGGTTCAGGGTTTTCAAATACACCCATACATCCTAAAACCTGTGTAGGAAGTGTAGGATTATGTTGTGTGTTATTATTTCCTGCACATTTTGGGCGTTTTATCTAACTTACGTCTTAACAATCAATAATGGGTTAACGTTAACCACCTGCATGATATCAACTGATATTAACGTTTTATAAAAATTAATACACATAAAAAATGAAGTAAATACATAAGAAAATAAAAAGTTAAACTATGTCTAGGACAAGTTGCCTGGGGTAGCCCGCCCCATCCTGATGGGGTCTGAGAGCGGTCCCAGCAGATGGGAACACGGGGAGCCCTTCCTCGGCCTCTGTCAGTCAATAGTAACTGTGAAAAATGAGTAAATAAATAAAATTATATTTATTAATACAATATAAAATTAATAAACATAAAAAGGGAAAAGAAAAGGAATGGAGAAATAAAAGAAGAAAAATAAATTGAAATAATATGTAATTTAAAGTTGTACATATTGCAAACACCATTGCACCACTAAATCTGTTTTTGTTTTGTCATTCAAACTTTGATACCTCCATTATTATTATTATTATTATTATTACCTACTTTTATTTATATTTATATATATATATATATATATATATATATATATATATATATATTCTTTTTTATGCATTATTATTATTATATTTTTTTCTGACAAGTTCATTTTACCTTCCCTACTGTAATATATTTATCCACAACACTCACATCACACACACACACACACACACACACACATGTTCTTGTCTTTATTTGTCTTGTATTCAGTCATCTTGCCTTTGTAGTAGTCACTTAATTTCCTTTTTTATTTGTATTTTTTTTTCTTGCATCAGATCAAAACAATCAAAAATAAAAATGAATACACATGAACAGTTAATTAGGTTTCAAACATGAATCCTTAACAACAAAAAGTAACTGCAAATTGTAGTCAGACTGTAGTCTTTTCATTTATTGTTAAGTTTAATTTATTTTTTATTTAAAGCCCTTAACTAACAAAGGTAGTTCTACCACACCTTAGAATGACTTCAGCATTTTGTTGCTTGCCTTTAGTTTCTTTTAGTTCAATTCACTTTATCAGCTACACTGCAGCCTATATTACACTATGAATCTCTGATGCATAAAATAGATCAAGTTCTTAATAACAATTAATCGATTGTCGGTTAAACATGAACATCACTAAGTCTGTAACAATAACATTCTAATATTCAGTAATATTCTTTACATATTATTGTTGGATTTGTAAATATCGGAATATTTGTAATGTTGGATTGTTGTAAATATGTCAAGAATAAAAAGCCTGCCAATTTTTTTTATACTGAAAGTTGGCTTTGTTGTATAGGAAACAAATCAGGAAGGAAAAGGCAGAGTAGCACCTCACTGAGATCTATTAACCTGCCTAACGCACTAACAACTGCTCATTTGATGCTCCTTGTGTCTGTACCTGATATTAGCTCAAATACTCATTAGCCCTACTCCATCTTTATCCTTATCTTGTTCATGACTCTCCACTCACACCAATAGTTCCATCTTCTACCATCTTTTACCTTAAGAGAGTACATGTGTGGTGGTCGTGGTCGCTGTCATTGCAATCATGTATATAGTAGAGGCTTGCCGGTCAGGGGACAAGGATCAGAGAGGATGGGATTTGTAGCACACAGTGGTTGCGAGTTAAAATGATGAAACACTTGTAGAAACTTAAAGGCCTTGCAGAAATGCCACCTGCTGTAACCTCTCAGCCTTAATTATTCTGCTGAAGTCTATCTGTGGATGTATTATTATTGACTGCACAGTATGATACCAAGTGCTAAAAAGCACTTGGTATCATACTGTGCATTTTGCAATGTCATTTATTAAAAAATAAATGACATTACAAAATGTATTTTTATGTTTGTAATATGAACCTAACTAAAAAATACACTTCGACACTAAGACCTCCTTTGATGATTTTTGCATTGTACCAATTAGGTTTTACCATTCATTTGGGAATTCCAACAATATATAATTTGAGGACGTCATGTGACCACTGCAAATAAGTGTTACATTGTATTGCACTTGATTTTAATAGCTTAATTAGTATCTCATTGGCTATTTTCTGTTTACCTTCATGTATTCAGGTAAATCTACTGACTGTAAATAGCATTTTTCAACTTTGTGAGTAAAAAACAGCTCAAGCACATGAACACAGTATAAGCTTATTGACACGAGATTAAAACAACCATCAATTACTTAAGGTCCACTGTAAAAGATATTGAGTTCTTAATGAGATCAAATGAAGTCTTTTGAACACAGTACATACAAATTACACACTTTTAACCTCTCTGTTTGTTTTACTAAACTATAACCCTCTTTGTACAGTTGGTTGTTCTAGATTATATTTGTGTCACCACAAATGTAACAATTTTACCATTTCTTCTGAGTCATGAAAATGTTGCTTCATGTCTGTTGTGTTGCAGTTGCCCTGTGAGGACCAGATAATCCTACTGAAGGGCTGCTGCATGGAGATCATGTCTCTACGAGCCGCCGTGCGCTACGACCCTGAGAGTGAGACTCTGACACTCAGTGGAGAGATGGCGGTGAAGAGAGAGCAGCTGAAGAACGGTGGGCTGGGTGTTGTTTCGGACGCCATCTTTGATCTGGGCAAGAGTTTGGCCCAGTTTAACCTGGATGACTCGGAGGTGGCGTTAATGCAAGCTGTACTGCTCATGAGTTCAGGTTAGTATTTTAGTCACAAAAAACAGATGTAAGATTTCTGAATACAGACAGGCACCTAGAGATTGACCATAAATATTAACTTCTACAATTTCTTTTTTCTGCATTTTATACACATATGCGTTCCTTGCGTGTGTACAGTATTGTTCAAAATAATAGCAGTACAATGTGACTAACCGGAATAATCCAGGTTTTTAGTATATTTTTTTATTGCTAAGTGGCAAACAAGTTACCAGTAGGTGCAGTAGATTCTCAGAAAACAAACAAGACCCAGCATTCATGATTTGCACGCTCTTAAGGCTGTGCAATTGGGTAATTAGTTGAAAGGGGTGTGTTCAAAACATAGCAGTGTGGCATTCAATCACTGAGGTCATCAATTTTGTGAAAAAACAGGTGTGAATCAGGTGGCCCCTATTTAAGGATGAAGCCACCAGCACTTGTTGAACATGCATTTGAAAGCCTGAAGAAAATGGGTCGTTTAAGACATTGTTCAGAAGAACAGCCTACTTTGATTAAAAATTTGATTGGAGTAGGGGAAACTATAAAGAGGTCCAAAAAATGATAGGCTGTTCAGCTAAAATGATCTCCAATGCCTTAAAATGGAGAGCAAAACCAGAGAGACATGGAAGAAAATGGAAGACAACCATCAAAATGGATCGAAGAATAACCAGAACCAGGCAAAGGCTCAGCCAATGATCATCTCCAGGATGATAAAAGACAGTCTGGAGTTATCTGTAAGTACTGTGACAGTTAGAAGACGTCTTTGTGAAGCTAATCTATTTTCAAGAATCCCCCGCAAAGTCCCTCTGTTAAAAAAAAGGCATGTGCAGAAGAGATTACAATTTGCCAAAGAACACATCAACTGGCCTAAAGAGAACTGGAGGAACATTTTGTGACTGATGAGAGTAAAATTGTTCTTTTTGGGTCCAAGGGCCACAGACAGTTTGGGAGACGACCCCCAAACTCTGAATTGAAGCCACAGTACACAGTGAAGACAGTGAAGCAAGCATCATGATATGGGCATGTTTCTCCTACTATGGTGTTGGGCCTATTTATCACATACCAGGAATCATGGATCAGTTTGCATTTGTCAAAATACTTGAAGAGGTCATGTTGCCTTTTGCTGAAGAGGACATGCCCTTGAAATGTTTGTTTCAACAAGACAATGACCCCAAACACACGAGTAAACAAGCAAAGTCTTGGTTCCAAACCAACAAAATTAATGTTATGGAGTGGCCAGCCCAATCCCCGGACCTTAATCCAATTGAGAAGCTTTTTCTGAAGCAAAACTAAGAAATGTAAATGATTTGTGGATTTGTTGTTAAAGAATCATGGAGTGGATTAACAAAATAATAGCAGTACAATGTGACTAACCAGAATAATCCAGGTTTTTAGTATATTTTTTATTGCTAAGTGGCAAATAAGTTACCAGTAGGTGCAGTAGATTCTCAGAAAACAAACAAGACCCAGCATTCATGATATGCACGCTCTTAAGGCTGTGCAATTGTGCAATTAGTTGAAAGGAGTGTGTTCAAAGAAAAAGTAGTGTCTGCTGTTGACTGCAAACTATTATGTACAAATGTTTTTATTTCTAGGATTTAGCAATCCTGTGAATCACTAAACTAATATTTAGTTGTATGACCACAGTTTTTTAAAACTGTTTCACATTTGTGTGGCACCAACTTGTGGCACTTCTCAGCTGTTATTCCACTCCGTGATTCTTTAACAACATTCCACAATTCATTTACATTTCTTGGTTTTGCTTCAGAGACAGCTAGTATTTTTGAGTATAAAAATATACTAAAACCTTGAATTATTATGGTTAGTTACATTTTACTGCTATTATTTTGAACAATACTGTATATGCTGTGTCCTGGTGTTCTTAGTTTCTAGTAGGATGATGATTTTTTTTCTATAGAAATTAAAATTTGTGTTACGCACTCATACACAACACTTTTTTGTGCATATACTTTTATGCACACACTTTATGTCACTGATTTTCCACAATACAAAGCTGTACCATTTGTCCTTGATCTTCTTTGCACCACTTTACACCCCACCCTGCAGCTTTTAGGATTTAGTGCGATGTAAGAAAGATAGGAACATAACTCAACTGAAAGTGAATTAAAATGAGCTTATAATTCTAGGAGCAAATATGTCCTGCATTTATAGGAAAACATTAGAAACATACAGAAGTCCAAACAAAGCTCACAGCCCTGATCAATGATTCGTCCTGTGCTGAGATTCTTTACAATCACCCAGAAAAAAAAGATAACTTCAGATACACAATGAGATATTTAATAACTGACATAAATACTACACAGGAAAAGCAATGGGCCTTGATTCTCAGACCACTTTGCACACAGCAGCATGTACATGTTTATTTCACACTGACATTATTTTAACAAGAAAATTTCCTGTCTTTTCATTTCAGACAAATCTGTCCAGTATGTCCTTCTGCTCTGAAGAGAACAATCAATGTATTATACAGACTTTATATATATACATATACTTTATAAGATGCACAAAACTGGTGTAGACAATTGTAGATTAAATAATTTAAAAGGATTCCCAGGGATCAGAGGTCACTTAACAATTAGTGATCTTCTCTTTTTGTTTCTTGTTAAAAGGCAAAGGGTAAGTGTATATTGACACTATATATATATATATGAGTGATTCTCAAACTGGGGTCCCTAGATCCCTTGGGGGCCACAAGCCATACGTTTTAGTGTCAACCAAAAAAATTGCAATAAATTATTAACCTTTAGCGTATCATTTAAAATGTGCATATCTATGAATGTAAACCACTCCGCCAATAAAACTAACATTTTTTTAGGCCCATAACGCTGACATTAGGTTTAGGTTTAGTACAACAGAAACTACCCAAATGATCCTGATCAAAAGTTTACATACCCCAGTTCTTAATACTGTGTATTGTCACCATTAACATCAATGACAGCTTGAAGTCTTTTGTGATAGTTGTGAATGAGGTTCTTTATTTTCTCAGATAGTAAAGCTGCCCATTTTTCTTGGGCTGTCTTGAATGAACTGCACATTTGAGATCTATTCAGTGACTTAATGATATTGAGGTCAGGAGACTGAGATGGACAGTCCAGAACCTTCACTTTATTCTGTTTTCGTGTTGGAACATCCAAGTACGTCCCTTGCGCAGCTGCCGGGCTGATGAGGGCAAAATTTCCTCCAGTATTTTCAGATAACATGCTGCATTCATCTTGCCATCAATTTTGACCGAGTTTCTTGTGCCTTTGTAGCTCGCACATCCCCAAAACATCAGCGATCCACCTCCATGTTTCACAGCAGAATGGTGTACCATCTTCTGGCAACTCGATCATGCAGCTCATTTTTCTTCAAGTGCCTCCTTATTGTGCATCTTGAAACAGCCACAAAACTTTTTTTCAGAGTCTTGTATTTCAGCTGAATTTTTGGGGGGGGGTTTTCTTTGCATCCTGAACAATTTTCCCGGCAGTTGTGGCTGAAATTTTTGTTGGTCTACCTGACCTTGGTTTGGTTTGAACAGAATCCCTCATTTTGAACACTACAGATTGGCATTCTCAATTCCTTGAAAATATTTTTATATCCCTTTCTTTTTTTTTATAAAGTTCAGTTACCTTTTCCAGAGATTTTTGACTTTTGCTTTCCCCATGACTCAGAATACAGAAACATTATTGCAGCATTTTCAGGAGCCCAGAAACTCGTTGACCTTCTATACACACACACTGATTACAAGCAAACAGATCACAGGTGAACATTATTTACCTTTAGTAGCCATTCAAACCTCTTTTTGTCACTTGTGTGCATGTTATCTGACCAAAATCATGTATGTAAACTTTTGATCAGGTTCATTTGTGTAGTTTCTGTTGTCATTTTGATTATTAAAAAAGTAAACACAATTGTTTTACAAAAAATGGCTTCACCCAACCCCTAACTATGAGTGAAAAAAATGTTTTGTGTTATCATTGATATTCTCCGAAAAATAGCCAAAAAAAATATCACAAATTGTGCCAGGGTAGTAAATGTATGAGCACACACTATTCATTTGATAGAAAAAAACAAAACACATAGACATACAGTATATATGAAATAATATAAATAATGTCCAAAAAGGAGTGGGTAGAAGTGTGAACTTGTATAATCCCACCCCTATACAATTTATAATAAAGTATCTAACGCTTCATGACAATAATAATAATAATAAATAAATGTGTAAAATTTATCACCTTGTGCACCCCTGTGGTTACTGAAGTCTCTCCTCAGCCATGTACCATGTGCCTTTCTACATTCTTTTGAAATTTTTAAATATTTAAACCATTTCCCCTTAAATAATAGCCCCCCTCCCACTCAGTGAAAAATCTTTGTAGTATTGAACCAGATCCTTAAATTTAAGCAGTTTTGACTGTAGGAAGAAAGGATTGGTGGGATTTCTGTACCTTACATTATAAATTAAAGTATTGCTCTTTTTGGAAGAATCAAAAGTAAATGTACTGTAATTGTTACCCTAAACCATGCATAATTTAAGTATGGTAAAACTAATGAGCAGTAGAGTGCTTCAAGCTAAAAGGTTTGCACCAAAATAAACATGCGTGTGCTTCGCCTCTAGGGGTGCTCAGTTTGTCCTCTCTGGGCAGCAAGTAGTGGAACTAAAATTGCTCCTTTCACCAGTTTTAATGAATGCAAAGTGTAAGTGTAATTTTATTTTAATGTGTTTATACTTGCTTTTAACACAGCCCCGACCAATATGTTCTATTTTGTTACTTTATCAATGCATACAACAACAACATTTTACACAATGCACCTTTACATTCACTGTCCATAAAACTAATTAAACTTAAAAGCATTGACATGATTATAACAACACTCTCTTTGTTGGCAGACCGCTCGGGACTGACCAGTGTGGAGAAAATTGAGCAGTGCCAGGAGGCCTACCTGCTAGCATTTGAGCACTACATCAACTACCGAAAGCACAACATTCCCCACTTCTGGCCCAAGCTGTTGATGAAGGTAACGGACCTGCGCATGATTGGGGCTTGCCACGCCAGCCGCTTCCTCCACATGAAGGTGGAGTGCCCCAACGAACTCTTCCCGCCACTCTTCCTCGAGGTCTTTGAGGACCAGGAAGTCTAACTGTAACTATATGCCTGGACACAGCAAGAAAAAATCCAACACAAAATCCACACAACCACAATCCGATTTAAAGGAGAGAAACTCAGACACAGTAATATTCAGGGCTGTCCAGTTCATTCACACTGCCATGTTTTCAATATGCAAACACACTGTTAACTGTAAAGTGTGGACAACAAGCTGTACTCTTGTCCTTACTAATGCAAAACACAAGACTGGCCTATGTCTCCAACACCCAGCAAGACGTTTAACTCTGGGACCCTCCCATTTATTTCCCTCATCCCCAGATACAGCTGCCATACTTCTACTTCAGTGGAACCCTGTCTGCCTAAGTGTGCACCTACCTCCTCATGTACTGACTCCTGTCTTTGTCTCATCAGATATAGAAGTATGTGTGGAGATAAAAAAAAAACATTTTTACCTCACACTCAGCTGTTCATCATGTGGACACTGCTCATTTATAAGGAAATAATACAGTCTCAACTCTAGTTTATAGTTAGATCTAGTAAAAACACTTTATATTGAGCCTTTATATGAAGGCTCAGAATATCAGTGTACAATAATACAATCGGAAAAGATTTTTGTTTTGTTTTTACATATATATATATATATATATATATATATATATATATATATATATATATATATATATATATATATATATATATATATATACATATATACATATATATATATATATGTGTATATATATATAGCGTAGCATTTCTTTCAAATTATTTATAACTTATTATCACTTTATATGTGATGTAGAAATTTAAAACTCTATTACAATATATTGCTATTGCATATTCACTCACAATTATCTTTGTCAAAATAAGGCCATAAGTATTGTGAGAACTCTGCCAGTGAACAGTCACAATGATTAGCTAAATTAGAATTGATTAATAAATAGTATAAACAAATAACTTCATAGGAATGTTCTTTTTTTAGCATTGTGGCTAAAGGCTACATTTGTAGAACTACAAATGTTCACTCAATGTTAAGTGACATTATTATTGCAGGTGAAATTTGATTAGCTATAAAATGCATAGTTAAGTTTAGATTATTCATTACATCCCACTAGAATACCTCTCTTCACATACCTCCAACTTAATTACCTCACACGTGTCTCCTTTTGTTTCCATTTGTTTTGGATGTATTACCTCGGTCATTTGTCCTCTCCTCACAAGCAATCACTGGGCTGCACCACTTCATGTCTCCATCTTTTTTTTAGCCCCGCCTTCTAGCCTCCCAACTGTCTCCTCATAGGCTAAGTCTGGGTTGATGGTGAAGGTGTGGGTGTTGTTTGACACGATGCAGGCCCTCTCTGTCCCACGCCCCCAGTCCCACCTAAATGCGACAGTCTACCTCACCTGTCCATGTCAGTGCAGCTGCTGTCTGTCTGAAACACTCTGCATGTAAGCTCCAAAAACACCTAACCTACGTCCAACCCAGTGCATGTCGAGCAGCAACATGCACCCAGCAGAGCTTCTCTTACCGGGGCTTCAGCTGGGACACTACACACATACCATGGGACCAACTGCACTATATTCTGTTTTTCTTATGGAACCCTATGACAAGGCCAGGGAACAGATTATGACGTCCCAAAGTGTCAATTGAAAGTAATGTAACCATGACAGAACATGGACAGCTGGAAGCTGGGACTCCCAGTGGAAGCCATTCTGGCCAATTGGGATCAGGCCAACAAACTCTAGTAGAAGTGACTGTGAGGTTAATCAGCAGTATTCGCCCGGATACAGCTTCATCCAGAAATAGGAAAGGAAAAGGATAAAAAACAATAAACTTGTCAAAAAGACTGAATTTCCGCCCTTCACTGATGAAGCAGAAATGGGCATGAAGACACTGTGAGCACCTTCCTGTCACCGAGATTTACACTGCTGATTGAACTCCACCAACCATATCCCAATATGCCATCCACTACAAGAAACTATCAGGTTTTTTTCTGTTGCACTAAAACCACAATGTCTGTATTCCTTAGTGCCCCCTTCCCTTCTCCACATTGTCCTGTTTCAACAGTCTTAACAATACTCTCCAAGTATCTCTGACATTGCCGCAAGAGCACTCGTTTTTTTTTCTCTGGACAACACAGACTGTGACGTGGCCATCTGGCTCCACCACTCTCAATGTTACTGAGTGTTACTTGTTCATGTTGCAGGGTGTTTATACAGGGATACACACCAACACAGCGGTATTCAGCAATAGGATGATGAAGCAGTGCAGGAGGCTTATGTCTCAACTGTACTGTATCACTGTGAATGAGAGCCATGCTGCAGACAGGTCATGGCTATGGGAACAGCTGGCTTTGTAATGTGCCTGCCAGAGGTCTTTAATACAAATACAGTACAAATATATATTATACAGGATAAAGAAACATCTTTATTCTCATAATATATATACAGCAAATGTAGTTATTATGTCGCATTACACAACCTCATCAGCTGAATTCTGCCAGCTCAAATCTGACCAGTCCTTCTCTCACAATTGATTTAAAAGTAGTCAGGTTGTCCTTATGTTTTATGATGTTTGCCTTATGATTTCTCCAGAGTTAACCGACAAATGCAACATTAATACTGCACAGTAGCAAAACAAATCTAACTGGGCCTTGTGGAACATTATGGAAGTAATCCAGTCCAAGAAGTTGAGCAACAAAAAAAAACAGACAAACAAAATGTTAAGTTCTGTTACATACGATACAGAGCATAAATAACTGAATGACTGACCGCTAGCTTAGCCTGATGCTAGCTTCAAGTTGTGCTTTAATTTAAGGGTAAACAACACTACAGTATCTGACTCTGTAGAGCACATTCACTTGTGATTTATGAAGCTGTTATCCTCACTAGCTATAACGGCCAACCTTGGGACTGAGTTATGTTAGTTTATTGGTAGATCTTATTCTAGACTGAGCAGGAACAACATGCAGAGCTATGTACTGCTAGCTGGAGACCATTAGCAAGAGATAAGATTAACAACAGTTCACTTATGTAATTTTTTACAAATGTTCCATGTTAGTCTGTTTCAATTTGAGCTGGCAGCACATTCTCTGTCCATCTCTTTCAGCCAAATGATCACTTTTAAAAGAAACCACACCAGCAGCATAGAGCGCACTGCCTTCAATCATGATTATCAGCACCAGCAGAAAGACAGACCAAAAGTCATCACCTCCTCACCACAGAACTGAAGGTTATTCTTGTCCGGATAATACTAGTGGTATTCAGTGACTAGAAACAACCTACTTGTAGACCTTGGTTGTCATAGTGTTAATACATGCATTTTCTTCTTTAAATGAGCAGTTGTCTTTACACCTTTTACTGTCAAAACATTCTCTGGCAATTTTCATGAAAGATTCCAGGACACTGTTGAAGTTTCCATAACTATATTCACTGTCTCTCTTAGGGTTAGCTTTCAATGTCAACGTTTACAATAAACCCAAATGTGAACTTGCTCTGCTGTTACAGCATGGCACCGAGCAAACCACACTGAGCAGTTAACTCCTCATGCAACACCTCCACAGACTTTCTTACCCAGAGAAAATCTGCAAGTCAGCATCCTCGTTCCCTTCCTCCGGTCCTTCCTAGTCTACTTCCTCTTCACCTAATTGCATTTCTTCTCGAGGTCACGCTCCATTGTATTATTCCCATACAACTTCACATAAAGCACTCTTTGGTGGAGAAAGATGACAATCCCTGCAGGAATCTCTTCAAATGTGGAATGTAAAATACGCAAATTGTACAATTAAAGACACGGTGTGAAGTCCCGCACTCATGTTGTTTTTGATGATGTTGATATTGCTTTCTTTGTGAACCAAGTGTTTGTTGTTCTGCTTATTGTTGGGGCGGATGAGTCGGCAGATAGGATTAAAATTCTGGCTGTAAGACAGACTGCTACTGAGGAAGCTCTTTTTTTATATATGTTTCTAAAACAATTGTGTGAAAAGTGTAAAAAAAAAAAAAATTTTTTTTTTTTTTATGGTTAGAACGTTATGTTGTTCTAAATTTGAACCTGACTTTCTTGGTAAGTGAATGTCTGTGTATCTGTGTTGATGCTTTACTGTGAGAAAATAGCTGTATACACACTTTCAGACCATCATTGGTGCAGTGGTGACTAGTACAAATGTCCATTATGGGTCGTGATTCAGTCCATGCCCAGTTCAGCTCATTTGAGGTCAATTTTACTCCAGATGCTCTTATAAAACATTTATAATCAGCATGGGAACTAAAATAATGTTTGGTCTGTTATTAGGACGACAAAATGAAAGTTCTAGCTACAGTCCGACATGCATAAATTTCCCTTTTTGAAGTGGCTCATGTCGATCCGTTGCAATGACCTGCTCTGTAGCTCTAGGAGAGGAGAGAATGGCAACTAATTTAATACAGAAGCAAGGCAGCAAGACTTTGAAATAGGGTAATGGCATGGAGCAATGTTGGTCGAGGGGTCACATAAAAATAGTAGCTATATTTTATTGCCCTGCAGTGGTGTGCCTGGTGTGAATCTGTCTCTTAACAGCTTGCAACAATTGATATTGTCTAATAATTCTGTCTAAAAGAGTTGAGCACTGCTCTGTTCTTAAAGAAAAAAGAAACAAGGCAAACAATAATGCACAAAACAAGGAGCTGGGACGTAGGATCTGTGGATGGGTTTAGGGCTGCATCTAACAATTATTTAAGTAGTTGACTAATGTGCGATCAGTTTAAGCAATAGCACTGATATTAATAATGCAATTCACAATTTGTCCTATTAAAAATGTTTTAAACATTACATTTATACACTTTTAGCTCCTGTCAAACACTTACTAGAAACAAAATAAAAAGGGATAGTTTATTTTTAGCTGATAAAGTCATAGCTGAATTATTGGCTCTCATTATCGTGAGCGGATGGAGGAGGTTCATTGCTGAGTGAACGTTAGAACTAACTCCAGCAGAAACCTCAAAGATTTAACAACAGGCTACTTCTGTGGTTCACTGTTTTATTACACTTCTGTGAGTTAGTTTTTTAGAATTGATAGACGCTCATTTAGCTTTGTTACGAGACCTGGTTTAGCGACCGGTTAAGCTAACACAAATTAACAACATTAGCCTGTTTGCTAAAACACAACTGGCCCATGTGAGCGGGTGCTAGCGCTAACTTAACTCGTAAACATGTGAGTCCACAGTTAACAGAGCATCTCTAAGAATCCGTGTATCGTTTGTTCAATTGATTTTAAATTGAGTAACCAAAAAACTAAAAGTTTGTGGAGAGCTCCTGCCTCAAGTGGAGGAGTTCAAGTTTCTTGGGGTCTTGTTCACGAGTGAGGGAAGGGTGGAACGAGAGATTGACAGATGGATTGGTGCAGCTTCTTCAGTAAAGCAGTCGCTGTACTGGTCTGTTGTGGTGAAGGAGCTGAGCTGAAAGGCCCTAGATTTGCTGGTCAATCTACGTTCGACCAGTAATGACCGAAAGGACGAGATCCCAGATACAAGCGGCCGAAATGAGTTTCCTCCGCAGGGTGACTGGGCGCTCCCTTAGAGTCAGAGCATTTTTAATCAAAAACGAAAAAAAATTAAACATTTTTAGGTTTTTGATTAGTTGCCCAGATGAAAAATTGTAGATTTGAAAATTGGACTTGAGGACAATCTGTGTATCATTTCTTTTCATTTGTTTTTTAAACCAATAACGAAAAAATGAGAAATTGCTTTTTTCACAAATTCCTTATGAATGAATAAAGGATAAATCTGTTATTATGAATATGAAAAAACGAAGAGCGGATTGTTTTTATCATCATTTCCCTACTAAATAAAAACATGGAACAAACGGATAACAAGCGTATAAATAATTCTTTTCCAAATTTTGTTTGGGACTAGGAGGTCACGAGCTGAGAGTAAAAAACAAAAAGTAGAAGAAGACACAGGAGCTCCACAGCCAACGCTCGAGTAAAGAAGCGCTCCATCAGCTACGTTGTTGCAACTGGGTCTGTCAGAGTTCAGAAATGTCAGTGAGAAGTTTCTTTATGAAGCACCAGTTGCGATTTAAAAGGCACGTTACGGACGCTCAACTTGAAATTGCAGTTGAAATTACCTGTCTATAGACAAGGTAATAAAGATAAGATAAGCTTTTATTTGTCCTGCAGTGGGAAAATTGCAGTTTACAGCAGCAAGGTACAAGGATCAGCAATTAGAATAAAAATTAATAAGATAAAAGGTTAAGGACAAAATACATTTTCACAAATACATTATGAAATGTATTTTGAAAAAAGCAGTTTCTCATTTTTTCATTGTTGGTTTCAATAAAAAAAAAACGAATGAACAAATAATACACGGATTTATGTGGCAGAGACTGGCATATTTTGCGACCAAAAATGGACACTGTCACAAATGTCCTATTTTTGATCTGGGCAATAAATGAAAAACCTAAAAAACAAGCTGTTATTTGTTTTTTTGTTGCTACTTCAAAATTGTATTTTTTTGATTCTCACTTAAAATTCAGTTGAACAAATTATACACAAATTTCTGAAGTCTGTTTTAATAGTCTGTGTTCGGCTGCAGCAGGGACATGACAGAGCTACTTCAGTCTGCGCTGTTGTATGAGCTTTCTTCTTCATTAGACTGACACACTGCCCCTTGCACTTCCTGTAGTGCATTGCAATTGCATTAAACCTAATAAATACAATTAGCAAATTTTGTTGCTAATTGTATTACACTGTACACTGTATCTGGCTGAACTGAAAGTGGATGAACCAGCACCCTTTTTTCACTGTGGCTTGGGTTGTGTCACTTGTTAAGCTTGGCATTTGCTCTTACTCCTGCTATGGGCCGACAAAAAAATGAATAAAACAACACTCACGGCCTTTTTCTGATCTTTGACAGACTAAAAATATTAATCTCATCCTGTAATGTATAAACCTTCTCTCCATTTATCTTAATGTTGTGACAATAATATTAATGGAGAAAACAAATACACAATACAAAAAAAAATAAAAATGAATACAATACCTCATTAAACTGTTTTGTGCCAGAGTCGAGGAGGAAGTGTTTCATCTCAAGCAAGAAATCAATAAGTAGTGAATCACAAAGGTCGCAGAAACCTGTGCACCACTTCAATTTTTGGTGCCAAGTTTACACTTAAAATGGGTCATAAATGCTGAATTTAATGCATACTTGTCTATTCAAGATTCATCATTGTGATAATGTTGTGGCTCTATACAATGTATCAATAATTTATACAATTCATGTCTCAAGTGAAACACTAGCATGAAATCTAAAGCCACACTTGTATCATGGGCAGGCAGATGTTAAAGCAACACTATGTAACTTTTAGCCACTAGGGGGCGAAAATCCCTCTAAAGCAGGGGTGGGCAATTATTTTCCCCCAAGGGCCACATTAGAACATGGAACTCTTGTGGAGAGCTGCTAAGCGTGTTGAGTCAGGAGAGATGAGATAAGATGATTCCACCAGTCATGTGTCTAAAAATCTTCAACTCAATATGAGAATGTATATTTTTGGAATAAAAAATTACGCAATGCTACTAGCTAAAAGTTACTTTAAATACTACTCTGTATATTCTGCTCTATTAAACAGGAGAGGACTCATCAGGGAAAATAGTTCGTCCCCTAAATAATTCAGTAGCAAACTAATCAAGATTGGTGCTTCCAAAAGAGATCTTGAGCATTGTGAGAAACCTAAAATTACATTACAGAAGAAAATGTTGCCTTGGAAATTGAGTTGTTCCCATGAATAAGACCATCCTCTCTTGTTTTTGTTCCATTCCCTGCAGCTTCTCCTCCACAGTGACTTTTTTTTTTGCCGTAGCGCACAAACCAGCATCAATTAGCCAACGGGAGAGGCCCTGTACAAAGCACTATGCCACATCCTAGTCAAGCAGCAGTGATTTTGTTTTTATTTTGGAACAGCACAGTGTTGAATGTAAAGCCTAAGTCATGTGTGCGTTGATGAGTCGACTTTGATAATGCTGGTCTTGGGGTTTGTAATGGGCACGGTTGATGTCCGTCTTTGTTTTTCTGTGACAAATCATTCAAGGCACAATCAGAGAATGGGAAAGCTGTTTGTGTTTGTGCCTATGTGACATTCATTTTCAACATTATAAAAATACTTGATAAGAATCTGTTTCCAGTGTCTTTGTTCAACTTAAAACTCACAATAGTTTATTAACTTGAAATATATAATACAGGACTCTTAAGTTGGGGTGTGTATACATTTTGGCTTTTTTTTTTTCAGGTGGTCAGATTGCAATTTTATACCTTACGCTCGTCCTTTATAGAGCATATGAACTGCCAGCCTGATGTAAACCTGAGGCCAATACACAACAGAATCATCATCATCATTGTGCCTGTTTACATCGTTGTGTAAACAGCCTCATTGACAGTTGGAGGGTACGTCGACATCGCTGCCAGGCCAGGACCAGGCCCTTAGAATGCACATCAGTGACCGGGCCACTCTGCTGACTGAAGAGGTAAATTTAGCATATATTGTGCATTTAATCCATAAAAACAAAAGCTCTCTTTCTTTGTATTTGTCTATGTTTTGCTCCTGACCACCCGGTCTGGCGGTGACAATAGCCCAAGCGGCCACTATGTATATATTGTAAACATATATATTGTCTTTGTTTGTCACCATTGAGATCTACACATTAGCTTGTACTTCCTCAAACGTATTCAATGTTAAAGTACAGCAGTATACATTAATATATGTCATTAATTAATATTATTAGCAACTCTAGTATTGTTTTATCAAAATGTGGATCACAATACCAACCCTCCCATATAACAAGCAAATAAACTGTGATCTAGAGCAAGTGCCCAAGTGTGCAACGTTACTAACTGAAGGCTACACTCACGTTAAATAAAACATCTGTTGCTATTTATATTCAGGGTGACCATACATCTTGTTTCAGTCGGGACAGTTCTGTTTTTAAGGCCCCAGTGTCCATTAACTGTCCCAAGTGTCCCGTGTTTTGTTTGTTTTTTACCGTCAATGCCAATCATAAAGCCAGAGTTGCCATAGTTACAACAATATTAACCAATTGGAAAAGATCATCAGTGTTCCACATGTCTGTCACTCAATACTGATTGGTCCTTAAGCGTGAGGCTATTGCTAAGCATCCCTTCTCCAGCTTTCATCATTTCTGTTTGTCATCAGCCAAAAAGAGGCAATTTACAAACTAGGTCCTGGAACAATACAACCGTCTGAAGTAAAAGTAGCCTACATGCTAATGAATATGCTGCGTTTTGTCAGTTCATGATTTTTACAGATTTTCTGCGACATAATTTTTTAGTTGTCAGGATGCTGTTGTTATATTAGCGGTGAAATATAAGTGTCCCAATTTTAAGGTTTGAAAATATGGTCACCCTATTTATATTTTATTTTGAAGTTTGAACAAAAAGTCTAAAATCTTGTGCTCAGTATGGTAAACCAGAAATACAAAGAATATACAGCTTTTATAAGCATTTGCTGTGTAAAACCTTGTTGGTCAGAACTCCTACTCTCCGTACATGTCAATAACAGTGTTAATAACTGTTTCTATCATAGTTAGCTTTAATACAACCTTAATGTAGGTTGTATCAATGTCTTTTGTGTCTATAAGCTGAAGAAAGGCGAGTCTAGCAGGCATGAACTACCATTAGCATTAGCACATGTCTCTAATGTTGCATTCATTTACATTTACATTTAGTCATTTAGCAGACGCTTTTATCCAAAGCGACTTACAAGTGAGGATAACAATGGAAGCAATTTTAACACCACAAGGTAACAAGAAGCATAAGTGCACAAAAAACTAGTCAGTTTAAACCCAGCGCAGTATACAAAGCTAAGGATAAGACAGATAGGAAGTAGACTTTAGTGCTTGTCATGGCATTCATATTTAGCACTGGTTGGATTCCAATTCCACTAATACTTTACAATTGAGGCTGTAACTGCCGACTTGTGCATATGAGTAACTATTATTCCACTATTCTTCTATGATTTATCCGCTTGAATAATGTGCACTCTCTAATGGGGTTAGCTTCGTGTTGCCCACATTATTGATCACAAATGTCATCCCTCATGCTGCCGTATGATGATGTGGTTTTCAAGGTCAGCCAAACAAAGGCGCACTACTATTAGTAAAAGCAGAATTTGAATCATTTAGAAATATTTCTTAAAACCTAAAAGTATTAAGAGATTTTTATGATGCATTCCTGACTTGTCTCATTTATAGCCAGTCACAATAGGTGTAAATGTGTAAATGAAGCCAGGTGTAAAGGATGGAAGGAGACAGCGAGATGGCAGCAGGTTCTCTTTTTTCATTGGCAGCAGCAACAGTCGTCAGCTGTCAGCTCGGCTCAAGCTGACTGTCACTGACAAACAGCACCGCAGAGATACCACAGACCAACGTTCCCCCTGCCACCTCAACCAGACTGTGGTTAAAGGTCATTCACTGCACAAGGTTATGCAAGTAAAATGTAAGTAAATCCCTACTGAATATTCATTAGTGTCAAAACATTGACAAACTGATAAATAAAATTATTTTTGGACAATATTTTTGCATTGCCTCAGCTGGAAGAGTGTTAACAACATAGTCCTAAACCAAGCAGCCTAGGATGGATAACTGCAATGAGTCTCATATCAGCGTGTTGTAAAAGTGTTGTCATGGCCCCCAGCATCCGGTGACTTGTATTTAGCTAAAGTAGCAGCTTAATATCTTGCTATGTCCTCTACCAACTCATTGACAGCACACTCATGTACTCCCTTAATTGCCATTGTGCAAAATTACAAGATTTCTGGTGCCTAATCCCCTTTTATCTGTTGAAAATGTATTGTGGTCTGCTAAACTCCCATTACTGAAATGTTCCTGCAGCTCATGTGGTTTGCAAACTCGACAAATCCTCTCTCCTAGTGTCCCATTACATAACCGACTGTGAATGAAGGGTAACTTCTTATGTCAAATTTCATATAATCCCACAATAGATGCATTCAGTTGTAAACACACTAAATTAAAAGAAATGCTATGCTACTATTCTGATGGCGTGCAGTAATTCTGTGCATCCATGGGCGCTCCTGCTAAATTTGGAGCAAGAGACACTACATTATTGAGGGCTCTCGGCTCATGTGTCCCAGCTGTTGTCAGATTTGATTTAGGTTTGTTGTGGTGGAGATGATGTAACCAATGTGCAGCTTTGCTCTCCACCAATCTGCAATCGTCCAAAGCCCAGCCCCCACCCCACCTTCTCCTCCCAAAAACACACAAGGGCACAGCTGGTACAGGCGCTACAGGCTGCACGCTGGCATTTAGACTGTGTATGTGTGCTCGTACACTTAAAATGACAGGGAGGGGCAGTTATTACGGATTTTTCCCCTCAGCTTAAAAAAGTGCTTCCAGCAAGAATGTAAAAATAGACCTTTTTTAATCGTTATGCCCACATTCTTTTACACTAACCAGACTTATTCCCTTGTAATTCTGATCATTGTTCTACATGAATGAATTATACAAATGTTGTCAGAGTATGTTTGGTTACATAACGTGATTATAAAATAGTCAAATGTATAAATCAACATGTAGGCCAAGTTCTATGACAAATTTCATTGTTTCTGTTTCAAAGAAAGAAATATTTGAGTGCGAAGAATGGACTTAGTGGCTTTCCTGATAATGTATACAAAAAGAAGATAAATAGTATGTATAATGTTAAAAATGTTAAAGATTTATAGTTTCTTTATGCTAAGCTAATAGTATGCTACATTCAAAGAGTAACATTTGAACTATATTGAACTGAACATAGGCTACTACTGCCACAAAAGTAGGCTATAAATTGTAACAGTAATGTAACATTATTTTTGGCTACATAGCATAATATCATAATGCTGATGACTCTTTTAAATTACTTATGTTTATTAGTTACCAGTAGGTGCTATCAATAGCATTAGCATTACATTAGCAAAAGTTAACAGCTAGCTTACCACTAATAATAGCTATAATAATATAATAATTGATTAGATTTATATTGCGCTTTTCTCCCAAGGGACCATGGGACTCAAAGCTCTTACAGTCTGTCCATTATTCATTCACTCCACAGTCACACACTGGTGGTGGAAAGCTACTGCCCTGGGGCAGACTGACAGACCTACCTACTTTTTAAATGAAGAAAAATTAATAAAGCTTGATATTTATATTAGAGCTGGCCAAGTTAACGCGTTATTTTTGCGTTAATGCATTAATGAATTAACGCCGACAATTATTTTATTGCGCGTTAACGTCGGCCGATTAGTATGGTGAAAGATGTCGGTCTGAATAACATTCTTAGGATCGCAACGAATGACTGCATGTATGAGCCGCCCCCAGTGCTTTAAGTGGGCTGGAGTATGTGAGCGGAGCTGAGCGGGAAGAATTTGCACTCCACGCTCAAAATATTTCATAATTACTCCGCTCAAGCTCCGCTCTGGGTGTACAATTTTCCGCTCCTTGCTCCAGGCTCTCACACAACTCCGCTCCTAGCTCCGCTCCCACTCCCCTTCCTCCGCGCTCACATACTAGTATTCAGTACCGCCACTTCTCCGTGCGCCCAGAACGTGCTTTTTGCGTACCGATACGCTCATTTGGACATCTGTTTTAATAGAGATTTTAATCCTTTGTCTGAGCTGCGGCTTTCCAGAGCGCCATTAACAATGCACACTTCCTAATTTGTCCCACCGACAGCAGAGACTACATTACCCATACACCCTTGAGTTTTACAAGTGAAACGTGCACAACTCAACTCAACGTGGCCGGAGAGGGTGTGTGAAACGCGTGGGAACTGTAGTCACATACACATGTAATGAAAACACAAGAGAGACATTTATATAGTTTATATTGTTATATTGTTATGATTGAGGCTCTGGACATAACTTGTTTTTCTATAACAAACTAAACTAAATATTAATGCTCTGGCAGTGGCAAATATTTTGGGATTTAATATTTAATTTGATTACATTAATGTTTAAGTTGAGATTTACAAGAAATATTTTAACTGCCACTAACCTTTAACTGCTGTAAAAAGTGTTCTTTTAAAATAAAAGTATGCAGTACACTAATTTTTAATTCATTATTAAATTTTTTGTATAATGCGATTAATCGCGATTAAATGCATTAATCGTTGCCCAGCGCTAATTTATATTTAAGTTAAAATGCAAACAACTGTTTCTGAATCAAACTCTTAAGTTTACCCTGGAAGAATTTGTAATTTGTAATTTTCAGAGAATATAAATGATAACACAAAAAACAAATTTCACTCAGTTAGTGTTTGGGTGAAGGCATTTATTGTAAAACAACTGTTAACATACCCTGGTGAATTTGGATAACATGCACACAAGTGACCCAAACAGGTTTGAATGGCTACTAAAGGTAACCATCCTCACCTGTGATCTGTTTGCTTGTAATCAGTGTGTGTGTATAAAAGGTCAGTGAGTTTCTGGGCTCTTGACAGACCCTTGCATCTTTCATCCAGGGCTGCACTGATGTTTCTGTATCTGAGTCAAGAGGAAAAAAACAATTGTCAATCTCCAAGAAATTGTAACTGAACTGTAAAAAACAGGAAAGGGATATAAAAAGATATTCAAGGAATTGAGAATGCCAATCAGCAATGTTCAAACTCTAATAAAGAAGTGGAAAATGAGGGGTTCAAAAGACCAACAGAAATTTCAGCCACAACTGCCAGGAAAATAGTTTGGGATGCAAAGAAAGACCCACAAATAACTTTTTCAAGATGCACAATAATGAGGCACTTGAAAAAAGAAAAGTGGGCTGGAAGAGATGAATTCAGCATGTTATCAGAAAATACTGGAGGAAAATTTGCACTCATCAGCCCGGAAGACCTCTGTGAAGTTGGCCCCCCACCAAACGCGATTGACTCCAAAACTATCTACATCGTTTGTGCTTCAAAAATGTTTGTTTGTGCTGTTATAGTTTTTGAGCTATTAATGATTCTTTTATAGGTCATATGAGGTCACCCAGCCCCCGAAATGCTTTAAAATGATCTCAAACGTGTAGTTCATGCAAGACAGCCCAAGAATTTACAGGAACTGGAGGCTTTTTGTCAAGAAGAATGGGCAGCTTTATCATCTGAGAAAATAAAGAGCCTTATCCACAACTACCACAAAAGACTTCAAGCTGTTATTGATGTTAAAGGTGGCAAATCCATGGTATTAAGAACTGGGGTATGTAAACTTTTGATCAGGGTTATTTGGGTAGATTCTGTTGTCATTATGATTTCAAAAGAGTAAACACAATTGTTTGGCAATAAATGGCTTCCCCCAACCACTAACTAAGAATGAAAGAAATGTTTTTGTGTTATCATTCATATTCTCTGAAAAAATAATCTGACCTTTTAAAGATCCTGTATCCGATTTTTATTTTAGTTTTCTAGTTGGAGGGGAAATGGTTTAAACCCCAAATAGAATATTGTAAAAGAAACTCTTTCTTTCCTTTTTTCCCTCTTCTTATTTTTCTGCCTGTGACCTGAACAGATCCCATTAAAATCCCATTGAAAGTCAGTGTGTCGACTCGGTCAGACAGAAAATCATTGCCATCTGACGGAACTGACATGTAAGGTTATTTTTTCACAAAACATGTAGAGGTTAAGTAGTAGCCATTTTGTTTTGAACTAGTTGCTAAATGCTAACAGGAGCTCTTTTAAGAGAATAAAATTAACTCAACATTTATAACCGTTTTCCCAGAAATCTGAAGATGGTTTTGACTGATTTTGGTTATGACACAGTAATTTCTATCAATAAGATGCAAATTACTCAATAAATATAAACACTGAAAAAACTGAAGTCTTGAAGGGGTCTTTCAGATTTCCTGCTTTCTGTAATATTTTACTTTAACAAATGTCTAACGGTGTTGACAAAATGTAGCAACGGCAGTCAATAAAAAACAACTTTACTTTAATATGTTATACTGTTAAGTCTTTTTTTGTGTGTGTCTTTTTTAATATTAAAAGCAGTTTTTATATATCTGTTAGACATTAATTATTAAAATCTTATCTGTGAAATGGCCTTTTTATTAAATGTGATTATTGTGCTAAAACATTCCATTGGTAAACTTTATAGTCTTAAAGAGCTAAAAATATTGTTATTTTTAGACATTAAATCATTTTAAGTTAAAGCACATGGTTTTGTCCCAGTTCTAGCACTTGCTACTAAAACTGAGACCAACTCATGCTGGGCTTATTTTGTCATGTTCTCTTGTCTACCCACTCAATGACACATCTAGTCAGTCAGTTAACATTTGGCCCAGTCCCAAATTATCTTGATTATGCAGAAATTGCCATGCTATTCATTTTTGGAGGCAACTGTCTTTTTGTATTTTAAAACGGTATTAAGGTTTGCTAAAATGCACTCTGCTTTTTACAAGTTTGGTCTCTCACCAGAAACAAAATTACAAATCATTTGGTTCACTCATTGTGTCCCTGAAAATACTTCCTGCCTTCTACAGGAGATTCATTCATGCAGACTGGGGTTATGTAATGGAGTTAGGGCAGTCTCCTGGCAGACATGTCCTTGTATCAGCCCTGCGTCAGGCCAGGACAGAACGACAGACAGAGGCACATGTACGGACAGATCAGAGGGCAGGGTTAAAGACAGGGAGGGGTGCATGTGACCTCCCAAACCCAGGCGATTCACAAACCAACACGACGGTCCAGAGCTGTCCTCTAGTGGAGAACATGGATAATTACAATTACATCATAACACCATTAAGACACAAGGGTGCCCTCCAGTGGTCATTAAGGAGTTTGTACATTTCCTTGCAGGTATTTCCAGATCTTAATGTTTGGATTATTTTGTCTTAGTTAAATAAACTTTTTGAATGAATGTTGTAGATGAAAAAAGATGAAAAGTTTGGCCAATGTTGATCAATATTAATTAACATTTCTGCTTTAGTCCACATCAAAACCAAAAACACGTTTTTATTTGTTGCCTAATCAAACGGGTTAAACCTTTTCAAATGTGTTTCAGAAATTGTGGGTTCTCTTAAACAGCAATAGAAATAATAAAAAGGGAGGAAGCTTCATGATACTTTTAACTTTATAAAAGACATACACAAAGTCATCAGTTTATTACTCAATGTATGAAAAAGCAGCAACAATCACTGTGTCAGTCAATAAAGTGCATTTCATTGAAGTTGTGTCATAATCAGAGACTATGAACGCCTGATGAGATACAATACACATTATACTCATGAGTACTATGCCAGTCATAGAGCACGGTGTAACGCACACAGATAGAGATAGAAAATCTATAGAAAGATACACACAATGTACAGTACCACATGGGTTCACAAAAAGTAACAAAGCATGCAACTCTACAAAATTACACAAGAGATAGAAATGTACAAATATAAGCACAATGTCCAACGTGTACACTGAAAAGTACAGTAGCTACCTGCATGTTACTAAGACACAATTAGCTGTACACATATGGCCCTGAATTCTGACAGCAAGTTTATTCCTGTTATTCCTATGTAAGAATTTTTTATTATCAATTTAAAGGTCAACAATCATGCTTTTTTGTGATTTTTTACTTATAAGTGCAATGCCTCTGGCCCTTTTTTATTGATAAATCATGAAGCCACATGCCATGTAGTTAGTCAATCACCATTCAAAACCTAATCTTTGCAGATTTTCTGTGGCTAACTTAATGCTATTGTCCAAAAAAAAAAAAGCAATCTTATATGTACATGTCAGTAATTTGTGACCTCACAAAATCTTAAAAATCATACTTAGAGCTATTTCAGTCCCTGAGGGAATTACAATTGTAAGGAGCTCCACCTGGCTGCAGCTTTGGAGCTTTGTAGATCAATCTGGGCTCAAACTTACTAAAGCTGGTAAAAAAAAAAAAAAAAAAGAAAAAGCATAATAGGTGACCTTTAGACTGAGATAAGTTTAGACTGAGCAACACCACTGAGGCAGACATTAAACATAACCATAGCTTACAAACACCTGAATTTAACAATATGTTATATATCATATTTTCAAATATCCTGACACAATATTAAGTCACAGTGCCCTCCATAGAGTTTGGCAGTGATGGCAAGACTGTGGCCAAGGCAAAGGGCCCACTTGGATAGAAAAGTTCTCACAACAACACTATACAATAGTGTAGTTTTTAAGACTAAGCACATTTACTGTAAATACTCCTATTTACTGATTTACCGACATGTGCCACAAAACACTACAAGACTCAAGCAAGATGTGAGTGAGTGAAAGAAAGTGATTTGCATTACCATATTCAGAAGTACTCGGTAGGAAAATATACATATGTATATGTACTGAAGAAGATTGGGACCCCTGTAAAAAAATACATCTGAGAGATTACTTTTAATTATGTATTTCTCAAAATATATATATATTTTTAACAGTGGCCCTAATCCCTTTTACATGAGTTAGATTCTTTTCCAAAACATTTTTTCAGTCTTTGTTTAGAAGAAGAAACACTTAACTTAAATGTTACAAATAGTGTGCACACGGACAGTTCAATATGACAATATATTGTACCATAGACTAAACTTTCTGTAAACATATAATATGACTGTATTTAAAACACTGGATTTACACATTCCACATGTCGCTGTAGACTTTAAATGAACACTCTTCATTCAGTGTGGTTATCCTGAAGACATCTACCTTCTTTCGGTGTGAGACATTCCCTCAAAGATCTACTTAAAGCTGTAGAACAAGTGAAAGAAAGTGCTGTGCAACATCACATCTCTGGTCGTCTGCTCTGTCCCAGATCTTTTTTATTTGTTCCATAACCGCCCCTCGGCTGCCAGCCTTTGGTTTAGGAGACAGAGCTGTCGCAGGAAGCCATCGTTGGGGCCGATCTCTCGTTTTTGGCGGACCATGGCCAAGGCGGTGTGGACATCCATGTTGTGGCGCAGCATCAGGTAGGCGATGACTAAAGTCGGGGAGCGGCTGTAGCCCTCCCGACAGTGAACGTACACCTTACCTACAGAGAGCAAGAAGAAGCATGTTTACTAAAGTGCAACAATCTTGCCTCAGGTGCCATTTTAAATCTTAAAATTACCACCAAATAATTAAAGTTTATCAAGTATGACTCTTGTATCTAATGGCAGTCCATTCTTTGTAATAAGAATGTTTTTTTTTAATAGCAGCATTATCTTAAATTTCCTATGCCCACATCTTGCACAAACAACAGCAGTCGTGTCACTCAAACAATTAAATCATTCACTCCCAGCATTGACAGAAAGGGTTTAGCAGATGTCTTTGCTGGTTATCTGCTTACCCTAGGGATGGGTACCGAAACCCGGTATTAAACTGACCCAGGGGCTAAATTATGAGAGACCGTAGTATAAATAAGATCTGACGCTATCGGTTCTGCTTTCGGTACTGGAGGGGAAAGAAATTAATGTAGCCTACTATGTATTTTTGCCTAATAATGTTATCGTGCACATTTTATCTCACCAAACATTTCTAATGTGCGATCATATTAAGACGTTTGTCTGTGAGATCCCTCATGCCGCCGCGGAGGCTGTCTGCCAGTCACACACACACACAACACAACGAGCGCGGCGCAAGCATAACAGTACGAAAACTCCCGCTTAATACAAAGAGTGACGATGGGGGAGAGATCATGCCCTTATCATGTACATTTTATCTTACCAAACATTTCTAATTTGCGATATTATAAGACGTTTGTCTGTGAGATCTGCGAGATCTCTCATGCGCGCCGCAGAGGCTGTCTGTCAGTCCCACACCACAAGAACGAGCGCAGCGGCGCACGGACATAGATAGTATAAATAGCACTCACAACAGTACGAAAACTCACGCTTAATACAAAGAGTGACGATGGCGGAGAGAGCAAAACGTTCCAAATTATGGTTACACTTCTTTAGAGTTGATATATATATATATATATATATATATATATATATATATATATATATATATATATATATATATATATATGCTTTGAAAATGTTAATTCTGTTCTCAACTTGTTCTTAAAAAAAAAAAAAAAACACAACACAAAGTACCGATAAGAATACCGTTAAAGTACCGGACCGTTAAGCAGTATCGGTAAGAGTAGTAATACCGTTAAAACCTTAACGATACCCATCCCTAGCTTACCCTTGCCATTTTTGTATGCCAGTGCCTTTCCAATGAAGTCTGCGGCCTCTTCAAAGTACACACTAATATCAAAGTGGTCCGTGTCGCTGGCCGGAATGCCATGGTAGATGATGGCGCTGTCTGTGTAGAACTCTGCATTAGTGTTGACGTGCATAAAGGAGTTCCCCTCGGCTGCATTCAGAATATGAGTGACGCCCAAACGCTTCAGGCGCAGCACGTTAGTCGCCACAAATCTGTATCAGGAAACAAAAGCAAACTATTAACAAAAAGTAGCTGAAATAAATAATCAATAATGTGAATTTTTTTTGTTGCCTTTGGGACGTTGTTATGTTTAACCTTATTGTAAAACAAATTGATAGCATGGTATACCCAATGACTGTATATTCTATGGTCAACTTCCGCCCATTGTCGTTATGAAAGGATATATATGTATATCGGCAGCCTTACTCAAGGACTTTTTAAGGGGTTCCATGAGAGAAGCTTGGGTATACCAGACCGTTTTCCTTTTTTCCAAAAGGAGGTCTTGGTCCCTTTCTCACAGCGAATCCCTTCCTTGGCAATTTAGCTTTTTTTTATAGCAGATTTAAGATAATCATATTTTATGTTTTATAGATTTATTCAATGTTCACTGTGTTTAGTGTTGTTTCTCATTGTTGCTGTTTGTTGTCTTACTTGCTGCTCAAACTAATTTCCCCTAATGGGATTTCTAAAGTCTGAACTGAATTGAACTGAAAGAGTGCTCATAGGGTTAAGGGTTAGGTTGAATAGTCTGATTAGCAAATCACTAATTGAGATCTGTCTCAAGTGAGAGTTGAGTGTAGTGTCTGACATAAGTCATTATGTCAATTTGCGCTTTTAAATTTATTGGAAAACAACTTATGTTTTTTTTTTAATACATAGTGACATTTAGTTTCATTTAAGGCTGAACTACTTGCACTTTGTACCTTTGACTAGTGGTGAAGTCCAAATCAAGGTGAATGTAAACATGTAAAAACCATGTAAACAAAGCAATGTCTATAGTCAAAACAATAGACATAGTAATGAAAGCTAAATAGAATAAAGTGTGCATGTAATTGGTACCTTGGATTAAAAATGCTGTATTAGAAAAGTGCTATTGTCCAAAATCTAAAGTCTCAGAGTTAAAGTGTGGGAGTGATGCTGTTGCGGCTGAATCTGTGTCACAGTGTGCTAAATTTAGAAACCACGCTCCCATTTACCAGCCAACCACATTTATATCGCAAGATCAATTCTCCTCACGTGCTGGAATTCTTTTATCTACTCTCTGCAACATTTTTGGCTGTCTAAAAATATTTTTGGGAATAATCCTTTTGATTCCCTGCAGTGCACCAACCCAAGAGTTTCATCACAGTTTCTAATATAGCTTGTCCTTGTTCTGTCGCTGCTGTGTCAAAGAGATGAATTCTGGGGCTGATGCTCTGCTTGGCACGTCCCAGCTTTTGGAAGCAAGGCTAAAAATAGCCCATGTGCGCACACCTCCACACACAGAACCAGGACAGCTTCAAAACAAGAACATTTCAGAAGTATGCGTTTGTCTATTATTTAGCACATATGGAAATGGAGATGTTGCTTCAACCCACATACACTTTGCTTTTAACTGTGTGTTGGTCATTATTACCTCCAAATGTTTCCATAACCTCTCTCTGATCAGAACAAATTAAATGCTCTATAGTGATAGTAAAAACAGACATTTTTATTCTAAAGTAACTTTACAGAGAATAACGGCCAAGGTGGTGGGTGCTTGTCAACTAGGTCATCTAAAAAATATTTTATGGACTCAGTGTTACCATCTTAATTTTCTCTTGAGAAGGAAAATGTAGGTTTAAGCAATACAGAAAAATGATTTAAGAATATAAAATGACAATAAAAAAATGACAAAAGGGTTTCATTCCATATAACTTTATTTATCCCCTGGGAGCAATTTAGGGCAAATGGAGAAAGGGTAAGGTATGGTAAATGTGGCTTAATGCACTGATGAAAGCCCAATATTAAAAACACATTAGTAGGCCAACCTAAATTTATTGAAACAAAAAGTCAATAGAAAACTGAAAAGACAACTTGAATTAAGCCTGCTGTTTGTCCACTATTATTTTCTGAAAAAGACAAGATACACAGCCGCCAATACACTTTACATCAATGTCGCCAGATTTGTTTCCCATAAGTATTAGAGTATGTGTGAGGTGTCGAACAAACATTAATCTAAAAGACACACAAGGAACAAGTCTTATGGAGGTTAGACCAGAGCCACTTTCTTTATCCTTAAATCCAATTGATTGCTTTTAAGACAGTTTTAAGGTTATAGACAGCTCCATGCTACTTACAGTCCTGGAGTGCTTTTCTTAGCCTGTTTTCTTACCAATGGCCTAAAATATTTCACTGGCTCAAAAGTAAGATGAACTAGTTTCATCCTCCATCTCTGCTCAGTACCACGGCCTCTTTAAAAATGATTGATAGCCAACTACTGTCAGTATTGAAAAGAGAAAAGGACGTTTCAAATTAACGTAGGATTTTCAGATTTTTTTTTTATCACTGGCATCATAATTATTAGTAGGTAGCCTATCCAGATGTGTCTCATTTCTTCCTGTAGCTAAAATCTGGACCTGGACATTTCTAGATTGTTCTACGGCGCACGTGAGATAGTTTGATAACAACACAACGTTGTACGTAATTGTTTTGGCGGTCATTTGCTGAAGGTAGCCATCTTCCTTTTATATTGGTGTAAAAAAACAAACAAAAAAACAAACAAAAAAATATAATCATATTTTTATGTAGGCTAGAGACTCACGCGTTGCCCACGTAAATCCTCGGGTAGACCTCATGACAGTGCTTAGTGGGCCAGCTGTAGAAACCGCTGTCGTCCGTTAACAGGTCGTTGAGCTGCTGGAGAGTCACTTCAAAGCTCATGTCCAGTCCTTTCTGCGAGGATTCCTTCACTTGCAAGTCCCGTCTGTCTTTCATGTCTCTGTTAAAGAGACTGGTCAGACGGGACACGAGCAGCTTAATGTGGCAGACAGGTGTCGGTTTACTGCACAGACGGACTGCCATTAGCGACACAGAGAACCCGCTGCTTGTGCTCGGTCTGCTCTGCTGCCTCAGTTCTGTGCTGTCTGCGGCTCCTGCCGCTGTGGAAACACACTCACACCAGGGGCGAACAGGGGATTTTGGGGGCCAGGTGTTATAGTTGGGCCCCATTTTTATTTTATTTTTAATATATTTTTATTGAAAAATATAGTTACATAAAACTAGCTAACCCAATAAGCCTTAGGCTTATTTGGATAAGTCTGGCTCATTTTGTTGTCCTTTCTGTTCCATTGAACATGCACATCCTGAGTCATGCTCTGTCACTATGGAAACTTATGCTGGCTGCTTAGCTTGGTCCGGAGCAGATTTAAGGCATAGTTCAAACATTACACATACACAAAGTAAGTGCAAAAGCACTCATTTTAGATCTGTCTCTAATGTTTAATTATATTAATTACTTTACTAACCACTTGAACAGCAAATAAATATTTAGCCAATTTAACAGTTACAAGGTAGATTATAATCTATGTGAGACTGGCATTTTGTTTTGTAATTTCATTTAAATTATATTGTAATCCTAAATATCCATGGGTGAGAAACTGAGTGACTATAAACAGATGCTAATAAACCGTAGGCTATAATATAAAAATCACACAAAACGGACTAAATTAAGGGTCAGGGTCAGCTGCAGCCTTAAAGACCTGAGACCGGTTAAAACTGGATCAGGTCAAAGGTAAAAGCTCTCCTGCAGTTTTACGTCTCTGTGTGTTGTCTGTGCTTCAGTCTCTTTTTCATGGACGAGTGAAAAGTAGCTTCCGTCAGAAATAGAGCTCATAAACACAGAACATATTTGTAAATATAAACCACGTTTTGAACAATAGTCTCCAGATTAAAGTGTGCGCAGGTTTTTTTTCCTTTTCCAGCATAGTTCTCTGCTCTTTCTATTGTTAATGAGTAAGTTCATGTGATTACCTTACTCAATGTAATCACATTTAAGTCCTGACCTCAGAGAGAGGCCACTGCCCTTAACAATATTTCAAACAAAGGCCTGTTAAGAGGCTAAAGCTGTAGCCTGTTGAGGGGAGTTTGTCTCAAAATATAGGCGGATCAATGTGATGGGTTTTTAGGATAATAGCCCCCGATTTAGGGGGGGCCCATACCATATTAGTTGCCAGCTCATTTTAGCAGCCCTAAATGTGACCCAGTGGGGAAGTAGAGCCTTTGCTGGTAAAATATAATACTTACCAGACCAAGTATAAGGCTAAGCTTGCGCTGCACCTGGATTCTTGCGAGATTTGGAAGTTTTCAAACTTGGGTAAATCCATCTTGTATTGCGCCAAGCCAGACGCTTGAGTCAAACCATAGGCTCACCAGCCTCTTATGACCAATGATGTGGCAGCCCAAACAGGAAGAGATGGGTTTTTAATTTTACAAATACAACAAGCGTCCACTTCTTTTTGTTATCAACATAGCTACGCTAAAAGTTGTTAGTATTGATGTTAAGATCTTTTGATAACGCAAAGAAATTGTGAGTGTCACCAGGAAGTGCATTTTGAAACTGATACCATTTTAATCAAAGCCCAGTAAACACCGTTGAAAGCCCATTGTTTCTCTCGTGCTCAATTAATTTTGGCACCTGGCACCTTTGCCAGGTCCAAAACCAGGGATGGTAACCAGCCTTCAAAGAAGCGTATTGGGTTTCACTTCTGTGCCCTTTAGGTTGATAACTCTTATGTAGTTGCTGCAACTCCGAGTCTTCATATCATCCAAATTATTAGTCAGCGCTGCAATCCTCTCTTCACATCCGCCACTCTCTCCTCCAAAACGGAGATGGAGTCCTCGGTATTGGATATCTTCTGTCGCAGTAATGCATGTAGAGTAACTTTCAAGTGTGGGGTTAATTTTGTCTAAAGTATCAGCAATTTCTCCTCCAGTTTTTGTGTTAACTCCCAGATCAGAGCAGTAGTTTCAACTGGTGGTGTTAGCTATTGACTTGCTAGCGGCGTGTCGGTCTGGCTAGCTCTGGTGCTAACAACACCTTTCAAGTGTTCGTTTCCAACTGTTTAGACATCCTTGAGATGAGAGTCCTCCAGAACATGTCCTCAACTACGTTGGTTCCCAACAAATGTCCGTACGTGGACAGGAATGCAAGTAAAATACTGTATTAGTAAACACGGGTGTGCTTGGAGTAAGTTTTATAGAATATTAATTAGGTGTTAGTGTCCAGAAAATATTGAAAATGTGCTAAGGCAACAAAGGTAAATCTCAACAAAACGGACAAAGACGTGAATTTCAAACACCAGACTGATTAAAAATTTAACAACTAAGATACACTAAACAGTCAAGAAAACAAAATCTTTATTACATCTACACATTAAATGTAGGCCTATGATTAAAAACTCAGTTGTAAAATGCAATATCACAAAATTAAACAAAGGGCAGTTAGCTGGGGTCACCTGTAGTCAGCCGCGTAGCTACAGGTGGGCCCAGTCAGTTGCTTCTGAAGATAGCCTAATGAATGAATTGTGTTGCAATTATCACAAAACTTGACCTATAAAAATAAATCGTATTGTTTCTCTTGTTTGCCATAATGATGACAAAATGTCTCAGAACCACATCAAAGTCAGATCGCGAACAGCCCTTTGCCCCTCCCCCCTTCCAGGGCTGGACTGGGACAAAAAAAAGGCCCTGGCATTTTTACTCAGACCGGCCCACCACAATCGGTCAGACACAACCAACTAGTACACCATCCTTGCGGTCCCTGTAGATATGCATATCTACTGTTCCATTCCAAAAACCCCTACAAACCTGAGAACTAAGTGCCAGGACCAGGACCAGTGTACCAGTGCAAGTGGACCAGTGTACTCACTCTCTCTTGACAGACTCCCTGGTGATCAAAGGTTCCTCCCTGTCTCTCTCCTCCACTGCTAACTCAACCTGGCTTGACTATACATAAGGACAGAGAGAGAGAGGATTACAATTATTTGGAAGAGTTATTAAAAGTACACTTAGTAAGGATCCATTTTGGTTATATAGTCCTGTATTCTTGAAGAGCAGGATTTCTAGATGGACAAAGTGCTCCATGTTATAAAAGCTAGTTAACCCTTTAGAACCCAATATAATGTGGATGTAGAATACTGCAAATTCTAAAAAGAAATGTATTATTTTTTTTTTCCAATGAACCAGACAGCAGAAAAACTAGTTTACAATTGAAAGTATAGGCTACTTTGTTTTAAAGAGCACAAACCCCTCTTTAATATGACACCAAACAAGATTTACCTCTCATTGTTGAGATACTCCCCTTAAAAAAAAAAAAAGAAAACCAACCTATACTACCAAATTACTCACACAAAACGTCCTAAAAATATATGATATTCATATTATTCACTCACCGTAAATATTGCATATTAATGATGTTGGAAATTCATTAGAAACATGAGCAAATATCTACTTCGTTGAATATACAGCTAAACAAAAATATACAGCTTTCAAAATGCAAGGCGGGTTTTAATCCCCAAATAGCATGAGTTACTCGTCGTGGGCGCTTTGACGCAGCCATTCTGAGAAATAATTAAAATAATCAAATGGCATCATTTAAGTTTTTCTAGAGAAGGGCCGTACGGCCATTATGGGTATTAAAGGGTTAACATTAGAATAGTCAGCTAAAGTCGCAATTGAATAAGTTAACTCTGCTAACCTATCTACAAAAACAATGCAAAATAGCTTATGCTGTGTTATTTGACTTTAGCTGACTGAGTGGCTAGTGCAGTGGGTAAAAATCTGACAGACTATATAATAGCAACAACGATTAAGTTGTCTTATTATAAAATTCATTAATTTAGGTAAATCATCATCTTCGTCGTGGCCCAACCAGGCCCACACACACACACACTTTCCTCCTGCACCCGCCCTGATTAACACTCCCTCCCTGTTAATCATGTAGCTAACATGCTTACCTTTTCAATTACACTCTCCATGTTTCTGCAAAATGTCGTCAGGTACTGTAGGCTTGGATACTGAAGCTACAGCACTAAACATGTCTGTTATTTTTGCACATGTTGAGGCATCAACCTCTAGCATTTTTGTTTTTTTGGCCCGCAACTTCTCCGCACCCCCCTTGCGCTTTTGTTTCTCCATCGTAAATTCACAGATTTCTGGCTCTGAGCCACTAACTTCATCTGACACAAGAAACAGAGGAGGAGGGGTGGAGCCTGTTAAGAGATGATTGGGCCAGCCCGGTGTCAGTATGAAAAATGAACCAATGGGCCGCTGTCCCTGCTTTATGGGCCGGTCATTGGCCAATAAAAAAAAAAAAAAAAAATCATATTATATGGACCGGCCCCCAAGTGCGTCGGCCCACCGGGCATTTGCCCGGTATGCCAGATTACCAGTCCAGCCCTGCCCCCTTCACTGCAACAAGCACGATACACAGCTGGGAAACCGTAGCTAGACATGTTAAACAAAAACGAAACAGAGCAACTTACTAAAGTTTGTGTCAAAAAGACCACGAACGCAAGAGGAAGATAATTCAAATGTTCAGGAGCCATCAATCTCGAGTAGTAAGGAGCTCAGCTCTGTTGTTAACGTTAATTCAGCAATTTCTCCATCACCAGCAGCGCTCCATCAAACATCTACTTCTCCTCCACGCCAGTGTACAGGTACATACAGCCACATATTAGGCTAGGGCCAGCACTGAGGAGGACTTACGGATGGATCTGTTAACACATTCATCCGAGTTGGATGTGTTAGCAGATCCACATTGTGCCCGCTGAGCCAAACTAATATGACAAGCATTATTGTTGTTACATACTGTCCACTACTGTATCCACTACTGTCGTGCTGATTTGATGATAGCGTTGAGCCGTGTCAGATGCGCGTGTGTGTGTGGTGCGTGCTAATGCTGTTCTTATCGTTATGTTCTTAACACAGCTTATGTGCTCTGATTAAACGGTGGTGTATTCAAGCAGGTGTAGTTTTGTTGGTCGGCAGTAGCTCAGTGGGTAGAGCGTTCGTCCTTCGACCGGCGGGTGGGCGGTTTGAACCCCGCTCAAAACATTCCAAAACATCATAACATCCCGCTCTTTTTTATAACTTATGCATTTTAGGCTAGGCCCACTCAATTTTCTCTGGGCCCACCTACATTGTGATTCCTGGCCAGTGCCTGTGGTGGGCAGTCTACATTTACATTTACATTTAGTCATTTAGCAGACGCTTTTATCCAAAGTGACTAACAAGTGAGGAAAACAATGTAAGCAATTTTAACAACACAAGGTAACAAAAAGCATATGTGCACCAAAAACTAGTCTGTTAGAACTTTTTTATCTTTTTTTTTTTTTTTTAATAGAGAAGGAATCAATAGAAAGGAAGTAGAATTCAGTGTTTGTCAATCAGGTGTTGATGGAAAAGATGTGTTTTCAGGCATTTTTTTAAAGATGGCTACAGAATCTGCTGATCTTGTAGCAGCAGGTAGATCATTCCACCAATGTGCAACAGATCCAGAAAAAGTATGTGAGTGATTTGTTTCCTTTTTTTGGGACGGTACCACCAGACGATGTTCAGTTGCAGAGCGCAAGGATCTGGCAGGAACATACAGTGCCTTGCGAAAGTAGTCGGCCCCCTTGAACTTTGCGACCTTTTGCCACATTTCAGGCTTCAAACATAAAGATATGAATATATATATATATATGTGATATTTTTTGTGAAGAATCAACAACAAGTGGGACGCAATCATGAAGTGGAACAAGATTTATTGGATATTTCAAACTTTTTTAACAAATAAAAAAACTGAAAAATTGGTTGTGCAAAATTATTCAGCCCCCTTTACTTAATACTTTGTAGCGCCACCTTTTGCTACGATTACAGCTGTAAGTCGCTTGGGGTATGTCTCTATCAGTTTTGCACATCAAGAGACTGAAACTTTTGCCCATTCCTCCTGCCAAACAACTCGAGCTCAGTGAGGTTGAATGGAGAGCATTTGTGAACAGCAGTTTTCAGTTCTTTCCACAGATTCTCGATTGGACTCAGGCCTGGACTTTGACTTGGCCATTCTAACACCTGGATATGTTTATTTGTGAACCATTCCATTGTAGATTTTGCTTTATGTTTTGGATCATTGTCTTGTTGGAAGACAAATCTCCGTCCCAGTCTCAGGTCTTTTGCAGACTCCATCAGGTTTTCTTCCAGAATGGTCCTGTATTTGGCTCCATCCATCTTCCCATCAATTTTAACCATCTTCCCTGTCCCTGCTGAAGAAAAGCACAAACCATGATGCTGCCACCACCATGTTTGACAGTGCGGATGGTGTGTTAAGGGTGATGAGCTGTGTTGCTTTTACGCCAAACATAACGTTTTGCATTGTTGCCAAAAAGTTCGATTTTGGTTTCATCTGACCAGAGCACCTTCTTCCACATGTTTGGTGTGTCTCCCAGGTGGCTTGTGGGAAACTTTAAACTACACTTTTTATGGATATCTTTAAGAAATGGCCACTCTTCCATAAAGGCCAGATTTGTGCAGTATACGACTGATTGTTGTCCTATGAACAGAGTCTCCCTCAGCTGTAGATCTCTGCAGTTCATCCAGAGTGATCATGGGCCTCTTGGCTGCATCTCTGATCAGTCTTCTCCTTGTATGAGCTGAACGTTTAGAGGGACGGCCAGGCCTTGGTAGATTTGCACTGATCTGATACTCCTTCCATTTTAATATTATTGCATGCACAGTGCTCCTTGGGATGTTTAAAGCTTGGGAAATCTTTTTGTATCCAAATCCGGCTTTAAACTTCTCCACAACAGTATCTCGGACCTGCCTGGTGTGTTCCTTGTTCTTCATGATGCTCTCTGCGCTTTAAACGGACCTCTGAGACTATCACAGTGCAGGTGCATTTATACAGAGACTTGATTACACACAGGTGGATTCCATTTATCATCATTAGCCATTTAGGTCAACATTGAATCATTCAGAGATCCTCACTGAACTTCTGGAGAGAGTTTGCTGCACTGAAATTAAAGGGACTGAATAATTTTGCACGCCAATTTTTCAGTTTTTTTATTTGTTAAAAAAGTTTGACATATCCAATAAATTTCGTTCCACTTCATGATTGTGTCCCACTTGTTGATTCTTCAAAAAAAAAATACAGTTTCATATCTTTATGTTTGAAGCCTGAAATGTGGCAAAAGGTCGCAAAGTTCAAGGGGACCGAATACTTTTGCAAGGCACTGTAGGTCTGTATTAGTGAGTGAAGGGTAATATGATATGAGGGTGCAGAACCAGTGGTGGTCTTGTAGGTCAAGAGCATAGCTTTGAACTTGATGCGGGCGTCAAACGGGAGCCTGTGTAACCTAATGAATATAGGAGTTTCATGCGCTCTCTTTGGTTCATTAAAGACCACTCTTGCCGCTGCATTCTGGATCAGCTGCAGAGGTTTGGTTGTGCAGGCAGGGAGTCCAGCCAGTAGAGCATTGCAATAATCCAGTTTGGACAAGACAAGAGCCTGGACTAGGATTTGCGTAGAGTGCTCAGATAGGAAAGGTCTAATTTTCCAATTGTTGTAGAGGATGAATCTACAGGACCGGGTGCTGGCAACATGACTTGTGAAGTTTAGTTGATCAATTACCACTCCCAGATTTCTGACAGTGCTGGATGGTGTAATGGTTGATGGGCCTAGTTGAATGGAGAGGTTGTGGTGGGTCTTTGGGTTGGCCGGAATCACAAGCAGTTATGTTTTTGCAAGGTTTAGCTCCAGGTGAAGGTCCTTCATCCAAAGTAAGATGTCACTCAGGCATGCTGAGAGCAGACACTGTCGGATCGTCAGGTTGAAATGACAGGTGGAGTTGAATGTCATCTGCATAGCAGTGATAGGAAAAGCCATGCTTCTGAATGACAGAGCCAAGGGATGTCATGTATATGTAAACAAGTAGCGGTCCAATAACTGAGCCCTGTGACACCCCTGTATGGAGATGTTGGGAGAGAGGACAGGAGGATGTGATGATTAACAGTGTCAAAAGCAGCAGACAGATCCAGTAAGATGAGTACAGATGACTTGGATGTTGCCTTTGCCAGTCTCAGGGCTTCGATGACTGAGCAGTGCAGTTTCGGTGGAATGTCCGCTCTTGAACCCAGACTGGTTGCGGTCCAGGAGGTTGTTCCGTGTGAGAAAGGAGGAGAGCTGGTTAAAAACAACTCTCAACGTCTGTAGTTTTCTAACAATGTAGGGTTGAGAGTGCTGACAAATAAAGTTTGTCAGTGCTGTTTTAGAAGGCAGCAGGTTTAATCAATTGTCTGTTTTTAAGATGACCTCCATCATTAGTTCTTGTTATATGTAATGACTGTAGTGTGACTGTAGACCAGTGTTTTTCAACCAGTGTGCCGCGGTACACTAGTGTGCTGTGAGAGATCGTCAGGTGTGCCGTGGAAAATTATAAAATTTCACCTGATTGGTCGTCTAAGCGAGCGGCGAGTGTATGGCAGATTATTTTACATGCTCTTCCACTAGAGGACAGTATTGCGCTAAATATGAAAGTACATAGTCATGCTGCGAGTGAGACAAGGCCATTAAAGGTAAATATTTGAAAAGAAAAAGTCGTCCATCTGACCTGGTCCTGGAGAACATTCTGACCCTGATAAAGGCTCTAGCTTGAGTAATGGCAGAAGAAAGCAAAAAAAGATAAGCTCAATACAATACAATGAAAGTTATCTTGCCTTTGGATCCAATTTTACTGGAGAACCAATTGAGCCAAACTCTTTCAGTTCTGCTCCTTTTCTCCAAAACCGATCTGTGCGAGGTGGCCTTTTCAAGGATGACGGCTATAAATACGAACAGATTTTTGTGTGCGTCTTTCCTCAATTCCTGCAAAAATATTACCTTTGTGTTTAACTAAACAGGCCCAGGTTTCAGTAAAACTGAGTAAATTGAGACTAGATTTTCATTATATTTAAATAAATATAGTTTTTGTTCCATTTTCGTTTAATGGTGTCTCTTGTGACTTTTCTGATGTAAAATGTGTGCCGTGGCTCAAAAAGGTTGGGAAACACTGCTGTAGACCAGTTTGATTACACCACTGGCCAGCGTTTGCATTCTGATGTTATGTGTAACGTTATGACATGGTCCAGAATTATGTCATCATCTAGACATGGTCTTTTTAAAAAGTGCGTCAATGATAGCTGTTTAGCCATAGCTCAGTTATTAGTTTGCCGCGGAAAACGTTCGGTCTGAAACGCGCCCGCGGTGTTGCGTGATAGCATCACTGGACTGACACGTGATATGCCGACATAATATTTTTATTTTGTAGCTATTTTTCGTAGCTAATGTCCTCTGGAAACTATTAAAATTAAATTATATATTAATTCGTTATTATAAAAAAATGTTTTTATTAATCTGATTGGGTGGGCCACCAGTCAATCTGGGTGGGCACGTGCCCACCCAGGCCCACCCGTAAATCCGCGCCTGGTTTCAATGCAAGCAACGCAGCAGGAGAAGTTCTTGCCCATGACGGAGTGTTAGGCCAACTCCAACTAGCAGATGTAGGTCTCTTTGCCCAAGCCAGACTTAAATTTACCAGGAGACCAAATTATGCTATTGTCCAACAAACTCAACAAAAATCAACTGAGTCAGTGATAGAGTTTAGTGCTAGAATGAAAGAGGTGTTCAAGACTAATAGTGGTCTGACTGAAGACCACGACCCAGACAGTGCATTCCAACAGCAGCTCAAAATGGCAATTTTAGGAGGTTTGCAGCCTCCCATTAGGGAGTGGCTAACTAAAAATTATGTAGGTCTGCCCACTTCTACACCCAGTGAGTTTATGACTCACGCAATTCATGCAGAGAGAGTAGTGAGAGAAAAGAAACAGAAAAAAGCCTCTCAAATTCTACTCAGTGAGCAAGGAGAAACTTATGTAATTGACACTAGGAGACCAGGACCATCATATAGAGGAAAAAGAAGGTTTGAAGGGAAAGTCACAGATCAGAGAGAGAGAGATAGGACCAAAGGACTTTGTTTTTATTGCCACAAAAAGGGACACTTAGCACGAAACTGCAGAAAGAGGAAAGATAATAAAGAACAAGATAAGGAAGAGAAAGCAACAAGGAAGCCACAGATGGATCCAGATGAGATGGCATGACTAGGGACAGCAGAAAGACAAGAAAGTGAAGATGAGGAAGTAATAGATGAGATTTACTTATCAATGGACGAAGTGGACTTTAGAACCAAACCTCAAGTGACTTTACAAGTGGACAACCAACCTACATTATTCTTAGCAGACTCCGGTGCAGACAGGACTGTTCTGAAAGAAATTCAGCGCTATAAACCCAGCTCAGAGAAAGTAAATGTGATATCAGCCAATGGACAAATTAAAGTCACCCCCCTCAGTGTCCCCATACACTTCCATATCTTTACACTTCAATCAAATTCTGAAGGAATTATGTGCACAGCAGTTTTATTAAACAGCTGCCCACATAACCTCCTAGGAAGAGATGTATTAGCAGGTTTAGGACTGGCCATAGTACCCCTGACCAATGGGTCGATGGGGGTGGTTCGGAGTGACTACACAGACTCAGACTGTGCACTGCACGTTCTGGAGTCCAGGGGCAGTCCTTACTATTGGTGGAGCCTGGACATACCACCCTCTGATCCAGGACAGACAGCTAAGACACCTCTCATTAGCAGATAACTGTGTTTGAAGAGGAGCTGTTTTTATGAACAATCTAAATTTACATGTTACGCTGAGGTATAACCATACACCAGGACCAGACCCCCTCTATGATAATGCGGTCCACAGTTTAGGTCCAACCCTTTTGACCCTAACCCATCTGTATTTTAAAGGCCAAACAGCCTTTACAGATGTTCAAATGTCAGAAAAAGCCAGAATGTTGATGAACAATCCAGAGAATGCGCATGTTTCCCTAGCTAAAGATTACACTGATCGATGGGAAAATTTTAAACATTACCTAGCTCAAGCAAAACGAGCTAAGGACTGGTCCCAAACACAGGACCCCAAAACAGAGCATTCAGAGTTCACAGGCTGGTACAGGACAAAACTTAACATAAGAGTCACTACAACCCCAAGTGTCCATCTAAGAGATGAAAAATGACCATCTGAAACATGTCTGCTCACCACAGAGGAAGAGGAAGCCCTTAGCATCCTCCCAGACTCTGTGTGGAGCAAAGGCCCAACTGATGTAGGATTAATGAAAGACATTTTACCAGTCAAAATAACAGGAAAGTCAGAATATAGACCTGTCGTACGTCAATACCCATTGAAAAAAGATGCTGAAAAAGGAATTGATCCAGTAATTAAAGGTTTATTGCAAGCAGGCATAATTGAGGAAAGCCCAGATTCTGAATGTAACACCCCCATTTTTCCAGTTAAAAAAGCACCACCCTCTATAGAGTGGAGGATGATCCAAGACCTCAGAGCAGTGAATGAAGCAGTGAGACAAAGAGCACCAAATGTCCCAAATCCACACACGTTGCTAAATTCAATGGACCCAGAGGCAAAGTTTTTCTCAGTGATTGACCTTAGCAACGTCTTCTTTAGCATCCCAGTGGATCCAGAGTCACGAGGATGGTTTGGGTTTACTTACAAGGGCATTAAACTAAGGTTTACGAGGCTCCCGCAAGGATTCGTGTGCAGTCCAACAATTTTCTCCCAGGCCATAACGTCAAATTTGTCTAAATTTAACCCCAAACATGGTAGCCAAATTCTGATCTATGTAGATGACATTTTGGTGACTAATAAAGACAAAGATCAGTGCAGAAGAGACACCATTGATTTACTACGTTTCCTAGGAGAGACAGGAAACAAAGTCAGCAAAAAGAAATTGCAGTGCTGGAAATCTGAAGTGAGATATTTAGGCCACATCCTCACTGAACAGGGCAGGAAAATCTCTGAGGACAGGAAGTCAGCAGTGTTACAGGCTCCCAAGCCAACAACAAAGAAACAAATGATGTCCTTTCTGGGTTTAGTTAACTACTGTCGTTCCTGGATTCTGGACTATGCAGTAATAACTAAACCTTTACAAAATTTAATCCATTCACAGCTCTTAAAAATGTCTGAAACCCTGAACTGGACACCAGAAATGGAGGACTCATTTGTTAAAATCAAAACTGCTTTAGTAACGACTGATGTCTTAGCATTACCTGACTATGCTAAACCATTTGTACAAACTTGTGACTCAAAAGCAGGGTTTATGACCAGAGTACAGAGTACTACAGCACCATGGAACTAAACTCAGACCTATAGCTTACTACTCAACACAACTTGACCCTGTAGCAAGGGCCACCCCCTGCTGTGTTCAAGCAGTAATTGCCGCAGCAATGGCAGTCAAGGCATCTGCAGAAGTTGTGTTATATCACCCACTAAAGCTATTAGTCCCCCCCGCTGTTCATGTACTGTTTTTACAGACCAACATGTCCTTTATGTCACCTGCTAGACACCTTTCATGTATGACTCTACTACTTTCACAACCACACCTGACTGTAGAGAGATGTACAACCCAGCTACTTTATTACCCATAGCTGAAGACGGAGACCCCCATGACTGTGTTAGCCTGACTGAGACTACTCACAAGCCCAGACCTGATTTAAAGGACACACCTTTGCCTACTGGACATGTAGTTTTTGTAGATGGCTCTGCAGCAAAGAACCAATTAGGTCAAAACTGCGTAGGTTACGCTATAACTACTACAACAGACATCTTGCGGAGTGGTAAATTACCCGCCAACTTCTCTGCACAGGCAGCGGAACTGCATGCTCTAGCTACAGCATGGGAAATGTTCACAGGACAGGATGTGAGAGTTTACACTAATAGCCAATATGCTTTTGGTTCAGTTCATCAATTTTGTCGTCAGTGGGAAAAACATGGATTTACCACAAGCACAGGAAAGCCTGTGACCCACAAACAATTGCTGCAGAAGCTGTTAAAAGTGGTCTTGTTACCCAAAACACTAGCAGTATGTAAATGTGAGGCCCACACGAGAGGAACGGATTCAGTATCAGACGGTAACAGACTATTGGATCTAGCCGCTAAAGCAGCAGCACAAGAGCAGGCACACACACAACTAGTCAACGCACTAGACACGACCTTGATGACATTCTAAAAGACAGACAAGAACAGGCCACTGACCAAGAAAAACAACTCTGGACACAAAAAGGAGCACAACTAATAGATGGACTGTACAAAGAACCTGACAACAAGCCATGGCTCCCAAAATCCATGTTCAAATGGGCAGCAGAAGTGACACATGGGCCTTGCCATGTGTCAACAGGAGGGATGGTGGACCAGGTACAGAGACAATACAACGCTTGTGGATTTAATACTTATTCAAAAAAATTTTGTAAACAATGCCTTGTGTGCATCAAGAACAATTCACAAGGATGTATGAGACCAAAGAGAGGAGTTTTTCCAGAACCTGAACATCCATTCCAGGTTATACACATGGACTTTATACAACTGAACAAATCTCAAGGGGTAGAATATTGTTTAGTGATTATTGATGTGTTCACAAAGTGGGTAGAAATCTTTCCCACAGCAAAACCTGATGCTTTATTGGTAGCCAAAGCACTCTGTAAACACATCATACCTACTTTTGGCATCCCACAGCTGATCAGATCAGACAATGGTTCACATTTTGTAAACAAAGTAATTGACAGGATTGGAGAACATTTCAAAATTAACCTGAAAAGACATTGTGCCTTTCATCCACAAGGAGCAGGCCTTGTGGAAAGAACGAATGGAACAATTAAAAACAAATTAATAAAAGCAACCAAAGACACAGGAAGACCATGGCCTGAATGTATTGACTTGGTGAAATTGAACATGCATATTTTACCAGCTGAAGGACAAACACTAAGTCCTTTTGAAATGTTGTATGGAAGATCATTTACATTACCAGACTTACAGCTTAAAGTGAAAAATGATCCAGACGCCTCTACTGATTTAATAACGTATATGAGAAAGACACTTGAACTGAAACAATGCAGAAGAATCAATGAACTGCCAGAAGGTCCTTCTTTTCCCCCACAGAACCTTAAACCAGGTGACCACGTCTTCATCAAAGTGATCAAGCGGAAGAGCTGGAACAGCCCCCGCTGGGAGGGACCCTTTAGAGTTCTACTTTCCACCCCAACGGCTGTGAAGGTGGAAGGACGCTCTTCCTGGGTTCATCTGTCTCACTGTAAGCTGAGAAATCATCTCAACACTGAGACGCAGGACTTCAAGACCTCCTAGACGCAGGACTTCTGTTGAAAGCAGTGACAACAACGGTGTTCTTACAGTAGATAAACTGCTGGGCACCGCTACGCTGAAAACAGGTGTTTTTACAGTTTTACTGGGCACCCATCGTTGACATCGAGGCAAGATGTCACCGGCTGAAAGACAGAGACTGAGAAAAAGATGCCAATGTTGTAATGTATCTTCTATTATGTGCTTCTTGTTTACACTTCTACTTGTGGTAGCACTGTTTTTCATCATTTGGCCTATACACACCACACCGACATCCATTAATGTGACTAGACCCACACGAGATGATCATTCTAATCACAAACCTACAGATAATGTTTGGTGGAAATTTATGAATTTCTCTAAAAACACCCTCAACATTACAGGTGATTGTTATGTGTGTTCATTAATAGCACACACTCATGATGAAACCGTTCTACTGGAGCCAATTCCGGTTGCCGCTAACAAAACTATGTGTGCTCTACTATCTTGGCAGTATTTGACTTTTAACAGTTCTCCTAGTACCTGGTGTAATGACTCATACCTTCTCCAACCTCTCAATCGGCGAGCACCCATCTATTTCTCTAATACAACCAATCAGACTAATGTAGGAGGAATACACGTAGGGCGAAAGCCTCAGAAAGCTCACCTCGCTTTTTCCCGCGAGTGCCAGTCCGGTTCCCACTTTCTAGGCCACTCCCAAGCCCAGGAGATAATTCCCATCCCCTCGTGGAATGTGACAGATAAATACCTAGGCCACCGTTGGGGTGTTAAACACGAGATAGCGGGGTTCATGATAAATATATTCACACTTAATGTGTCCGCTTTCCTGTCAGAACTGAACTACACTGTTACCCCCAAAACTAATCAGAATATGATAAATCTCTTCATGCCTGGGAACCAGGGTTTCCCTGCCCCCCAGAAGTATGTTTGGGTTTGTGGAAAATGAGTGTTTCTCTACCTCCCCAAGGAATGGTGTGGAACTTGTCACCTTGCCAAGTTAGCTCCCGCGATTAAGATTGTCAACTTCCAGGTTAAAAGTACTTGCACTCTAAACAAGCGCAGCTTCACTCCACCAGCCAAGTCCACGGCTTTTAAACAGAAACGGGACCCCCTTATTAGTGATGGGAGAGGTATTACTATGACTCTTCTCCCCTGGTATGGTAGTGGTTACCTGAGCCACAGACTCAATGAGGTCTGGTGGACCCTTGAGGACCTTACTGACGCTCTGTCTGATATTACAACACAGCTAAGAGATAACCCCGAGCTCCGAGCCATGCGAGCCATGCTTGTCTCTCATCAGATGGCCTTAGACTACCTCTTTGCTTCAGAGGGAGGCCTCTGTGCCAAGTTTGGTCCTGACCACTGTTGCACTTACATTCCTGACTTTACTGCTAACTGGACTCTTATCCATGACCGTGTTGCTGACCTTAAGGATTTCCTTACTTCTAGTCACGACTCCACTTGGTTTAATTTTGACTTATCCAGTTGGTTTACTTTCGGAACATGGTTCCAGATTCTTCTCAAAATCTTGACCCCAGTTCTTATAGTTATGTTTCTGTTCTGCCTATTCACCTCATGTGTGATCCCATGTTTCCGTGCCCTGATGGCTAAGATGATACAGGGCTCTGTCACTTCAGTACTTCATGCAGAGCAAATTCAACTTCTTATTCTAGACCAGGACGATGACCTGCCTGATGGCCATCTGGGCCAAGGATAAGTATTTTTCTGACTATTTCTTGTGTTTCACAAAGTTTAGTATCTCATTTCTCTATGTTTGCCAAAACTCCGCTTTATGAAGTATTTGCCTAAAACTGCACAAACAGAGGGGTAAATAATGAATGTTTTATTGTGAAATTTGACAAACAGGAGGGAAATGTTAGAACTTTGCAGTATGTTAGAACTTTGCAGTAAGTAAAAGTTGTCAAATTGTATATGACCAAAAAAGGCCAACAAGACTTTGCTAAGAAAGGGTCATTAATATTGTATGTGTGTAATTAACTGTCATGTAGCTGCACTCAGCCAGACATGTCAAGCCCAAGTGTTTATCTTAACTCACAGTTCCTGTGTTTAGGTTAGGTGCAGTTAAATGTACTGGTTTTTGTAACTAACTGCCAAACTCCGCCCTGCGTGGTTGGGGGCAGGCAGACTGTGTTTATGTTTCAATAAAACCAGGGAGAATTGAGGGGGCCAGTTGGAGATTCTGTAGACAGAGCTCTACAGAGGTGGAACGAGCAGTCAATGCCCCACATGCTGATTCTCCCCATGCATGTAAAAACTTAAGTTGAGTCTGACCAATTATTTAATTCACAAAACTGGTTGAAGGTTGTCTCAGAAATCTGATTGTCTCTACACTGTTTTGTGTATTGATTCCTTGACAAAAGCCCATTTAAAATTTGCTGTACAGTACCAATACATAGACTAATCAATCAAGTCACAAGCCTAAGTTTTAATGTGTAACAACAGTATTGCTCGTACACATCTTGACCCTCTCTTTCAGCTCATGCTGCCCTTAGTTGGCAAAGATTCTCAGGAAAAATGCTCGATAGTTAATAGTAAACACTAATCTATGACTGGTAAGTGATAAAAGCGTTGCAGAATTATACTTGGCACGCTCAATCTTTAACACATCTCAGGTTGCATCTTGGCCGCTCTGCAACGCAGGACTTTGAGAAAGCTGTCAATCTTGTGGGAATCTCGCCGGAAGCAGGACAACAGGAACTGGAAGTTGATGAGTTTTGAGAGCCTGTCTGGGCCGAGGTCATCACCTCCTTGATAGGGCAACAAGGAGATCACCTGGGCTGCTGGACCCATCTAGTGAAGAGAATAAGAAAAAACTGAAAAACCTTTACTTTTACTCTGTATTTGAATTATTGAAGCTAATGGTTTGTCTCCTGACCTTTCCGGACAGAATATTCAGACCATCTACCAGGTTCTTGGAGTTCTCCCGTAGTTCCTGGATCTTGCTGGAGATGGTGTTTTGGGATGGATGAGACAGGGTGTTGGTATTATCTGACAGGACTTGCAGGGGGTACATCCAGGCTTGGAGCAAGGACCGGACCAGGGACAGCAAGTTATGCTCCTGGTGAAATGACAATATAGGATGTTACGGGACCACAAGATGATGCTAGAACAGGAGTCTCCAACCTTTTTTCCTTAGAGAGCTACTTTTACAAAATGAAAATGGCAGGGAGCTTGTTTGTAACATTAATTTTTATAGCTTATTTCAACGCAAACAAAATTTGTTTTCTTTAGCCAAACCATTAACCCTTAAACTTATACTAGAGTCCACAACTCATTTTGTAATAAATATTACAAAAAACATTTAGTTCATCTGAATGTGCATTTTCTATATGCATCATATGAACTTAAATTATTGTATACATTCTTTGTACTTAAGTATTCAAAAGTAAAAAAAAAAAAAAAAATTCTTATATCAATAAACTGCTCAATATGATGCTTTAATCTTGTAAATTCTGCATTCTTCCTTTGCGTTTTTACAGTTATTCAATCTATCTAGTCATCTAAATGCTGCTTCTTTTCCTACTGTCACCCACTTCTGTATTTGTGCACTCCTCTCTCCTTCTCACAAGGTCATTTCATCCAATCAGAGGAACGCCATGTTGTTAAAATAATAACATGATGACTGCTTCATCATCAAACTTAAAACACCCATAAAAGCCAGTACTGCCAAACCATTGGTCCATAGAGGTGACAGTGCGTTAACCATGGCAGCTTCGAGACTCTGGAATGAGCTTCCTCTGCACATCAGACTGACCAAGTCAATTTCTGTTTTAAAGTCCCTTTTTAAAACTCATTTATTTTCTATGGCTTTTAAGTAAATCTGAGAGTTGAATTTTGCTATATTACTGTTGCATTTATACTTATTTATTGCTGTTTATTATTTTATTTTTGTGCCTCTGTGTTTTATACATAGACTGTAAATAAACATGAATGTAATCCGCCCATTGGTCCCCTATTCACCAATATTATCAGGTAGTAAAAACTTAGCTCTAGAGACAGGAGCCATCTTATGTACCAGGCTGTAAACATGATTTTTATACTTGTAAAGTCACCATTGGGTTTTTTATCCTTATATTTCTGCGTATATCGCTGTATTTTGCTTAAAATTGCCATTTGGTGGCGCCTTTACTCGAGGACCGTTTAAGAGGTTCCATGAGAGAGGCTTGGTTTTATATCATTGTTTAGTAAAAGAGTGTGTTCAGCACTGTGTTGTTTTTAAGGTGCTTTATAAATAAAGTTGGAATGGATTTGTGTTTATTCTTACACTGTTACACTGACAGCCATCATGTTGTTTCTTCAATGGTTTCTTTAAAGGTGGTATAAAAAGACCATGTTCCTATGTTTTCTAAATGACCCCAATCTCTGAAATGGAGCTCTACTAAAATGTTTAAAAAGACGCCGAACATTGTCCTGATGTCCACTACAGAGGTCCACTATTTTTCAGATAAAAATGATATGTGATTTTAAACTAAAATATAAAAAGAATGATTATTAATGTTATGCTTATATTGGAAATTAACATAAACAAGGCCCCACCCCCAAGCCAGCGGTGTAATTTGAAGCTACACCTTTTTAAAAGACAATCAAAAAATTAAATAAAGTCATGTTCCTTAACACCATAAAAATACATATATATTTTTAATGTGGTCAGATAGCTGAAAAAAAAAGTTTTGTTTTTTTAGTTTCTACCCAATCTTCTTCTACCAGCATAAGAAGAATCCTGCTGCACTACAAATGTGGGTTGTGTTTTGGGAAGGGTCATCCTTGGCGTTAAAAAATAGACTTTCACAATGTCCAAACAAACCCTGAAGCTGAACTCCCCCATAAGTGTGTTTGTCAAAGAAGCTCACTTTGAGAAGTGTGACCACAGGACCATCATTAACACCAAAAGATAAAATCGCAGGCGATGTTGTCAAAACAGGTGAAGTGGAAGCTGAACTGTGCATCCAGAAACACATGACTTGTTACAACCAAAACATTGCATCATGAAGGAAGAACTATTCAAACCTAATGCAAATACTGTCATTGGAGTGAGATTGGACAGGTGCTGAAAGAGTTTACGGTCACCAAACTACCCCAAAATGAAAGAAGAATGCAAAAATTGTTTAGACTTACTGAGACTTGGAGAGCCTGCTCCTTGTCAGTGGGTATCTGCAGAGCGGACGTGTGGCACATGGAGGGACGAGGCATGGTGACTCGGCCAATAGGAGGAAAATGGGAGTTCTGGACAAAAAGAATCAGTTTGCAATTTTCAGAAAGGTTAAATTAAGTTAATAGGTAAAGCTACAGTCATGAGTGTAATGTGAAAATTGAACTGGAAAGGTTATGACATCCCAGTTTAACATGTCTGTGTGCTTCTCTAAAGGCACTGACCATCTCCTGGGTGAGCATCGTGCTGAGGGAGTGCATTTTGTCAGAGCGCTGAGAGGCCCGGTCCAGCAGGTCACTGATGGGGACGGCCCTGCACACGGTCACCATGCATCCCACTGCGGGACAGACCAAACAATACACAACAGTATTTATTTGACAATAGTCTCAATAATATATGTCGTTATTATTTACAATTCTCTTTTAATATTTTCATTTAATTCAACTGAATAAGCCAGTGGTTCTCTTCACAGCATGTACCACGGCACAAAATATTTGAAAATATTGTTTAAGTAAAATACGGTAGTGTTGGCCAAATTGTTGGGACAATGTTTACACAGCATACACTTTCATTCCTATATGAATATTATTTGAATGTTATCCATACTTGCTTTTTGAGATCTGGACACCTCAGTTTTTAAAGATAAGGGTCCAAACATTATGGCTAACATAGTAAAAAAAAATAGAGTATATCTTTGCAAACATTTAAGGCTTTGAATGATTATATGACTACTATTATTATTTTGACATGAAAATTGTGAATATTTGACAATAGATATGAACAGAATTGTATTTTTGTGACTTGATTCAGTTAATTATTGAAATAATTATAACCATTTGATTTCTAACACATCAAACGGGAAATTAGCCTATATACATGCATTCAATGATATTTTGAATATGACGATGCATATATTTGCATTTTCTATTTGTACAGTATTTTTAATAGTGCATTAGGACTAGTATGACATTTTTAACATTTTATAAAATTATAAAAGACTTGAACTAGAATGTCTACTTTTCAAGTTGGTACATCTATTTGTTTTTTTTTCTTCTGAAGACCAAAAGCAACCATCTAAAGCACTGGTTCCCAAAGTGGGGGTCGCAAGATGATTTCCAGATATATCTATTTTTTTTATGATTTCATTTATTTATTTATTTATTTTTATGATTATTATTTTTATATATTTTTAAAAAGGTTGTAATGATGCAAGTATAAATTTAGGATAATTAAAATAAACTGAAAGTAAAACTTTGTAAAACTTAGTAAAACTTTGTTTGCTCCGATTAGCTCCGACAGTTAAGTGACGGCATGTTGCCAAGTCCGCGGGCTACTTTTAAATTCCATTTTGGGCAAAACGCATAGTATAATAAAATCACCAAAACAAGTCTTCATGTTAAGAATGAATAGTACACAAACATTTCATTACAACATTACATTTAAAACTGTAAAAACTGTCTTTCCTTCTTTTTTTTTTTAAATAAAACATTCATTAATTATTTTATTATAAACATACTGTCTTAAGTGCACCCCTTTATAATCATAAATGAAATAATAATAGATAAATAAATACATTCCAAAAATAAATACAATAGGCCAAATAATAATAATTTGCATGTGGGCTACATGCATTTAGAAGAAGAAAAGAGGAACAAAGAAATGAAAAGTCAGTCATACCCCGGGGTCATGGATCGTCAGCATTCTAATAGTGGGGGTCGCGGTCTGAAAAGTTTGGGAACCCCTGATCTAAAGTAAGTTAATTGACACAAGTTAATTGATTACTGAATGTAACTCACCTGTCATTAAGAATTTGCAGAATATAGTTCCTTGCCGGGCCATCTCTGTTCCTGTTTGCTGCTGTTTGGTCCTGACTGGTCTTCACTTCTTCTTGTCTCCTGAAAGTCAACATTGCCTCCATTTTATAGTTGCTTTGCTTGGTCCAGTTTCTAATGAGCAAAATTGTGAAGGAGCTTTGAATGGATGCAACAGGATACAGGTCCGTTGCCTCGGTGTGTGCATTGGTGCAAGAGGTGTCATGGAGGTGGAAAAAACAGCTTGATCTTAATTAGATCAATGAATAAAAACGCAGGCCTGTACACAGTGTTTTGTAATAACACTAATGTCATAACTTTATTCATTCTGGTGTCAAATGGTCAAAATAATATGCGTCATTTGTTCTCAAAGTTTTTTAATAAGATGATAGATAGATAGATAGATAGATAGATAGATAGATAGATAGATAGATAGATAGATAGATAGATAGATAGATAGATAGATAGATAGATAGATAGATAGATAGATAGATAGATAGATAGATAGATAGATAGATAGATAGATAGATAATATACTTAAAATAGTTGATTTAAGTGTAAGGGAACTGTTTAACTGACACATCCACAAACCCTTTAATGAAAAAATATAACTTAAAATGCAATTGATGAGGTATGGCCACAATAGAGTAATCTAGTGGAGAGGTATGGAAAATAATAATAATAATAATAATAATGAGTGACAGGTACTAAGTACAAAGGAGGCAAATACATTCACCAATTCACAGCCATCTTATTTCTTTTATTCATTTATTACAGCCACAAGACAACACTACAGAATACACTCCCTTCGGACACTACAAGAATAGGTTTTATTAACACGCTAACATAAGCTAGGTCACAGTGTAGTTTAAAAATGATGGCACAAATATCAAATCCTCTCTGCAGGCAAGAATTATTATTGCGTGATGTAAATATAATGCCCTACATCAAATTAACAAGTGAACTACATGCTTAGAGCGGGTGCACATAATACCTGCGTTTTATTCATGGCAGGCTAACAGGTTCACAGCAACACCAAAGAAATGCCACTTTTGGATTTTCAACATAGTTTAAAAAATGAACTTTTTCCAACCAGAGAAATCTAATTATTAATAAGATAAATAATGAGCACTGACCCACAGCGTAACTTTGAAGGCTCCTCTGATTTTATCACCTGCGACTGCAGCTCTAATAATGGCAACACCCTGACACACAAACAAACTTTTTAGTTTTTGCTGGTTGCTGGTTTTGTCTTTCTTTGCAAAAACAAGGGTGTTTGTTTTGGTGTTTGAATGTCACCCAGCACGAGCCAGAGGGCCTTTGCTTCATGTACAAGCCTGTGCAGATGCATATCATAGAGAAGAGTTAACACAATGGTGTAATACGACATGTATGGTGGAGTCATCCCAATGCAACGTTAAAGAGACAGGCTCCATACATGACACATGTGTAAACCCCTCATCCGCTGCGCTCCTTAAACTTAAATCCTTAAACGCAGAATCTCAAACAGCAGCTTCTTTTTTAGACTGTTGTTGGCTCCTTGCACTTCTTTAACTCTTTCTTTTTCTCTTCCTCCTCCTCAATTTCTCTGCGAGTGTCAGCTAGGCCCCTGCCAGCACATGTCCGTACGCACATGCACACACATGTCATAAAGTATTGCAACACACCCCCTTCTCACATTCACTGCAGAGCCCCCAGGCATTCTCTGCACACACTTTTGACCTGGACTGAACTCAGGAGCAGGACATCCTATCTGCAGTTAGGTGAGAGCTCAGAGCTTTGTTTTGTGGTTTGTACATGGTGTTCTCTCTGCCCATGTTCTGTGGACATTGTGGAGCCCACTTTAACTTGCTGCACACACCAGCTTTACCAACTAGAAAAGGCTTGATGTTTGCAGATTTAATGCATGCATGAGTAGGCATAATTTCTGTAAAAGCAGCTGCAGAGCTTTTTCCACTCACTCATTTCATTGACATTTAATGCTAATGTAATTTAGCCACAAGTCATGTTTTAGGAATATGAATGAGCTCTTGCATGAGATTATACTTCATTAGTGGCGGTGACATTTTAAAATCACAGAAATAATGAAGAAAGTAGGAATAAATGTAGTAAATGTCTCTATAGATCATGTGACACGTGTTGAAAAAGTTTCTTTGAATGGCGTCCACTTTGTTCATAGCATTTAATTTATTCAGTTGTTGTTTTAACTTTCTAATATTGTGCAATTTGGTTCTTATGCAAATAAGCAATAGTGTATTTGATCGCATCAACACTGTTAATCAAGTCAGCAATGTATGACAATGACAAATATTTTGATTTACCCTTTAAAGTGTGGCATTTTTCAGGAGAGATAGAAAACACACTTAAATCATTAATGGGAGCAGATTAAATTACAAAAGCTGTAATTTAATACAAAATTGTTCTCAGTTGTGCTTTTAGTCAGTGTGTTTTACTTCAGTGTCATTCAGATGGGTTTACAGGGGCCTTATCTTATCTGAAAAGTAAATAGGACATTGTCTAAGAAAAAGGATCAGATATATCGAACAGCCGGTTTATTCTCACCAATAAATGAAATCTCAGTATGTTGAGTAGTTACACACGTGGACAAAATTGTTGGTACCCTTCGGTGAATAAAAGAAAAACTCACAAAGGTCACAGAAAAAACTTTATTCTGACAAAAGTAATAATAAATAAAAATTCTATGAATGTTTACCAATGAAAGTCAGACATTGCTTTTCAACCATACTTCAACGGAGTTATTTTACAAAATAAACTCATGGAACAGACCACGTGTGACAGACTGATGCTAACCTCATTATTTATATATGTCCTTGGGCACTATGTCCTCTCTTTTAAATGCTAATTAACAATGAGGGACTGTATGCCTCTTCTTAAAAATGATAAATAACCTAAAGTTATGGGACGTTAAACATTTTCATCCATAAAAATGAAGGTTAGGGTCAATGTTCAACACAAGACAAGCAACAATAATTCCAGTCCGGACACTGACAAAGCTTGGTACTGTAAAAAAAACAAAAAACAAAAACAAATGTACAATGAAAACCCTAAAGTCCCTAAAATCAAATGTATGTTGACACACAAAAGCAAAAATGCAATCAATAAATAATTAAAAATGGAACCATAATGACTGTAAAGGAAGTTAGGTGTGTGTCCTTTTGTCATTGTTTTGCCCCAAAACACATTCTCACAGTGTCCTGTCACTGTAGTGTTGCATTATGGTCTGCCAGGAGCGGCAGTGAATCCTGCAGCCACACTGATGACCACTAGATGGCCTGATTCAACAGACCAAAAAGTCTCCCTTTGAGAATGTGCTCTGAACTGGAACACATGTTAAAGCAGAGTACTACACGGTGTACAACATTAATATTAAGAGGGTTTTACCTATGGCAGTTTTCAATTTCTGTGCTATTTATATTTACACTGCAGTTAGTTCTAATCTGGTCTGGCAATTTTTTACCATCTCAAAAAGGAACGTCAATCTTTGAGTTGTCACCAAGACCATAAATAGCCCCCTATTTCTGTTCCGTCCACCTTATGGTCAGTGAACCTTGACCCCTGCCCCTACCCCCTTTACCCACCCCTAATCGTTGTGTACACACGTGTGCTGCCCTCCTCACATGTTTATTCCCTCCCACCTCCCCGTGTGTCCCTCCTCCCTCCACAGGCACGCTCTCTTTTGCACTCTCTCTGTATGCTTGTCTCCCTTTGGGATCCATAGGCATTGGGAAGACAGCAACAAGACAGGACGCACACTACAGACATGTCAGACTCTGAGACCGCCGTTGCCCCCACCGAGACCCCTGTTCCTGCTGCCTGTGCCGCCATCAAGGCTGACCTGGACAAATGGTGAGTGACCGGGACAAAGTTAGAGGCTTGGTACTTTACACAAGAAGTGCGTTGCAATTCCAAAATGCATCATAGAACGCTTGTGCAATCCTTACTTTAGTTGTTTGGGTTTGTAGGGGTGGTTCTCGAAGCATGAGTTGGGGTACACAAGCACTAAACACTTAGAGACAGACTTGCCTTTACTCTTATTCCACTCTTGTTCCATCTTTTTCTTGTTGCACCTTGAGGCAACCAACATTCTTCCAGTTAATCCAACTTTAATGAAAGATTCAAGGGTTCTTCCAAATTTGTGTGGTTTGTAAATGCTTAGTGTACGCAATAGCTGAATCCCAAACCCAAATCCAACCATAACCAAACTTTTAGCAAAATCATTGCAAGAAACCAGATAATGCAAATAGTTCTGTATTCAAGCGAAATTAAGTTTGACAATCTTGGATATACGCATCCTTAAATACACTTTACCAAAATGGAGTCTCTTGAAAGACACCATGGTTAGCGCTAAAAGGCAGCGATAGCCACAAAACTATCCCGATAGCATGTGGGAATTTAAACGAGTATGACAACCCAGCTGGACCCATGGGGCTTGATTGTGGCAATTTGGGGTGTAAAACTGGGGAGATGTTTGATTCCCATCCGCACGCATGGATGAAGGCTGGGAATCTGCTTGCGTCACCAGCAGCCTCCATTTTTCCCAGAGTGCCTTGCGTTCACCTTGCTGTGTCAATGAGGATGAGTGCAAGGGACAAGAATACCACTTCAATGGGGGATTTGGAGCATTTATGTCCAGTAAGCACTCCTCCACATAGAGTATGACACAACATTTTAAAGCAAATCCAGCCAACGCTTAGCGGTGTCACAACCTATTAACCCTCCACAACTTCACCCTGGAACAGGCTGTTTTGACATACAGCCATCGCCTGCCCAGCTGAGGCTGTCAGGTCTTAGCAAAGGCACTAACCAGAGCAAAAGCCTTGCATCTTGATAGTTCTTCAATACTTGATGATAGCTTTGGATTATTTTAAAGGTTGTTGTGGTGTCACGTGTGGTTCTGCAGATAACCACCATTTCTTTGAGGCTGGTGAAGTCTTGCGCCCAAGTCAGACTGTGAGTCCATGATAAAGTAGAGGCAAGTGTGTGAGGTTTTTTGATAAGACAGCAGTGTGATGTAAAAGAGAAGGGCAGGCCTCGGCTCTTTGTTTCATCTTGTGTGGACAAGTTCCAACTTGGTCCTAAGACATTTAAGCTCATTCTAATAAGATTACAATTAAACCAATACTTCTTTAGCACTTAAGTAGTGTCATCTCCACCAGTGTTTTTTTTAATGAGAACCCATTCAATGATAGCAGCTTGTTGCAGAAGTCAAAGGAATGTCTATGCTGGTAATATATAGGGTCTCTCAAAAGCGTGAAGACATCCCATTATGTAACATGACTTTACACAGTGAACATCAGCAAAACCTGAACCGTGACCTTGAGAGGTCAAAAGCCATGTGGCAACAACTCCAGTGAATGCATGTTAATGGCTTTCATGTGATTATCTGTAGTGCCACAGCGAGGTCCTCGTAGAAGACAAGTGGTTGTTTAACCTTGACAAATTCTCACCTGGAAGAATTTTCAACCAGGCTCAATAGAAGAAGCGCTAACAAAAAGTTGATCCTGAGATGTTGGTTTGATAAAGTTCTTTAAAGATAATTTTGTTGCTGGATAACTTAGGTCTTCAGGTTAAACATTTGCCCTCATGATATTTGGTTGAAGGGGTCATGGCTGTCAAAGAACAATTTCTCCTTTTAACCTTGTTTGAAAAAGTACTTTGTTTGCATCAGTAACCTTTATGTTCTGTCATTAACCTGTTACTTTCCAATGTTCAGATGGTGGGCGCTCTGACTGATTGTCCCATTCATTTATTTAAGAATCACTCTGAAGTTAGGTGACAGTGGTAAAATTTCCCTGACTCAGCTCCCTGTTAAACTCTGCCCCAGACCACAAGAACAGGTGCTAACTAGAACTACGATGTATGTTGTTAGCATAATAAGTATAAGTCTGGACCTCCTACATTATTGCATCATTCCCTACACGTCCTGCTAACCTTAAAGATTGTTGTGTGTGTAATGTGCACCACAAACCATGAGTATTTATAGACAGAATCTTTTCTGGACAGTGTGGACCACTGTGACTGTATGTGCAGGATACCATGACATGTTCCCTTCTGTATATCACATTACTGCTCCCTCTGACACCTGCTGCATTTAACTAGGACTTCAAAAAGAGGGCTTCACATTCAGTCTAAAGGAGGTGGCCATGGTGGCTCTGGGCCCTCATGTGATCGTAACAAACATCTCAAACAAACATCATGTTAGTTAGATTATTAATTCAGGGCATGGTTAGGTCAGACCATCCTTTACCTTTTTGTTTCATTCACTCCTTTACTTCTTTCACAGCTGTAGTACAGTAGTTGTGACCTTCACAAGGTTAAATTTACAAAGTCACCTCACAGAGATAAGCTACAGAGCACATGTCTGTTTAAGTAAATACAGTGTGTTTGTCCTTTAAATATTGTTCATATGTTCATATAGTTGAGCTTTCACTAGGTCCTTCTTTATATTCTGCATTAGGTTTTGGTAACATTGTCTATTGTAAACAAAGGTATATTCTTTCCAGAGCATTACTGATAGAGTCCAATTCAAGTTTTATTAACAAAAAATAAATAAATAAATAATAATCAGATGTGAACATTTTCAATAAATATTCATAGATAGGTTTCATGGACACTTGAAACCTGGCCAGCCAGACCCATTCACTTCACAGAGTAAAATGGGTCTGGTATCCCTCCGATTGACAAGTATTTCCATTGCTAGAAATCGTTTAAAAATGTTGTTGGTCCATCTATGGATGTTGGTACAGAAACCAGACAAATTCTTAGCCTAAAATAGAAGGAAGTAAAATGGACTCCTCAATTCTAACCCTTTCTCTTAACTTAACCCATACTTTCTCACACACTAGTTTAGCTTTATTTGTTTAGTATATGTTAATACCTAATGAGATGGGTAGCTGCAAGCTAATATTTACCATTTATGATGTATTTGAAAGCAGTATTTGCCGACGAGCCTGTGAACTTTGAGGCTTGTGCCATTTTCTATGAGTTTCCCATACACCGGGCTACTCACTCCCCTCCCTTCCCCAATACTTTCTATACACACTGCTGTCTCAGTTACTCATTGTTAGCAGTTGTATATGCAAACAGGCATTTACATTCTTGCCGGTGGAGACCGTGCTGGTTTTCTGAGGAATCCAGTGACACGGCAGAAGTCAGTAATAGGAGTGCTGTTCTGAAGCTAACTATGTGTTAGACAGGCATGAACAGAATGAGGAAACAGGAAAAAGAACTCCAAAAGGCCTGGAATTACAGAGCTATAGAATGAATGATATAATGTCTGGCTCATTTTTGGCTTGTGTGTCCTCTTTTACTGCTGCACCTGCTAATCAGTCTATTATGTATGAGGTAGGCCCCAGCTCAGCCATAATTGAACAATCACTTCCTGAAGTTAAAAGCATGACGTTACCCAACACTTCAGACATGATCAAACATGTGTTCAGACCAGCTAGTGGTTGTCATGCCAAAACAGCTTTGCCCTATGACCCTGTAAAAATGACCCCTGCCTCTCTCAGGAGATGATGTCATCAGCCCCTCCTCTTTAACATGAGATTATCCTCTAGGATGCCCTCTCTAATCTTCAACCCAAGGCCCAAACCCATTTTAAAATGACCTGCCTATAGTAACATTAATATGTACAGTATGAGGATAACACGAGTATGTAACGAGTAGCTAACTTTTACTGTGGCAGGTTTATTATAATTTACTACACTGCCTTTGGGTCATACTCTTTGATTTACACACATATGCATTCAGCAGTAGAAAAAAAATCCCATTGACTTCCATTTCCTGACACACCTCTATAGCACCCTTACTAAGCAACCCGCTCCTCATTCCCTCTGGCAAAGCAAACCGCTGAGTGATAATCTGCTGCAGCCAGCTGTCTGTTACATCACCAACCGGCATCTAGTGACTTTATTGGAACAAGCAGCAGAGGTGGTCTTGTGTCCGTATATATTCCTAAAATTTCAGAATGGATCAATGAGCTTCAAAATGTATCAAAAACGTTTTTCTTTATGGCTTACATTGAGTTAAGTTTTATATAGCTTTTTATCCATTAGCAATAATAATAGAGCCACGGCTAATTAGCAAACAAGATTGCTAATTGTAGCTAAACCATCTAGTCTTGACTAAAGATAACCAAAGCCATCAAAAAATACTTGAAGTATTGTCAATACTAAAGAATGTTTTTGGCGTTAATTATTAGCATTAGTTATGTTTCATAAGCCCTGAAGTAATTTACCACACCTCTACAGTTCTACAACAAGACACAACACATTTAACAAGACTTGGAACAAGACTTGGATCTGCCTTTGGACATTTATGTCACCTTTGAGAGAGCAATGCTAGTTGTTTTTCCTGTTGGGTTTGCTAGTTGCTTCTGCTACAAATCTTTTGCTTCATGAGTCCCACAAAATAACTTGGAGTTTGAGTGTGTTTTTTGATACAGAATGAATCCTAGTCCATTCCTTTTGACTGCCATTTAGTTTTATCACATTAATTATTATGTATTGTTTTTGGCAGCACCCTTCTTTTTTACAGCCAGTTAGCAGCTATGGTAGCCCTGCAGGAACATATTGTTTTCTATGAACAAACCTGATGGAAACGGGTCAAATGATAAGTTCACATAAAAAGTATAAATTTAATATAATATAAATCAGTGTAGGTCATATATTTTTTAAAGCCTTTATGTATAAAAAATAATCGTAGTAAATGACATGGATTTTATACAATGCTTTATCACTAACTAGGCACTCAAAGCGCTTTACATTAAGCTTCCATTTACACACCAGCAGCACTGTTTGAACACCACTGGAGGAAAGGCACTGGAGGTGACAGTTCAAACCAGGGAGAGCTGGAATCGAACCACCCACCTTCCAGCTATAGGACTACCACTCTAGCCCTGAGCCACTGCGCCCTAGTACTTAGTTTGTCCTCTCTGGGCAGTTGTAGAAACAGGAAGTGAAGGCTTATTCCACTAAATTCTATGGGGCTATTTAAGCCAGTTTAGACGGATGTGTTCGGTTATGTTCAACTGTCTGCGACAACACTTGCACATTTAAGTACCGGAAAATATTAAATTAGGCTAGAAAAATTATGTTGTAATGCTCAGTCAAGCCAGAATAAAGATTAGATGATTGTGTTTGCTGGGTCCAGGCTGTGTTCAGGAGGGATCAGAGCTGTGTGGTGGATGCTTACATGTCATTAATACAACAAGGAGGGGCCTGCTCTGAGCGTGCGTCTATGTAACACAAGACCCTGTGGGATCACCCTCCTACCGCCGTGTCCTGTCATGTCTATATTATCACACAACCTCTCATTCTATAGAGCCCTACCAAACAGATGGGTGCAACACTGTCGGGCCCCTCCTCCCTCTCCTCGCTCCTTCCGCTCCATCACTCTAATGCACTATGGCAATGTTGGCTAAGTGTTCCCTGCTGCATGGGAGCCTGACATAATCTAGCCTGTATACTCAGCATCCCCTTGCCTTTGGTCCTTTCCTTCTCATCACAGATAGTCATAGAATTGCCAGTTCATTGCTTTCTTCCACTTTAGAGCATGGGACATGTACAGTATTATATATGCAGCGTTTTGTAAGTAGATTTGTAGCATGTTGACATGTGCACGTTTTGCTTTTGTTTCTAGTAAGTCTTTCTTAATTTTAATTTTTTTTTTCCTTTTGTTGAAGGAATTGTGCTAGCACATGAAGCAGTGTTGCAGTCTGATTTGTCAACAGAAATATTTGGATTGGGATTGCACTGTGAATCCTCGGACTCTAGGACGATTCTGTTGTCCAGTCCACTTTTCAACACCCCTTTTCTATGTCTTTCTCTCAGAAATCATGTGCCACATTTGTTGCATTTGCACTCAAATTTAAGTCTTGACACATTACTAAGTTGTCATTGTTGTGTTTTGCAGCGTGGCAGAGAAGGGAGCCGAGGGCTGCAAAGATCTGCTGGAGGCCTTTGCTGCTTGTGTAAAGAGTGCAGCTGAGGGGACGTCATGAGGAGTCGCCCTCCATCCTCACATGTGAGCGTTGTGGTTTATACATAAGGCTGTATTATGTAATGTAACAGAAAGCGTTAGTCACGCCTCTTCTGGGAAACCCTATGGATCAGCAAAGGAAGTCAAGGGGTAATATAGTAATATTGAAGTTATACAATTGATATACATAGACAAAGTTATATAAAGTGGGGAATTAAATAAAATGTGCCAAACTGAATTATTTAATGCTAGTTTAAACAAACGCCCTACAAGATGTCATCTATTGTAAGTGACAGTTCAGAAAACGTTATGACACAAAATCCATGTGTCTTTATAAAAACAATGGCTTTCTTCATAATAAATATTGTCGTGACACAACGGGAATAAAAAATAACGCTACTCCTTATTGACTGAATTTAAGAAATCTCTGTCTCGGAACTTATTATGGCCACGAGGAAGAGGCGGGACTTAGGCTTTACATAAAAAGTAGTATTTGTACTATTACATTGCCACCGGGACGCGCAGACCTCCCCTGACTCGGCACACTTAGCAGCTCAAACACAGGGAGTAGAAATAGGCCAATACACTGGACCCTAGAGTTGAATTTGTACACAATGTACTAAAATGACCCTACCGTTTCAGAATAGTTTTTGAATAGTTTCCTCTGGAAAACAAACAACACAGTCAGTCTGTAGAGGGATCTGCGCCATCTAGTGGCTAAAAGTTACATAGTATCTTTAACGTAAAGTACTGTTGGCTAAAAAAAAGATATTACTTACTTTTCCTTTATTTGACAGACTTGTAATCAAACATGGTCCTGACTTCCTTAATCACTTACAGGTCCACTGCACTGTCCTGTAAGTTCCCAGCATTCCCTTCTGCACAACAGCACTGGACTGAATGATGACAACTTGGATGATGGCGATAATGGCGGAACAAACGCTGTGTTGATTTGAGTTTTTTGGGGATCTGGCAGCAGTACCATGTCCTTCCCTTCCTTCTGTCTTACCTACCCTGCTCCCCCCAGTCTTACGCCCTACCCCCGACCTTCTATGGCCGACTTACAGTACACTTTTTGATTCCACGGAGCTGATGGGCCGTACTGTCAACTGTTGACTTGAGATGAATACTTATATAAATAAAAGTATCAAATACTTGATAGAAAAACAAACTAAGGGTTTTGCGTCATTTGTTATTATAATGCTGACATTAACAAAAAGCTGGTTCATGTTATTAACACAGGTATGAATGAATTTGTAAATGTTTTTGCAAAATTAAGTAGGGTTTACCTTCATTCAACCCATAGACATTATAGTCATAAAGATAATAATGTCACATTTATGGTTCTTGAAATATGACTCTCTAACTGCCACATTATAGAGATTTATAAAGTGAAGTAATTCTAATAAAACACATGCAGATGTCTGGACTAAACCAACCACAACTTAATAGAAGGCATGTTATTTTTGGTGTCATTGTGTGGCAAATGTGCAGATAATTGCAGTTTCACACCCGTGAACAGCTATGGGAGCTCTGGAGGGACATGCTGTTGTCGATGAGCAAACCCAGTGGAAATAGGTCTGGTGGTGATTTAATTTTGAAACGGATTTAGTTTAACTGTCCCAAACGTTCAGCAAGAATGTGTGCCCAAAAAGAAATATGAGTCAGCTTTTCCCCCACTAGTACTCAGTCTGTCCCCCCTGGGCACCCGTAGGAACAGGAAGTAATGGAACTCCCCCGTTTGGGTCTGTACCCAATTTGAATGAAAAATGGCTTTGCTCATGCTCAGAACCTTTGCACATTGATACGGCAACACCACTTACAAACAGTATATAATATTCACTCAATCTAATGATCTATCTAACTTTGTCATTTAAATATAGCTTTATTATCAAGTAACAATACGAGAAAAAAAACAATACAGTATAAATATAGCAATTTATTTTAAAAAATGTATTTAATGATTTCTTTTTGACACACAGAGGAGCTTGTTAGACTATTTCTAGCAAAAGTTTCAAAACAAATGTAATGTTGTGAGGCTAACAGACAGAATAAAATCAGACCCCACTCAATAACAGTAATATAATTGTAACACAAAACTAAAGCGAACCAGTCGCATTTAAGCCGAACTGACCCTATGAAAACTGAGCCCAACATTTATTACGGCTCTGTTATATTTTTTAGAAACTTTTACACATCTTTTGTAAACATTTATAAAGGAGAGAAATAGTTTGTGCACATGCCCCATGAATATTTCCTAGTTTTCTTTCCTGATCCCATCATTCTGCTAAAGGTTATCTTTAAGGCTATCTTTAAATCTATAGTCTATCTAAGTCTATCTATTTTGATGTAAGCATATGTGTTGCATTTTGATTGACCATTTCTTCACCGTTTTACAACTACCTTAGATTCTGAACTGCATTTTGTAAATTTAATGCAGCAATTTAGTATTATTTCTTCATTTCACAAATATAGGCTATAGATGGCTACATTGATGCAGGTAAACAACAGAGGGTGGCATGTACTGTTCTTTAGCTACAGTTGGGACACTCACAAACTCATCAACATTCCTCAAACCAAATGACTAGAATGCAGTTTATGATGATTGATGTTTACATATTAACTCTTTGGTGTGCACTACCTCACTTTACAACCTTTTTAGGTACTAGGTAAAGGTTTGTAGGACACTCTGTCAGCTGTCTTTCTGTCCACAGGGTCACTTTGGGCTGTTTTGCCATCACACTACATTCCCACATTTGCACTGGCCTGTCACTCCCAACCCCCAAAGCCAGTTTGTACAAGCTAACATTACATAACACTATTTCTGTTTAGTCTGTTATAGTATTTCTCTTCTTGTAACTGCCTTCCGTTGCATAATGTAAGAATGAGCAACAAGGGAAGCCACGGCCTAGTTGAGGAAGTATTTAGACAAAATTAGCCTGCAGGTGACTTATCACAAAACAGTGATTGTTTGACCAATCAGAGCAGACTGGGGGTCACATGTTTAGCCATGTTTGTCTACCAGTTTGAACTTATGGTATTGTTTATATCGATAAAAAAAAGTGTAGAAAATATATTGCTACATTTAAGAACAAATACTTAATTTCTCTGTTTAGATCTGAATATGAATCTTGATCACTGGGCTATGTTTTAAGCTAAGATATTCTCATATCTACAAAAATCTGTGATAAAATGGGACAAACGTTGAAAGACCATGAGTATTTCTGAGTGAACACAAGAGTGAAGACACACTGAATGGTGATGTAACAGTGTATAAGTGTAAACAGCATATGGTTGCTATGGTTAAATGTACAGACATTCACAAAAGCACATGTGAGTAACCAAAAGAAAAGGATTTGATCTAAATGACCTCCTGTTAAACTTGTTTTTAGTACGAGACCTGTAAACACATTTGACCTAAACACGGTGATAAATTGCCCTGAACTGCACCCCAGTGGCTCCAAGGGTCTCATCCTGGAGAGGAATGCCAAAGCAGAGACGGTGGAGGAGGAGGTATTTTGTGCTTGACTCTGCAAAGACGAGCCTAAAGGCAATAGGCTGTGTGCCAAAGGTGTGAGGAAACACAACACGCTGCCGGAAATAAATGTGCTTTGAGCAAAAAAAGAATACATTGTCTAGATACAGCTATTTTACTTTACTCTTTCAGATGTGTAGCCACTAATGCATGAAAGACAAATGCTGTTCTGATACCTTTCAATAAATATCTACAGTATATCTACAACTATTTCTGTATTTAAAGTTTATTTATGCATTACCCAAAGTTTTTTTCCACCCAAGTTAGCAACCTCACAACAGCTTAGCAACCTTTCCTAAATTTACTTTACAGGAATAGATCAAACTGGATCAAATTGCCCCCACAAAATACTTTTTTTTTTTTTTTTTACAGATGATTCTTATTACGATATGCTGATAATAAAAACACTTTTCTTCCCGTGCAAGAGAAACACATTTAGTGAGTTACATTTAGAAGTATCTATGCACTTTATCTTTAAGCTAGGTAGGTAAAAATTCACAAAGTGTTGCTAAAGAAGGTAAAAAATGTTCTCCAAGAATAGCTTACGTCAAAAAACAGAAGTGACCATAAAAGGTTTTGTTCCATTTGGTCAAACTGATGATTATTTTTTTGTCCAAAGTTAAATTCCGTGGTTTATTGAATTGTCATAAATGCTCATTGTAATTCAGACAGAGTTTTAAAGTATTTCCGCGGTGACAGCCTGAGGGGTCAAGGCCTGTTCTTCTGTTTTCACTTAAAGCATTAGCCGCAAAGGAGCCAGTCGTTCGTCTACACAAGCTGTTACTCGAAGAAAACCTCATATGCATGTCTTTGATTCAGATGAGCGAGGTGTTAAAAATATGTGTCCACTCTCTTGTACTATGTTCCATGTGAGTCTAAAAAGTGGACGTCCAGATAAAGTGTCAAAATTCCCTCTAAATATAAAAGATTGAATTATTTATTTTTGGTGTATTAATACTGTGCAAGGTGAAGACACATTATTTGGATCTTTAATTAGGAGTTACTCTTTTAACCAATGTATGATCATTTAGAAAAAAAAGTGCTAAAAGAAAAAGCTGTTCTGTATTTTAACAAAACAGCACCCCCTAATGGCTAATAAGGGCTATTACACTAACACCAATTTTCTTTACGTTAACAAAAAAAAAAAAAAGATTATTTACACACGACAGTTAATGAAGTGCATAATTCACACTTTACACATTATGCAAGTGTGTTTTTCTTGGATAAATACAAGAAAAAAAAAGCTTGCCCCGATGTAAACTAGATCATTATATATAAATTTAAAAAAAGTTATCCAAAAAAGAAAAGAAAATGTAAGCTCCAACCTTAATGCACTATATGGTGACTTTGTAAATGACTGGACTTTTTATATATGTTTTGCACAAAAATGGAGTGCTGAACTATAATGTGAGGGCATCCCTTTTATTCTCAGACAACAATCAGAGTGATTTGCACAAAGCACTGTTAGAGATAATCTCAGCTACAGAACATGACTCTATCAAAAGATTAGAAGGGATTAAGATTTAGGAAACAACGTCCTGTACTAAATCAGAATGTGGATAGTAATAACAGCAGAGGTTTGTGGAGTGATGTAGCAGGACACTGTTTTACACATTCAACTTTTAACAAATATACTGTTTATGGACTAATATAGGATACACATACATATTACAAAAATATAAAACAATAAGTAGCAGCCAAATGCATTCACTATTCTTTTTTTTTTCCTTTTTTTCTTTAGGTTATTTGCGCAATGTGTTTATTATTTAAATGTATTATTTAAAAACACATTATTTTATTACATATTAAATAATTATTCAGTAGTCCAAAGTGTACCACGCTGTTGATAATCTTAATTTATTATATATTAATGTTTTCTTATTTTACATGATTGTCTTTTATTATTGTTTGCTTTTACTTTAAATTATTTATATATTTAAAAAACAATAAATATTTGATTAAGAAATCACACATTTAATATCCATTATTTTAAGTTATATATTGCAGAAAATACTATTATTATTTAAAAGAAGTTGATTTGAGTTACAGTTCAATTGGACCTTATAAATGATGCATGTTTCCTGTAAAGACACATTTATCTCAATGGAAGTTTATTTTTGGAATTTTATCACCGTTTTCAAACAGACTTTTGCAAACAACATATTTAAATGTAGCCATTAGTACTATACCTGTAAGCTCTTGTATATTTCATCTTGTTTGGCTTGACTGTGATTCTCAAATGCAGCCTAGACCATGTGCTACTTCCAGATCTTTCCTCCAATCACATCCTGCCCTTAGAAGAAAAAACTAAAGAAAACGGGTGGGTGCTTTGCAGGGGAGGGGTGGATGGTTGGGCGGGTAAAGTGGTACCCGGATGCTGACTACTGGACGGCTGCAGGACGAAGGAGTGCTGTGTGGCGAGAAAAAAAAAGATCCCAGGACGAGAGAGAGAGAGAGAGAGCGACGGGGCATTTACGGGACATGGACACTTTGGAGCAGCCTGAACGTTACGCGTGAAGGAGGGGGGCCTAGAACTGGGGAGGAGACGCGGTGATATCATGAGCACATCCGGCCTGGGGGAGACACTGAAGCAACGGGAGAAAGCCACAGAAAGACGAGAGAACCTGAGGATGCTTGTTTCTGGATCTAAGCGTTCGTGTTGCTGTTTTAAACGCGTCAAAGCCAAGGCAGTTTTTTGTTATTGTTGCTAAAAGCTCCTACTCCCCTCTTCATCTCCTATTTCCTAATGCAGGGCCGGGGAGGGGGTGAGCCAAAGTGTGCACCGGATATTGGAAAACCCATTCTTCTTGCTGATGCTGTTGTGATAATAGATGATTATCTATGGACTGTGCTATGTCTGCACACGTTTTGACCACACGAAGAAGAAGAAATTAAAGGTAATTTAGTTCATGTGCAAGCTTTGGGAGCTAAAAAAAAACGAAAGGGGGGGTCCCTGATATCGACCAGGCCATTCTGAGTTGGGATATTTGAGACTGTGCTCTTAGTGAAATCAATGTGTGGCAAATGTAGCCTTCCTGTCCAGCCTGGAACAACAACTCACCACATTAAAAAAAGAGCGTCAAACTTCACCCATTCTTCTATTCGGACTCCTCTTTTCCTCATAGCTCTTGCGTAAGGATGCTACTCTGTGGATCGGACTGAGGCACACACCCGTGTGTGCATGACGAGCAAGTGCAAGGGAGTAGCCTGCAGGGCCCGGCTTCACATCACGACCACCTCCTCTCCACGCCGCCTGTGATCTGCCTGGGATGTGCGTTACGGCGTTACGCACGCAGCACGACGCAGCCAGAGCTTGATTGATCAGCCTTAGGAATCTAACACGGAGGTAAAAGGTTGGAGGAGCAGAAGCATGAGCAGCAAGGAGCTAACGGTGGGCCAGTCCAACCAGTACGTGGGGCCCTACCGGCTGGAGAAGACTCTGGGAAAGGGGCAGACAGGTAAGAGTCCGGAAAATAGCGAATAGGAAGTGGGTGTGGGTATCACCTGACCCCTGCAACATGCACATCACATCAGAGAGGAGTCTGACTCTGATGGTGAGGTCTCTAAATGATCAGCCTAAATGATCCACTGTCTGCTCTCTGTTGTTCACAAGCCCAAGGCAGGGGATGGTCCATATTGTTTAGTATAGCATCCATCCTTGTGTGTGTCCGTTGCTCCACTACCTCAACCAGAGTCTCTAAACTAACACCTATAGTTAAACCAGCTCTCTCTGTTAGTTTTTCAAGTTGCCAACAATCTCTTTTTGAGACTGTTTCGTTTATTGTTTACTTTAAAAGACCTTAGCATTCATAGAAAATATAACCGGCTTTGGCATTTCCTCTAAAGAAGATCGCTACTTATGGACCAGTCCAGCTTGTTGTCCAGGTGGTATTTATAGCTGTATCAATATCTTCTCCACTGATGGTCACAGTTTGAGTTAGGGCTGGATCGTGCCTAAAGTCAATGACCATCTCTTTAGTTTTGGAGGTAAGGCTCTTTGAGGCTCTCGTATTCCTCTTCCTGTCCATCTTTAATAAAAGCTTAAATGCTTTATCATAAGGGTATTTTTGAATGTGGCAGGACTCTTTTGTGTTAACTGCTCCTAAGTGTTAGCCTCACGCCTAAAGCAGCTGGAACAGGCTCAGCCCCCCACGACTGAAATGGAAAAAAGTGGTAAAATCTGTGAATTCAAGTATTTTGCGAGAACCCTTTGTTGTTCATATGGTACCCATCTAACCATGGCCTATGTCCAATAGTTACAGATTCAGAACCTCTCTAGTTTGGCCACAAGATAGTTTCACATGGTTACAATGTTCTACACAGGGCCATGGAACTATGTTGTTGCCTGTTATTGTGGCCATGCAGTATTTATATGAGTGTACCTATTACTTGCCACGTGACAATTGTTAAAAAAGGGCTTTGTTTCATACCTAAATATTTAGACCAAGAGTAGGAGTATCATTCCAACTCTATTTGATGTAAAATGACAGAAATTGGAATAACATTATCCATAATAACCTAGCCATAATTATCATGGTTTGTAAAGTAAAATTTTCTGAAGACAAGAAATTCAATGTATTATGATTTTTAATTTGTAAATGTTTAGGAAATAGACTAAGGGTGTATTTACATGACCTGTGTAATCAAGACAAACTCAGTTGTGGTTGCTCAGTGACTCCAGCCGAACTCTGATCTGTTTTAATTCATATTTGAACAGCACATAAAATAACCTTGTGCCTTTTTGCAGGGTGAGATGGCTGTTGGAATAAAACAAAATGAACAGCAAAAAAAAAACATTGAAAAATGAGGATGTAAAGATCTGAAGTTTACGGAAAAATACGTTTCAAGTATTCTGTATTGTAAAATTTTTATTATTCACTAAAGTCAGTCCAATCAAACTGAAAGCTTATCCACACACTTTCCTCTGACAGCACCACCTTGTGTCTGTGTGTTGTGACATTTGGTCCGAAAATGCCACTTTAAATTGTAACAGCAACCAGTAGATACCTGAAGAAGAGAGAGAGATCCTTTCTTGTTTTTGTCCAAACTAAAAGAAGTAGATTACAAGTGTATTTGAAGTCACTACAATTAAGATGTGCTTGGGCCTCAGGTTGACCTTTAAATGGCAAACCATTCTTTGTGCTTTTTCCAACAAAACCAGCTTCAACAAAAGGACTCTTTTTACCCAGCTAACAACTCATCAAGTCTCATTTCATGCTCTACCACCTCAACCAATTAACTATATTCTGTTACAGTGTTAGAACTATATTTGCATTGTTTGTTGTTCTTTCACTGCACAACTACAATCATGTCTATACTTGTGTCCTCCAGGGCTGGTGAAATTGGGCGTCCACTGTATAACAGGGCAGAAGGTGGCCATAAAGATTGTCAACAGAGAAAAGCTTTCAGAGTCCGTACTAATGAAGGTATAGTGGCTATCCATCCATCCATCTGTCCATCCATCTTTCTATAAGGCCGATGGTGATACTGCAGCTTGATGCATGTGGTCTGTGTTCCTCCCTCCAACCTGCAGAAAATAGCAACACAAATGGAGTCTTTATTTCTGGCAGGAAAAGCCACTGGTGTGTTGTAACTTGGATGTGCTGAGTGTGTGGGCACCGCTTCGCTAAACCGAACAATAGCCATGATTTTACTGTGCTAATTGAGCCCCCAAACAATAGCTACTGAAGCCTAGGCACACTGGACTCAAACGTACATTTAAAACGCTTGTGTTGTTTTTCATGCAAGTAATTGTTCAGATTATCTTTAAGGGGTTCAACAGTCGCATATACACTTTCTTGTTGAATGTCTTATTATTGTTTTATATATAGAACCATGTCTAACAGTTCACTGTGGAGGTTAGCTTAGATATGACTCAGGTATGGAAAAAGTGGCCCCTGCGATGCTTTTGCTTTTTTTTTCTGTATCGCCTGTCATCTTCTGCTTTGGGCTGTTAACTATTCCATATAGACATGGCCTACTAAGGTGACTGTCAGTTACCAGCTGTAAGTCTGGGCTGCTGTATGCCAGTCCTAAATTAACTACTGTACACCCACATAAAGCGTCACATTCCTGTCCGAAGACAGCTTTCTATTTCTGTGACTATAACAGTCACAACTTAACATCTTGCTTTGTGCACACTTGTCTTTAATATTCTGTTATAATTAACCTTTTTTAGACCAAAAATAATTAACATACATTAGAATAACTGCTTTGTTAGAATGAATGAATGAATGCCTATTTGTATTCTATCTAGAGTAACTTATATATTAAACACAGATGGGAATTCTCAGTGGAAAAAGATTTGAGTTCTTCTATTCTTGCTAATTAGCTAATTTCACAAAAATGCCATGAAATCATTAGCAACTTCAGGTCAGGTGGGCTACTCTAATGCTAAAGTATGTAGCAATAGCATAGACAGTACAATAATTAATAATAACAATAAAAAATAATAATGATGATGACCAATAATCTCATAAATTGTCTCAAGGTTTTGAAGCCACAGAAATAAGGAGACTAGCTTTATGGAAAAGCTTTTACCGTATTTGGCAAAAGTTGCGGTTGTTAGCTCCAAAAGTCGTTGAAATTTAGAAAATTTAACTTTAGAAATGCTACAGAAATCACTGAACTTCAAAAAGCACCAGAAGTAAACATTGTTGTTGTTTTCATGGAAGGACTAACCAGTTCCTGAGTTAGAAAGTAATTTTTCAGATTAAGATTAAAATATTAAAATATATATATATACATATATATATATATATATATATATATATATATAATATATATTACTAATTTCATATAATTTTTTATTTTTTTTATATAATTTTTGCCTAACTGTTTTTAATCTGACTTACAATTTCTCTCCCTCTTTTGACATTTCTACTCAAACATTTTAACATCCTCTCTCTCTCTGTTCCCTAACCTCTGCCCACATCTCTCTTCCCTTGTGTTATTCCAGGTGGAAAGAGAAATAGCTATTCTTAAACTAATAGAACACCCTCACGTCCTCAAGCTGCATGATGTCTATGAAAATAACAAATACCTGTGAGTATCTTATCTCCCTCCCTTGCTCTGACGTGTTCTATCGCACTTCATCTCTGGCCCTGGATGTCTGCCAGCGCTAATACAACCTTGAATTTTAAAGACATAGATGTGGCTGTGATAAATAAGTTGACACTAGAGCGCCACAGTAGAAGGGTATCAGTGGTTTTGAGTGACCTTCCGGTTGTATTTGCAGGTACCTGGTGCTGGAACATGTGTCGGGCGGGGAGTTATTCGACTACCTGGTAAAAAAGGGCAGGCTGACCCCCAAAGAAGCCAGGAAGTTCTTCAGACAAATCATCTCTGCCCTTGATTTCTGCCACAGTCATTCCATATGGTACGTAAAGGAAAAATGTCACCTTGTTTAGTCGGTAAACGATCACTAGATAGCTACAAGTATATGCTTTGTCTGTAGTCATAGAGACCTGAAGCCAGAGAATCTTCTCCTGGATGAGAAAAATAACATCCGGATAGCAGACTTTGGCATGGCCTCATTACAAGTCGGGGACAGTTTACTGGAAACAAGTTGTGGGTGAGTTTATTTAAAGTTTAAAAGCTTAAACATATAGCGTCACCCCTTAAAACACTATTCAAAACAAAATAATACATAGGCACCACTTGTTTATATGAGTGTGCATGTTTAAGACACAAAATTACTTTTTAGAGGCGTCAACTAACTTGTTGGTTTTTGGGTTTAAAAGACAATTCTCAAAGCCTCAAAAGATTATGATTGTGATACATTGCACAATATGCATAAATATTGCCTAAATGTTTGCTGCGAATAATACCTTAAAGGATTTGTGGCTGTAGCTATGTGTAAGCTAATTTCTGTTTAACAGTCTTTAATGAGGAAACACAGGTCCCAAAACAATCAATGTATAACTCTAGGTCCTGGGGTATCATGTTGTTTTTTGCCTAACATAGTCCTCAGTGTCTTTTGACTTGTAGCTTTTAGCCTTTAGCTGGTGTAAACAACAAGACACTAGCTAATGCTCTCTACCCACTCACTGACAACACACACATAGTCAATCAATTGTAAATCCTTGTTTATTCAGACTTTTCTATTTCTGGTGGTGCCCTTTCATCTATTGAAAATATATTGCGGTCTGCATAAATTTTATTGGTAGACTGCACACACAGCTCATAAACTGTAGATTTGTCCTGGATTCACCTTTTGTTGGGAAACAAAGTGTCCTTGTACACTCAGGACTGTGTTTTGCATGAATCAGCATGTTTTATTCTGTATAAAATCCTGGCTTTCTTCCTAGTGTGTTTTTACGTTTGCCTTAAACTTATTTATTCTAATCACCTTCTGCTTATAGATCTCCACATTATGCCTGTCCAGAAGTAATAAGGGTAAGTACATAATTATTTATCTGTGGTATAGTTTTGTTTGGATTTGTGTCATTAGCCCCACTTTCACTTGTATTTCAGGGGGAGAAGTACGACGGTCGTAGGGCGGATGTATGGAGCTGTGGAGTCATTCTCTTTGCTCTTCTTGTGGTAAGATAATCAGCCTCATGAGTTTGGTTGAATCTTTTCTTTATATTTTTCTTCATCTTTCTTTCTACTGTATCTTCCCACATCATCCACCAGGGTGCCTTGCCTTTTGACCACGACAACTTGCGGCAGCTTCTAGAAAAAGTTAAGAGTGGAGTATTCCACATGCCACACTTTATACCACCCGACTGTCAGTCATTGCTCAAAGGAATGATAGAAGTCAACGCTGACAAGAGGCTCACGGTAAGGAGTAACTGTACTTAGTAGGGTTAAAAAAATGCTTTGATAATTTATGTAGCTCAGTGAATTGGTAGACCACATATTGTTGTGGTATTATAGTTGATCAGGGTGATTTGTCTTTAAGCCACTGTGTTTATAAATAGCAGTTATATAAGGAGAGGTGATTCACAGATAAACAATCACTGTCAACACCCCATTTAGCATGCAGACGTAATACATTTCTTAAAATTACACATCCCGCGTCACAAAAACATTGCAGAGAAGAAAATTTTTGCAAAACAAATGAATAATACAAACTCTAGTTACAGATTTAAAACCATTGAAGATATTTGAAAAATCACTAACTATGTCAACCCGAATTTGTGCCAGCACCCGATCTGCATGAAAAAGTGCTTTGGTCCTACTCAGACTGTTCACACATGCACAGAACATAATCTTCCTTATTGATACAGTAAGACATCTTGGTCAAACAATATTTGATATATTACACTTAATACTTACACATTCTATTATCAAATACCGGCTTATTGGAAAGACATGATTATTTAGCTAAGATAGTAACTAAAAGAGCATAACTAATGCAGGTAATGCAATGATGCATTGTCCTGCATTATACAAAAATAACTTTGATGCCAATTTAGGGTCTGCATTGGTTGAGTTAGCTTTTTTGACTGTGCACTCGTATACAGCATACCTTGCTGCCCAGTCAAAAGTCATGGCAAAAAATGTGTGTAACACATGATCACAAAGTGCTGTTTTTATCCATTTCTTTTCACTATAGAAAGACCTTGTATAATGATTATATTAGGCTATACATAGACTGTATACACATCACTACTTGCTAGTCGGCTCTTATTACTAACGTCGGTCGCTAAAAAAAACCTAGGATCTATCGTCTTTTTGCTCTGTATTTTCTTCTGTTTAAATGGGGCACAAGTCTACTGAAAACTGCAAAAAAAATGGGCTTAATACTTCTCTACTGATTCTTTTCTTCTGGCCTAAATTCAGGTTGGGTGCCATCATCTTTTGGAGCTCTATTGATTTTGTGAAAATAAGTACAGGACACATTTCAGCCAGAGTGTCAAAAATTTGGTAATTTTAGGCAAACTATCCAAAGTATGTTTCTTTTTTTGAAGGCACATATATCCAAGACTTAGGGGCTTCCTGCAAATGCGACACATATCTTCCCTGACACAAGACCTTAGAGCGGGTCGAAAATGAGTAGGGTAAAAAGAGCAAGGCACAGAGATGGTCCTGAGTACAGCTCAAAGGAAGTAGGAGCCAGTGGTGACAGGACCAGCCTGAAATTTTGTACCTGTCCTAAAAGCCAAATAAGAGGATGAAAGTTGGGGAAATCAACAATCAAATAGATCAAGACATGGTATATACTGTATTGATCAATGAATGTATAGACAGAGGAGATATTGCATATGAGAAGAAAGATACAGAGTAAAAAGGCTCTCTTTCTATTCACCTAATTGCCAGCTTTCCTCTTAAAAGCTTTGAGAAGTGCCCAGCAGCTCACAATTTATTGCTAGAAAGGAGAAGGAAAATGGACTGCCTGAGAAAATCCCACTGCATTCATTTCACAAAAACTTGTAATGAAAGGGGTGTCAATGAATTCCGAGGACACATAGACCACTTGTGATTAGGGCGTTAATTTGTCATTGTCTGCAAAATAAAAATAGCGAGAAAGTAAAAGTCTGCTCAGACACACAGAGCAGTGACACTGCAGATTTAATCAAAGCCGGGCTTGTGGTGATGTTGATTAATGAAGAGCCTGAAACCAGGTCACACTGTCCATGCCTGTCATTTTGTCTCCTCTTTAACTAATGCTTTTAAACAATTCTGAAATATCTACAAATTTAACCATTTTGTAACTAGACCTGTCTTGCCAGTTTCCTCACTGCAGATGCATAGACACAGTGATCACAGCAAGCCTACTTTTTATTTTATACTGACTTGCAGAACTGCAGCTGCCCCATTACTCCATCCCCAGGAGAGGCTGCTCTGAAACGACTGCAGTCCTAACACTGGAACAAGACTTTTGTAATAGAAATCCACAGGTTTAATATATTGAACCACTACAAAACTCTAGCATAAAAACAACAACATTTAACTGACTTGTAGCCTACTAGCTCAATAAATAGATCTCAATAAATGTAGTAATAAAATATAGAAATTTGGCTAAAAGACAGTTAAGCAATTAGCTTGGGTTTTCTTTTCCAAAAACCTAGCACACAGGGGTCAAACATGCAGCCTGGGGGCCAAAACCGTCCCGCCAGAGGGTATGATCCAGCCCATGAAATGAATTTGGAAAGTGGGATAATTACATAAAAGACATTTAAATAATACATTTTAAAAAATATAAATAGTCACTGAGGAGAATGTGTTTGGTGTGTAATAACGTTTTAGCAGGTCTGAGGTTTGTTTTTACCTGTGTCATCACTTGCTTTTTCCAATAGTAGCCTTTTCTGGTTACAACTGACATGCACTAACGTAAAAATGTAACGTCTTTGCATTCAAACAAAAAGAAAGAATTGAGTTGTCACTTTTTATAAGTTATTAAGCGGTTATTTTACTGGACTGAACTAAAACAAGTTTGACACCCCTGGACTAGCATAACAGTGTTACAGCTGCTAGCTAGTTTTTGTGGCTAGCATTAGCACTTAGCAATATAAATGTAATGACTTTGCAAAAACATCACAAAGCTAACAATTCTTTCCTTATTTCTTGTTATTACAGCTAGAAGAAATACAAAAACACACCTGGTATCAGTAAGTATTCATTTTTATTATTTATGAATGATATTATAAAAGCTTATCGACTAAAATAATTAAAGTAATTGATTATTATACTATGGGTGAGTGTTTAGCACTCCTGCCTTACAGCAAGAAGGTTGTGAGTTTAAACTCCAGCTCAAACATCCTTGACCAACTCCGTCCTTTCTGAATGTCCACCCTGTGTTACTGTGGGTTTTCTCCGGGTACTCCGGCTTCCTTCCACTGCCCAAAGACATGCATGTATAGGTCAATTGGCAACTCTAAAGTATCTATAGTGAGTGAATGTGAGATTGAATGGTTGTCACTGTCTATGTCTAAATGTCAGCCCTGCGACTAACTGGACCCTGTCCAGGGTGTGCCCTGCCTATGGCTTAAAGTTGCCGGAAAAGGCTCCAGTCATCGTGACCCCTAACAGGACCATGCAGAAGAAAATGAAGAATTTATATTTACATAGACTAGCACCTGTATTTGATGTGTTGTAAATATTATAATAGATAGCAGACTGTAAAAACCATATATCTATGACAAAGGTTTAACAATGTTACAAAAATCTTGCTATTGCGGTTCCAGTGTTATTTCTCTTGACTGTATATTAAGCATATGTTTTATCTATGGCGTAACCTTTTTCCCATTTCAGGAGCGGTCGATATGAGCCTTGCCCAGAGCAGCCACCCCCCCGCCGTGTTTGTGTAAAACGAGTCGTCTCCGTCACAGACCTGGACCCTGATGTCCTTGAAAGCATGTACTCTTTAGGCTGCTTCAGAGACCAGACCAAACTCAAACAGGACCTTACAAGTGAGGAGTGAGTAATAAAGTCCATCAGGCATTTCCAATTTTACAGATATGGAGCTCTATGTGGAAGCATGTGGTCACCGAACACATAGAAAACTTTCATACATGAATCTTGCATAAATCAGTGTGTAGGTAGTCTCTGTTTTCTTTTTTTTTTTTTTTTGTTTGCCTGTTCAGTGCTTTGCATCATTAATTTGTCTGGCATGGTGCAACTAGAGCATCAATGGTCTTTTTTATCTTATTCTCATATCAGCATTTTTCTTCTACCTTTTTTATGCGCAAACAGAACAGCTTCACACTACCCACAATGCAACAGCCATATCTGAGAATTTGTGAAACATTACAAGAAACGCTGTTTACTTCCAACTATTAATAAACATTATAAGAAAAACAAGTAGGAACACTGTCAAATGAAAACTCTTTGTCCTATTGGAAAATCTCTTGTGTTTATTCTTTTGGTGTTTACTTTGGGGTTGTGTTCCATAAAAAAAAAAAAGAAATGCACAAAAATATCTATGAGCTAACTCTTGCTATTTGATAACACTGCAGAGGAATGGCCAGGAAGTGTTATAGCAACACTGGTGATGTAGTGTGGTCCTAATTTTTGTTTTTGTTTTTTACAATCCATCTATAGCCTGGCCCACAATAGCTGTTCACTTTGCAAAATAAAATAGGTTTGCAATCCCTTCCCTTTGCATTCATTATCACTTCCATTAGAAATCCAATTGTAACAACCAGTTATCTAGAATGCAATGACTTTATCTTGTAGTTTTTAGACTGAAAATTTATTTATCTAACTCTATTTTGTAGAGAAAATCAGGAGAAAATGATCTACTACCTCCTACTGGACAGAAAAGAGCGATACCCCAGCTATGAGGACGAAGATCTGCCGCCTAGAAATGACCTTGGTGGGTGTTACAAACATTTGTCTTGAACCAAATTAATAATTAATTGGATCTAAGTAAAACCTTTTGTCCTCAGATCCGCCCAGAAAACGTGTGGACTCGCCCATGTTGACACGCATCGGCCGCTGTCGTCCTGAGAGGAAAAGTCTGGAGGTTCTCAGCGTCACAGAACAGTCTCCCACTCCACCTCGCAGGAACCTGGACACGAACGCACACAGTCAGAGGTCTGTATCATCAATGACCTTTATAAAGTAAAAAAAAAAAAAATCCAACTGTGACCATCTCTTCCTTTTTACAAGCCATAAACAGCACATAAACAAATATTTATCTGTTTTTCTAAGACATTATTCCTTTGTTATGTTTTAAACTGGTAAATTAATGTTCCTTTTAATGACCAGGACTTTGTGTACGTATCCAAAATGGAATCACAGAGGTCAACACTAAAATATGTGATAGTGTTTTGCTAATGCGTCTGTCACGGAGCTGTTTACATACATAGGCGTAGTCGGAAATTGAGTGTTCGTAGATGTTTATTCTGCCACTTCCAAAGTGCCACACGAGTTCAACAATCCCTTTAATGATTTCAGCAGGACCCACATCAGCCATGTTAGCCATGTTACCTTCAGTGTAACTAGTTCTCTCCCATGGTCTGAAATGGGCCCTCTTTTATCCCCCTTTGCCCCTCCCACTGGGTCTCAGTATTTTTTAAATACTAAAGAAAGAAAAAACATTGATTGTCCCCTGACATCAATTCATTCAAAGTGTACCTACTTTATACACATAATGAATAACACAAACGCAATAAGACACAAGGGAAATATACATAAAGGTAATTAATGTCTCTAGTCATGTGATGCGCGCCACAGCGCGAACACAATACATTTAACGCACCAGGAAGTTAAGACCCGGTTTGACCATGCTGTCCCCAAACGGGCAGAAGAAGAGATAAAAAGTAAGTTAGTCTCTGCATGTTCTGTATGGATGAAACGATGAACAAATGCGTGAAAGTGTGTGTATAGGCCGTCGCGCTGTCCGCGATCACTGACGGACGTGCTCCGCCACAGCGACTCCACATGAACTCCAGCGGTCGTATCTTGAAATATTGAGTCACATTAATTTATGTCCCAATAGTTCGTTGTCATATTAGGAGACAGATGAGTTTGGAGATGTTTTTTTAGGCCATGGCATCTTCGTTGGCTCTTTGTCAGGAATGTCCTCCTCCATAATTCAAAGTCACTGTTGAGCTTTTGTGGTAATGAAGTGTCTTATTTCTTGGTATTTAAAATGGCTTGTGATTTTGTCTATTAAAAGGTAAAGTCCATATCGATTTTCTTAAATAATGCATGGTCCATGTTTTGTTTGGGTGCAAAACTAACCCTTTATTTCTTTTCTCTTCTGTTTGATAAGCCTGGTTGAATGTGTAATTTGATCACTTTGAGGACTATAAAGTTATGATATTCACTCACATACACATGACGTTACCAAGCATTACCCATGGCATTGCCTCATCCAATGGCATTACTTCATACAAACAGGGTTAGAGCTGTTACTGTTGCTGGTGACGTAACTCTTAATCAGAGTGATTAAGGGTCGATCATTTGATAACAGACATCTCATCTGTTTCCGGAGCTTCAGTCCTAGCACTTTCTCCTTTTTGTGATGCTTGTCTTTTACAGTAGTTTTTAAACAACATGTCTTACTCTAAATTCTCAACAGGTCCCGTTCGGTCAGCGGAGCGTCGACAGGTCTGTCCTCAAGTCCCCTCAGCAGTCCCAGGGTAAGCCTTCAGTCTATGTTTACTCTACCCCATTTAATGTGATTTTCTTTTTCCAAATGTTGTAAAGAAGACAGATATTATATTGTTACTTATTCCAAATCTCAGTTTAATAGAATAATTTCTAATACATAAATCTTTAACCATACAACAATGTGAGACATCTTCATGCAGCACTTATGACACTGTTTTTTTCCCCCTAAAATAATCTGACCTATTTTAATCTCTTGAAATGCAGCAGTCTTGGCGCAGTGTGCAGAATGTGCTGGCCCGTTCTGGCCTGTGTTTTAGATTACATAATAAATAATTGCACTCAGGACTTTCCCTTTCTCTGCTAGTTTTTGATCAGGGACAAGCTATCCAAAACAACTAGCCCTTTTTTTCGTATCATTGTCATTATTCCTTCAGTCATAGTCATTTCCATCTCATAGCCACAACATGCCGCCTCATCTTTTCAATTAAAGAAAAGCATCTTACATTTACTTGGTGTAAATGTTCAAATTGAAGAACGATGCATGTGCCATAAATCATGACCATTCTGTGCTCATTTGTCCATCCTTCTTTCTTTCCCCACATCTCTCTCTGTCTACCATCAGAGTCCGGTCTTCACATTCAGCCAGTCAGAAGTCACCTCCGCCTCCACCTCCTCCAAAGACCCCAAACCATCGACAGCCACCAGCCCTCGGCCCACTCGCACGCCGCCCGACACAAAAACCCAGACCCTTCCCTCCAAGGGTCCCGCCGATCGGCCCCAGCTACACTCCATGAAGTCCCTCCCTCTTCAGACCCCGCGCTCCCCTTCTCCGTCCCCCTCCCCGATCCTGTCCCCAACCCCGCGTTTCTTCAACTTCCCTTCCCCATCCGTCTTCAGGTCCAAGAACTCGCCCTCTAACGCCTGTGCCACCCCTCCCCCTGTGTCCCAGGTTACGCCGCAGGGCTCGCCACTGCCCACCCCTCTGGGCACGCCCGTGCACCAGCTCCACCCCACCACTCCCTCCTCGTCCTCCTCATCTTCCTCCTCCAGAGCGGACGGAGCGGGCGGCACCTCAATGACACTAACCCCACCCTCCAGTCCAGGAGGAAGTGGCGGAATGGCTGCCTCAGGTTCCGCCCATTGGAGGACAAGACTCAACTCATTTAAAAACAACTTGCTGGGGTCGCCACGTTTTCATCGACGCAAACTGCAAGGTGAGGAATGGACACAGTTTAAGAATTTGAGAGCAGATTGAAGACTTGGGGCGCAGTGGCTCAGTGGTAGAGTGGTCATCCTTTAACAATTCCCCATTCGCTTTTGAATTTTACATTATAAAGGCTGTTCGTAATGAGGACTAGTAAAAAGCAACTCCAGTCATCTCCAGAAGGGGGAGTATAGAGAATGAAATTTACCCAAATTTTAAAAATGATAGGGTCACTTAACGAATAAACTATAATGTCAAAATTAAATGGTGGGGTCAAAATTGCCATTGTTATTTGCTAACAATTGCTTTGTTTTTTAGCTTCTTTGATGAATAAATGTCCAATGTTCTCTGGAATCTTATTTCTTAGTGACATTATTTTGGTTTACATTAGGCTGACCACTGCAGTAACTTGCCCCTCAATGAGTATTACAGTCTTTAAAATTACAAAAGGTACTACAAAAAGTCCATTATCCGTGTATATCTCTACAGTATATTAACATATTTACTTTCAAATGCCTTCAAGACTTATTATTTTTTAAAAGGCTCTAAAGATATTTTAGTAATTTATTTTAACAAAATATACTGCTATATAGTAAGAGATCAAACCTGTGGCTTTTTTTTTTTTTTGCATTGTTTATGACTCAAGCTATATCAGCCACAGGAATCAGAGAGCAGTTTACACAATGATATTGGTTTCAGTAAATACCAGTACAATGTAATACAAATCTTTAGTTTATACAACATTTGTCATCCTGGTCCTGTGCTTGTTGTTTTAAATGCTATTGTTGTTCTAGATCAAATATAGACTCTATAATTACCCCACTGTTGCCTGTAGCTGTGCTGAGTAATGGCTGAATCCGTGTTAATCTGTAATTAGAACAATTGAATTAGTGTCTGTCATTAAGAATCACTGGCATTTTCTCTTTTTTCCCCCTCTCTTTCTCTCGCTCTCTCTTTGTTCTGTTTTTAGTCCCTACATCTGAGGACATGTCGAGTCTGACTCCAGAGTCCAGCCCGGAGTAAGTGCACGGCTCACGTTCTCATGAGTGTTATTTTGTATGGTCCACTAGGCTTGTTAATGAATCACAGTTTAAATGAGTGTCCCTGTACACCAGAATTAGGATGAACATGACCAGCTCTGTTTTTGCTGACGACTCCCCCTTCTGCCATCCAGATTGGATTTGGGATGAACAAAACAGTAGAATTTATTAAATATAATCTATGATTGAAAAGTAACATGTATATTCTTTAAATTTCTACTTTTAAACAAAGATTGTTATTACATATAGCCTCTTTTGTACATGTGCATCCCCAGACTTTATCAAAGCGCATTAAATTACCATGACCATAGTGATGTGGTGTTGTAATGTTTTCTTTGCAGACTGGCAAAGAAGTCATGGTTTGGTAACTTCATCAGTCTGGAGAAAGAAGAGCAGATCTTTGTTTTGATCCGAGACAAGCCGCTGAGCTCTATCAAAGCCGACATCATCCACGCCTTCCTTTCAGTAAGCAGTCACCTCTTATAAGGCTTGTCAACTCTACAGCGGTTTTTACAACATCTGATTTGTTGTGTTTAAGATCTTATCACTCTTACTAAGCTCATTCTTTCTTTTATTCCCTTTAGATCCAGTCACTCAGCCACAGTGTCGTCTCTCAGAACAGTTTTCGGGCCGAGTATAAATCCTCCGGTGGCCCCTCTGTCTTCCAGAAGCCTGTCAAGTTTCAAGTACTCCTTCACTTTTTAGCAACTATTTATGATATTATGGTCTTTGAAAGTAAAAATATACTGTAGCCACATAAATGCTTGGTACCATTTATACAATAACTCTAATAGTGATTAACCATTAGTTTATTTTGTGGCTATAGTATTTAGGTGATAAACAGTATTTAACTCATTAGTAAGCCTTTAGAGCATAAAACACAAAACTCTATAGAAAAGTTATATGAAAATGCTTGTGAATGGTCAAGAGAAAAGAGAGTTAGGTATAGCATTTTCTTTTCCTCATTTTTTCTTTTTTGATATATTGTGGACTTAACTCTGTGCCACAAACCACACCTAACATCATACTTTTGACTTATTATTTAAGTATGTTGGTTTATATATGTTGGTATCTATATAAATAAATAAATATTGATTGATTATTTGGGCTGTTAACTCCCCTCTGACCTCTCGTCCTTGCCCCCCCTTGGCCGTAGCATTTGTGTTGTATCTTGTAAATCTCAAGTTGTGATAGCAGTTGTTGTTTGTGGATGTTGGAACACTGAGCTATAAGTTGTTTAGCTCATATAGCCTTGTTGACATCTTCTTAACTCTTGTTTTCACTGAATATTTATATTATTATATGCATATACACCATATGAGGTGATAAAACTGGTTTCCTCAAATACAAGAAACAAAATCACATATTTTCCCAACTTAAAATATACACAGTTAGTACTTGGTTGCTGTGTTTCTATTAGTTTATAAAAGCCTTTAATAATTACTTACTCATACCAAAAATAAATAACATTATTATAATACATTTGGAAACTAAATTTGAAAAGACATATAACAACAACAACAACAACAACAGGTATTTTATGATTACACGTAAAAGAAAAAGAGATTTCAGAAATGTATAAATCAGATATTAGCAACAGTTATGTTGTTTGGACATAACATCATTAAAAATAATATTGTAAGTTAATTCATAGCTTGAAAATGTTATGAGGAGAATTAAATTGTTTGTGTTTCTCACTATAAAAAGTGTCACAGGAAAGTGCCTGTGTATGGCTACTTGCCTTTTAATGCCCCCTAGTGGTAGCATTAAAACAAAACATCCCATAAAGGAAATGAAACAGTTTGCATTTAGGTTTATGAAATTATTTTTTGTTTCTTAAGGTTAGAATTTTTAAATGTATTGTGCTGTATTATATTTCTACCATTGATTACTATTTTATGTTCTTTGTCTTGAAGGTGGACATAGCTTACTCTGAGGGAGACAGGGAACGAGAAAGAGAACGAGCCGAGAGGGAAGGGAGGCGAGAGATGGGCATCTACAGCGTCACCTTCAGTTTAATAACAGGTGGGACCAAGACCAACAGATGTATGAAATTCATAACCTAGATGGCATCTTATACATTCTGCTGATAGCTGCTGCAGCCTGTTTATCGCAGCTGACTCTCTACATCAGAGGATATAAGAAATATTCAAGGAAGATATAAGGGAGAGACAACAATGCAAAATTATAGATATATGCCTTGTTTCTAGATACAGGTCAGGCCGATACAGGTCAGTGTCATTTCTCAAAAGGGTAAGCCCTTTTAGTACTAAGTATGGTTCTAAAAGGTGGAGCTAACTTAAGACCCTTTCACACATGTCCAAACTTCTGGACTTACACACTCACACAATTTTCACACCTGGAGCCGACTGGGACATTAGTAACGTCCCCATGTTGCTGTAACATGAAGCCTCAAACTCTGCAGCTGTTTGGATTTAACTTTCCACTGTTTTGTCATGTTTCTGACTTGTTCAAAATAACACTGATGTTAGGAGTCGGCTCACTTACAGTTGTGCTCATAAGTTACATACCCTTTTATTTTGGCCATTTTCCAGAGCATATGATGATATGAATGATAACACAAAAACTTTTCTTTCACTCATAGTTAGTGTTTGGGTGAAGCCATTTATTGTCAAACATGTGTTTACTCTTTTTAAATCATAATGACAACAGAAACTATTTAAATGACCCTAAACAAAAGTTTAATCTAAGTTGTGGCCAAAAAGTTCATTTTGGGGTCTCATCACTCCAAATGACTTTATTCCAGAAGTTTTGAGGCTTGTCTCTGTGTTTTGGCATTTGTGTAGTAATGGCTTTCTCGACCATGCAGACCATTTTTCTTCAAGTCCCTCCTTATTGCAAGGTTTCTTGAAACAGCCTCACAACCTTTTTTCAGAGAGTATCATATTCCAGCTGAAATTATTTTTTTTTTTTTTTCTTTGCGACCCAAACAATTTTTCTGGCAGTTGTAGCTCAATTCCTTGGATATATTTTTATATCTCTTTCCTGTTCTATACAGTTCAATTAGCTCAGTTATTTTGATTTCCTCTTGACTCAGACAGAAACGTCAGTGCAGCACTGGATGAAAGATGCAAGGGTCTGTCAGGAGCCCAGAAAATGACCTTTTTATTCACACACACTGATTACAAGCAAACAGATCACAGGTGAGGATGGTTACCTTTAGTAGCCATTCAAACCTGTTTGTGTCACTTGTGTGCATGTTATCAAGCCAAATTCACCAGGGTATGTAAACTTTTGATAAGGGTCATTTGGGTAGTTTCTGTTGTCATCATGATTTAAAAACACAATTGTTTGACATAAATGGCTTCACCCTACCACTAACTAAGAGTGGAAAAAAAGGTTTCTGTATTATCATTCATATTCTCTGAAAATTGCAGAAAATTCACAAATTCTGCCAGGGTATGTAAATGTATGAAGACAAATGTGTCTGTTAGCTTCCTTGAAGCTGATTAGAAATAATTTATATCTTTGTCACTGTGACATACCCTGCTCTTCATCCTACACTTGACAAAATGCTTATGAAAAACATTTTGAGAAAAAAAAAACACTAAACAGCAATGTTTTCTTAAATTAAGTTTGTCTTTTTCTTGTTATAGTCATAGTCAATGGAAAAAGAATGTTAAATGTACACAAACAAAGCTTGTGTTTATTAGCAAAAGAGCATAATTTGTGACGAAAAGGTTAAAGCAAAAGCATCTGGACTGGACTTAGTTTTTAAGGTGAAGACGTTTTGTTTATAATTCCAAGAGACTTTATCAATTGTGAGATCAACTGGTAAGAGAGCTGACCTTTATCTCTAGAGGGAAGGGTTTGACCTGAAACCAAACCTGATGGACCAGACTGTTCTGGTCTCCTAGTTGTTAGCTCTGAAAGGACAGTGTTACTCATGATGTGAGAGTCGTTAAAGACTTAGGTGAGTCGTTAGTGACACTGCTCCACTCAGGTGTTGTTGTTGTTCTAGAGTGAAACTCTTTTCAAAAGAGAAATGGCTTCCTTTACCCCTCTCTCAAACCATCTGGCCTCTCTGGACAGAATTTGGACATTGGTGTACTCAAAAGAATGCCCTTTTCTCTTTGAGGTGGAGGTGGACTGCAGGCTCTTCTGATACATCCTCTTGTGAAGCTGTTGTTTTGTTTTTCCAACATAACTGTCACTACACTCTTCGCTGAACTGATAAAGTCACTGATTGAAAAAATTATAAAGTCTCTAGGCGTTAGAGACAGAACATCTTCACCTTGAAAACTGAGACCAGTTCTGAGCTTTTGCTCTAACCTTTTCTTCAAGATAACATGGATGACTGAGGAACCTTTACAGACATAACTTCTAACATTAAATAGTGACCGTCAAATGTAGGAAACTGAAAACAATATTCTTTTTACTGAATATGCAATAGCAGCCCGACCCATAATACAACACTCATGGAAAGAAACCTTGACCCAAAAATATATAACATTATTGTTTTACTTCACCTGATATTTCTTTTGTAACTGTTATTAAGAACACATGCCATTTAGTTTCAATATCGTGATATTGACTTAATATATTCTTACTCTAGCTTTAAATACATTTAGCCACCTGCCAGATAGTTTTACAACACTACAAAGTCAAAGACATCCCTCACGTGTAAACAAAGAAGGAAAATACGTGTTACAGATGGTTCTATATGGGCTTAGGAATGGTTTAAAGCAAAAGGGCCACTGCCCATTGTGTGTGGATTAACTAGGAACTTTTTTTATTTCAATTATTTGCACTTTCTGTACACTTAGTAGGTTATTTCTTGTGCTAGGTCCCAGTCGCAGATTCAAGAGAGTGGTGGAGACCATTCAGGCTCAGCTCCTCAGTACTCATGATCAGCCTTTAGTGCAGGCATTAGCTGGTGAGTACTTTACACCTGAGGACACACATACTTCTGTTTCTTTTCATTTAGTTTATAACTCTCTCCTCCTCAGATGAAAAGAACGGTCAGCTTTCCCGCCAGCCCAGCACCCCATCGCGTCAGAATTCCCGGCGTTCTGAAAGCGGATCTGAACGAGGAGAAAGGGAGCGCACGGATAGTGTCGGCGGGAGCAGCAGTGGGAGCATATTGCAAAGACGTGGATCGAGTAAAGACAAGACCAGACTCCTATCATCGACTAACGGGACACAAGCCCACCCCTAAAAGAATGTTCTGGAAGAGGAACAGGGAGTCATCAATCTGGCCTTTTTCTTTCTTCTTTGCCTCTGTCCTGTCCATATTTTCTTATCATTCCGTCCAGCCCTGCTTCCTAGCATCACTTCTCAGCAGTGGCATGGATGAAAATGACTGTTTTCCTTGAAGCTGATTGGAAATTATTTTATTCTTTGGCTAAGCTGAAATATAAATATGGAGGTCGACAAGTGCGGCTCAAACTTTTGCAAAATCAATTATGAAGCAAGAAACAGCAAGAGAAAACAAAAACACAAACCTGGATGGAAAAATAAAAAGCACATGACGACTCAACGACTAACCCGATACAAGTTTTGATTTAAATTGATAAATCAGTCTAAATGCCCTCCCCCAAATTATGACCTTGCACTTAAAGCAGGATTTAAGTCGCAATAATGGCCCTGAAATGATCACATAACAACCTAATTTATTACAAAATAGAATTCATTGTCAAGACTGTATAAACAGATGGATGTAATAGTTCTAAAATATTAAACTCTTTATTCAGCCAGTGGCTGGTGGCAGTATGTGACACAAAACTAGCCTCTGTAGTTGAGAAAGTATAATATAAATCATTAATCGCTGGTTAATTATACAACACTGAAGTGCAGTGAAATTAATAAAAAATTTACTGTTTGGCTCCAAATGTGTCAACATGTGGCCACTTTGATGAATGTAGAAATTGGGCCTTGCTTTTTTATCACATTGTCCATCTTTATATACACTCAAATGACAAAAGTTTTGCATTAGACATGGGGTTGTCTGTATTTCTAAATCATCTACCACCTATAGGCAACTTAAAAGTGAAAAAGAATAACCAAGAATGAATCTGCTGAGACCAATGTAACAGACCAACTGCTAGGTAAATATTCATATAAAACCTGAGACATCCCCTTTACTTTCGTGTTTTAGACACTTAACAGTTGTGTAATTATTTCTGAATTACACCAATAAAGCTATGACACCATATTGCCTTTAATAGAGAACAGGAAGTGGATATTTAGTTAGAATTAGGACACTAGTTACTTCATAGTTACTTGAAATTTGTCACAACTCCCACCAGATGTAAAATTAGTCAAGGTGCAATGTAGCATGACATTAGCCATAAGTATCACGAGTTTGTGTAGACTGGATGTAAAAACAGCTGTTGTAACACAATTCTCAGTGTGGAAAGGACTAATATGATTGTTAATAAAGTAACACAAACCCACTATTTCAATAGATGCAGATTGATACAGCACCAAAGCCACCACCACTAACACCCCCTCGTGAAGTGAGAGGCAGAAGAAAAAGACTAGAAATTAGAAAGACCCCACAGTCTTCTGTCATAAGAATTCTAGACACCACACAGGAAGAATGAAATGCTTTACTGTTTCCTTTTTTACTATCATTCCATTAATGTGTTTTTATTTTATTTTATTTTTTTATGTTTGCCAACAGCAAAGACGAGGGTGGCACAAGCCATGTGAATGTCAAAAACCTTTTTTGATGATTGCAAAAGTGTACATTTTGTTCCATATATTTATTGAGATGTATTTATTTATTTATTTATTTATTTATTTAAATGCATTATTTGTTTCTTTGCATGTGTTTGAATTTATATCACATTTTTGACTGAAAGGTATGAAAACAGGTCACTGCAGAGCAAAACCCCAGATGAAACCTGAATAGCAACATGGACACAAACTGATGTTTTGAAACTTTACAGGTTTTGTTTCTATATTTTCCAATTTATTACCGTGTATTATTGCTGATATTGAACCTCTTGACCCCTGAAGCAATTTACAAGCAATTACAGCGCTCCACTAACTACTGTTCTACTTTACATCTAGTTTTGGTTCTAACAGAAACACACTCTTCCCTGAACTGACTTTTAATAGTTTTCATACAAACATCTAAACAAAAACTGAGCTGCCCTTTTGGAACTATTTGGCGTACACAAACGGTTTGATGTTTCATGGAGTTGAGCTGAATGGACCTGCAGTAAATGTTTTCTGCCTCCACAGTAACGTTGAGCCTTATGTAGACTCCAGCAGTTACATGCAAGTATCTTAGAGTGCAGAGGTTTAGTAGACGTTTTGAGTTACACATGGGGCCTTTTTTTTCCCGGCACTAGGTCGAATTCACCTCACCTCTACAGCTACAATCGATTTAAGGTCGTTGAAGGACAGAAGCAGTGAATGGACAAAAAAGGCTGTGTGTGTATTAGGTGACACATTGAGCAGCAAAATTTATTCAGAGACACAATGGGATCGTCTACTGGAGAAACGCCCCCTGCTAGCAGAACGCTCCTATTGAAAGAAATCTCTCCCGCCGCTCTCTGTCCTGCCTACTTGTCCATTATTATCCCATTCACTCTACATTTTCTACTCCCTACTTTGTATACTGACATGTCCCACTCCCAGCAACTGTTTTACCCAATCCCTATGAACATATCTCACCCCTTATATAATCAGCCCCGCCCTTGTTTTACACACTGTATACTTTAACGCAGCTGCTGTATACATTTGTATCAGCTGTCTGTCTCCATTGTATGCCATCTGTATCTATGTAGCGTTCACTATCTTTTATGACACTGTAGTCGCCATAAAAATCTCATCATTATCGCTCATTCTTCTTCTGCAGTTATTAATTGCTACCATAATCTCAAATACCCCTCCCACTCCCCTTTGCTGTCATCAAGCCCTGCCCCCCTCTCCCATCACTACACCCCTCTACTAGAGAAGTTTTTATTGTCCTGTCCTAAAGAAGTGAAGTCTAATAGTATGGGTGATTAGGTGTGTGAGGGAGGGCGGGAACACAAAAGCGTACACAATAAATGATGACAACGACAACAACGACAAAGAGTATTGTCTGTAGTATAAGTACAAAAAAGGAAAAGTGCACTATTATGACAATGATTATAATTGCCTGTAATAAAAACTGACCAATAAATAACAATGAAATATTCATTAGTTGCTGGTTAATGTTTTTGCTTTACCACCTAGTAGGCACACAAAGCGCTTTTGCAGTGTTACAGCTGACACCACTGGAGGCGAGGTGGGTTAAGTATCTTGCCCAAGGACACAACGGCAGTATGAACGATGTTTGTGAATGAATGATGTTTCGAGTAGGGATCGAACCGACCACTCTCCGGTCAAAGGACGGCTGCTCTACCACTGAGCTACTGTTGTGTCTTCATGCACGAAATATACTTATACAGTAGACACTATACATATTTTTTTTCCATATTTCACATCTGCGGTTAGTTCCACCATTTTTTTTCCATTCTTCTTTTTTTTTATTCCATCTGTTATAGTTAAAAATAGTCAAAAATATCAGAAAACATTGTGCCCAACCCAAAAAAGCTGCTAAAATTATTATTTTGTAGACTGTTTAAGTCATTTAAAGACATTATGCACCAAGGTAAGGATTCTAAATATTTGAGAAAGTATTTTATTTTTTTTTTTTTTACATCGCTTAAAGCAGCACTTTGCAGGTCTGGCCGTTTCTTTGCTGTTTTCGGTCGTATTTTTTTCCACAGTTTTTAGTCAAGCTGTTGTGTTAAGGTGAAAATCCCGCAAAGGTCTTCTTTAAAATAGTTTTAGCTCCAGTTTAGCTAAGTGTAACTACCACAGAGTTAACACCATAGACATACATAATAAAGGCCTTTATTATGTATGTCTATGGTTAACACTATATACAACTTGTTGTAATTATGGACAGAAAGAAAGAGAAAGAAGAGGAGCGCTCACTCTGAAATGATCTGATTTGATCGTATAATATTTTATGCTTAGTTTTTAAACTAACTGAGCTCACTTTTAATCGGGTTCAACAACAACAATTCCAAATATCATAATTTGAAAAATCCTCAGGTATTTACAGTATGAACTTACTTGGTTTTACCGACGCCCCCGAGTATTTCAGTCAGAGTGGCTCCTCTTCTCATGCTCACACCCTCTTTGTTTTAGGGTGAGATTGCCATGAATCGAGAAAGGCCTGAGCTGCTGGTTTCACTGCTGAGTCTGCCGCTGAGTGCACAGGCTGGAGAAGAAGCTCTCTCACAACCTTTCTACCCAAAAGACTCCTTTCAGTAAAGATTATGTAAGTATTAACTAGATTGTCTTATTTTAAAAGTCTGTTACCTCGCTTTTGCCTAGTTTGAAATAGTTTATGAAGGCTATTTGTGTTGTGTAAGTTGCGCGGGTGGGATGCGCTTGGAGCATGAATGGACAATAACAATATCACACTGGGCAGTTTTGAATGGACACTTATGGTCACTACTGTCACTAAGCAGACAATTTATCAGCACAATTAAGTTATGACTTTAGTGTCTTCTCTGGCAGCTTGGCTTAGTTGTTTCTTTGAGGACGCCTTCGCTGCGCAGGTTGGCGTTGTTGTAGCTTCTGTTGGACAGCAGCATCGCACAGAAACTCTTTCTTTAATGAAAAAAGCGAAGAACGAAGATTAGCAAAGATAAGTAATTAGAAATAAGCAAACTATCCTACTTTTAGCGGCTAACATTAAAAACTTGTAGATAATAGAACGACATCCTGTGGACTTGCTACACGAACATACGGCGTGACAACGTCGTAGGTTAAGTATGACTTAAGTCTGTAAACTTATACCGCCACCTCGTTTTAATGTATACATTTTACATGGTGAGAGATGTTTAATTTATTACATGGGGTATCTTTTGTTTAGTTTTAGCTACATGTGTATGTTAGCTAAGATACATTCCAAATAGGATGTTGCTCAATTAGCAATTTACTTATTTTAATGATGTCTTTTGCGCATGCGTCCTGTTCCTTGCTTTTCCGCGCGCTGATCCAGTTTGACTGAAATTGAAGTGCACGCTGCTGCAACAGGTAAAACCTGTCTGATAGAGTAGCTGTGACGATGCACTCAGCAGAACTTTGGCTGAATAGTTTCTTATAATAATTTGTCTTATAAATAAACATCATCTTTAAAAACTAAAATGGGCGTAATTTAGCTCTTTCTGTCATTGTGGGTAAAAATTCTAAGGAACTGATGTGAATTATATTGTGTAGCCTATATATGTGTGTATTACAGCTGAGCCATAGTCAGAGCATTGCTGTCAAAGCTACTCTATGACATTCCCAGCCTCTTTGGAGACTGTAATTGCTCCTTCAGACATTGCGCTGTTTGAAGGAGCAGCTGCAGAGAGGATTGCATGGCTGGACAGAGAGAAGGAAAGAGATGACAGAGTATTACACACACAGACACATACTCAGTGGCACACAGCCTCAACGGGATTATACTGTATGTTAACCCACAACATGTATGCCTTGTACTGCATAGCTGCCATAGCAATACCCACTGCATGCCTTATATTGAACTACTGACAAAGTTTGCCTTGTCACCACTGTTAGTCATCACATTCACTGTGACTTTGGCCCAATTCTCTAAAGATACCCCTACCCCTTCTCTTTAGCCCTACCCCTTGGCCCTCCAAAGTAAGGGGTAGGGCTAAGATTATAGGCAAAACTTTTTATTTGCTAGCTAACGCATAACATCGCTAACTGTTTTTCCGTCAAGATAAATTGATATGTTATAAACAAACAGTTGTTTTTGTAGTCGTAATAACATTCTTTAGTGCCTTGTGTCTGTGACAGGGAATGAGGAAACATCAGCAGATACTGTTCAGAGCAAGACTCAAGTCAAAATACTCAACAAACAAACTGTTCATACACTGTATAATGATGACGGTATTATGATGTATTATTAGACCATATTGGAATATTATATATGCATTTAAATATATTATCAACTAGGTTATATAAGATTATATATAGCCCATATTGTGAAGACTTGTATATGTTATGTTATAAGATATGTTTATAGACCATATATTATTATCTTATTATACATCTGTGCCCCTACAGGTGTGGGGTCCCCATTCTTAGGGGTAACCTATAATCTTACTCCTTACTTTGGAGGGCCAAGGGGTAGGGCTAAGTGTAAGGGGTAAGTTAGAGAACTGGGTTTGGACCTAAAGGCACATAAAACCTTACTGTGGTCATTTTTAAAACTTTATTTTCACCCAAATAAGTTACATTCTGCACCTCACTCGCAGCCTCGGAGTTGGTAAACACGCTGCATTATGGGAAATTATCTTACCCCTTTGTTTTAAGTGTGGTCCTCCAAAATTCCCTTTGATCCAAATGATTATTGGGACTTGTCTCTCGTGAACGCACAAAACGAGGGGTAAGGGGTAGAATTGGGGTTGGGCCTCCAGACGGATTATTGTGGTCACACTCCAAAGATAAGGCTTAAACTTCAAATCCTCCTCCAACACAGTTCCTCCTGTTAATTATTATTAAATGGTTAATTGAGTTGTGTTACATTTCTGGACTTTACCAGGGTATCCAATAAGGACTTTGACTAAATAAAAGTTGGATCTGTTTTTACTAAGAAAATGGCAAGCTAATTAGGCTTGGGCGGTATTACGGTAATATCGTATACCACGGTATCTAAAGATAGCAACGGTATCAGTTTCAATACCGTCATATTTAAGCGCCAAAGTCGCACAAGCAACTTAACAGGAAAAAACAGCCGCTACTTCCGGTTTATGTGCTAAATTATGCTTCCACTCCCTTCCACCAGATGTCAGACACCCTTGTGTTGCCATTAAAACAATTGTAGAAGAAGACCTCAAAGACGCGTCTCAGTGGGAGTGTCAGAACGGCTCAATACAAGCCTCATGCTCTACGCGAGCTGATAAACATGAAAATGACAAATAAAAAATACACCTGTGATGAAGTTTTGGTATTAGTAATGGCTGACTCTGATTCTGAGGGAGAACATCTACCTTTAGAGTCTTTTCAGCCGAGTGAAAGTGAGAATGAGCGAGAGTGAGTGCGTGTGTAACTTGGACAGCGGCGCCGCTGCTCGTGCCTTTCTCAGCCTCTCTCATAAAGTACACGCTGTTTTTCCCACATTTTGCCAAACATCAGTGAAAGAAACGGTAGGAAACTAGTCGCTCTGGCCGCGGTAGTGAAGGGGAGGTTGAGAAGGGAAGCCGTGAGCACGTAGCACCTGCAGCTTTACCTTTAGCACCTGCAGCTTTACCTTTTAGCACAGGTGATAGAAGCCGGGGCGGGTGTACTGCCGTGGCCGCGGTAGTGACGGGGGTGTCGGGAATAATGCGGCTTCTATTGACAGCTGTTTGGGACAAATACGTGTTGTTCATCCTGACACTTTACCCAGTAGAGGAGGGAGAGACAGGGGTAAACATAGTCAGCGCAAATGCGCTAATGAAAGCAGTGGTCGTAATAAAAGTGATGGCTGTGTGCTGTGCTTCATGAGAGGTCCCACACTCTAAAAAACTACTAAACTGTTCTGGATGTTTATGTTCATTTAATTCTGTTTGACTCTTGTATTTGCACTTTTTATAAACTGCTATTTGTTGCTAATAAAAGTTGTTTATATTGTTGTGCATGTTATTTTGTTATTGTTTCAGTATTAGTGTTTTGTATTCAGTTTCTGAACAGTTTAGGCACAAGCCAACAGTTTGGTGACGCTGTCTGAGCCTTACGTCATATTTTTTTTAATTATTCACGGTAATACCGTATACCGAGGTAAAATAGGGAGGAGGTTTGACGGTATTAAAATTTGGATACCGCCCAAGCCTAAAGCTAATATTCCTTGCCTAAACATAACCTAATTATACATTAGACAACATTCTCTGGAACATAAACATTAAGTTAACATTGCAAAGCTAATTCTGTTTAAATCATCTCAATGGAATTTGTGTAAAAATGTAGTCAAACAAAATGTCTGCATTCCACCTGTTCCTTGCCCCACTTTCCTGTCCTCACAGAGAAAACACTTTTATGTACATCTGACAGTGGTATGTCGTCTAAAAACTCTAATGCTGAAGTTTGTAGTGAAGTTTGTATTGTTCCACACACCCAGTAGATGTTTCTGCGTAGGTTCACTGAGTAGCGCTTTGAGTGCCTAGTGGGTGGAAAAGCTCTATATAAAATCCATGACCATTGTTGGCTTGCTTTCACACAATAGACAAACTGTTAGTTTGACTGCTTGTTTCAGTCAAACACTGCCAATCAACAGTGTGTATCTTCAAAACTTTGCTTCCCAACAAACCAAACACAGAGGCACCTAAAGAGGATGAACTCACTGAAACACTGGAACGAGTTTTCCTGCGTGCTCCTTAGTAACAGCATTGTTGTCTAGTGTACACATACAATACTGGCTAAAAAAGAGAACTCTCTCTGCATAGGGATTAGTCACATTGATATTTCATTTTATGCCAAATACACAAAAGTCACATTTTGGTTCGGTACCTTTCGGTACAATGTTGGCACACACATTTTGACTTATCCACTTGTCTGCCCGTTGTTTTTGATGGGGAAGACCGTAATGATGTAGGAGCGTCTACAAGTGCTGACTCCATGTTGAGCACATTTAGTTAATGAAGATTTCTTTTTTTTAATAATTATAATAATAATAATAATAATAATAAAAGCTTAGTTTCTAGTATCTTATTTAAATGTATGTACTGTCATCTGATGTACAAAAGATATTCTGCAAATCTTTTCTTGTGATTTCGCTGTGCACCAGAGGACAGAGCAAACCAGACAGAAGTGAAATGTGCTGAGATGTAGATCTACCTCATGATTATTTACTATAGGTTTTAAATTTTGTAGGTATTAGATTTTGAATACTATAGGCTCTGTAGCTATAATGTTGTAATTGGAGCAACAAGAGCAGCTTCTCAGCAGCAGTCTGTGATACTCTGCTGATTAGACTTATATGGGGCTGCAACTAATGATTATTCCTATAATCAGTTAATCTGACAATAATTTTTTCGATTAATAATCAGATAGGGAAGCTTGTGTAAATGCACGAGGACCTGGTGGACTAACAAAGACAAGTTGTCAAAAACTTGAGGTGTTTTGTTGTTTATTCATTCATTCATTTTCTACCGCTTAGTCCTGTTAGGGGTCGTGGGTGACTGGAGCCTATCCCAGCAGCTTTGGGCCAGAGGCAGGGTACACCCTGGACAATGGCCAGTTAGTCGCAGGGCTGACATTTAGAGACAGACAAGAAGCCGGAGTACCCGGAGAGAACCCACGGTAACACATGGAGGACATGCAGACTTCTCACAGAAAGACCGGAGTCGGCCAAGAATGTTTGAGTCGGCCGGGTTTTGAACTCACGACCTTCTTGCTATGAGGCAGGAGTGCTAACCACGTGCACCCCAATGTGTTTTGATGTTCCTGCTTAAAACTGATAACACTACTACAAAAAAATCACATACATTTTTACTAAAGGGACGGAGTGGCTCAGTGGTAGAGCAGTCGTCTTATAACCGGAAGGTTGGCGGTTCGATTACCGCTCTGCCCTGTTCATACTTTCGTTGTGTCCTTGGGCAAGACACTTAACCCACCTTGCCTCCAGTGTCCGTAGCACTGGTGTATGAATGTGTGTGACTGTAGAGGTGTGTTTGGTGGTGGTAGGAGAAGGTTGAGCGCCGTTTGTATGGCAGCCCCCATCTCTGTCTGCCCCAGGTGTGAATGTGTGTGAATGGGGTGAGTGGAAGCACGATGTAAAGCGCTTTGGGTGCCCGAGATGGGTGCAAAAAAGAGCTATATAAATGCATACCATTTACCATGCCATTTAAATCTGAACCAGACAAAGCTACAAGTGCCACAGGACGTGTGGATAGAGCATATATACACATAAAGATGTACTTTCATCAAAATCTCTTTTACTGTTTCTGTGGATTTACTGCTCTTTCTTAAAACCCTCTTCTCTCAGCACATGGCAGGTTTAAGAGTCAACGAATACCCCAGATAGCAATTAATTGATTGAAATTAGTTGAAGATTATTTAAATAATTAATTATAATTGATTATAAATGATTAATAGGATACGTTGTTGCAGTCCTAGACTTGTAGATTATTAAATTGATAGAAAGGAGCTTGTCACACAGTGGAACTGGAAAAAGGGAGTTTTGAAACGGGCAAAAAAAAGGTAAATAAAAAGCGTTTCACCTAGGGCTGTGACGGTGGCATTTTTAACTACCGGCGGTGGTGAGTGCAGGGGGGTGTATTTGTGTTGCTACTGTTCAGTGTTTAAGTTAGCCTACATACAAAGAGGGCTGTCATATTTACCAGACTATGCAAATCGACAATAAACTGATAATGGATGATGAATTTATAGACGTTCAGCTGTAAACTACTGCACAAAGAGACAGCGAAGTGTGGCCACTGTTCAACATCATGTCACAAACGTTCACGTGCACCTACTGAGATGCTCCTCTGTCTGGAAGAGTATTATCCAGTTTTGATGTGACTTCTTTTTGTGCCTTGTGTTTTAAAAGTGTCTTGATTTGACTTTCCGAGTCTGCCGCGAGTCCTAAACTAATGACAGTGTTGCGCCACGTCTCTGAAATAAGGTGGCCTACATTTACAGGCTTAGGTGTAGGTCTGATAATAATATTTATTTATACTAGTAAAAGTAAAGTCAACAACCGGTCACCCCCGGTTGCAACCCACCACTACATGGTGGCACGGTTGTCATGGCCACCGTCACAGCCCTGGTTTCACTATCTCCTACCTTAGCTTCAGCTGTCACCTCTCCATGCCCACTCTGTCCTGTCTTCCTAAACCCCCACCCTACTCACTTCCACTCGATTTGTGTGTTCATACGAGCGATCCGCCATACTAAGAGCTGTCTGGAACCGGTGAATGCTGAGTGGCTTGTTAGACCCTCCAGAGCGAGTCTGCGCCAGGGATGTATACATTCCTAGAGAAAATTTGATTAGTGGCCACTTGAGATATTGCAGCAGAAAAAACACCTACGCCCCAGAAAGGATTTTCAGATTCATTAGTGTTTATTACTCATTTTCATATTATAGACTTAATTCTGTTTAACATAATTATATTGGCTAAAAAATAACATTATTGTTTGTGACGTCACTACTCCATCCCGCCTTTGAGGCCATTGGTCAGAACGGATCATGTGGAACACGGCGGCGGGGTTAAACCAAGCCTCTCCCATAAAACCTCTTAAATGGTCCTCGTGTGATGGAGGGAACTTCAGTCAGCTGCGAGTGTCACTACACACCAAGGGCACTCGAGGGTGGAGTGGAAGTGGGTAGGGATTTGATCAGGAAAGGCCCTAAATGTAGCATTGTGAAACTAAAAAAGCTAGTCGTGAGCTGCTCTTCTAAACAGAGCACTCTTCAAAACAGCCCGTAACTTATTAATGTTTGTTTGGAAATTTGCATGTGAATGGTTCCGCGTGGAGCTACTGCCGCCCTGTACGCTGGTACAGCGTACAGGGCGGCAGTAGCTCAGTGGGTAGAGTGGTCGTCTTTCAACCGGAAGGTAGGCGGTTCGATTCCCACTCTCCCCACAGTTCATACTGTCGTTGTGTCCTTGGGCAAGACACTTAACCCACCTTGCCTCCAGTGACTGTAACACTGGTAATTACATTAGAATTAGAACAATGTAAGTCGCTTTGGATAAAAGCGTCAGCTAAATGAATAAATGTAAATGTAAATGTAAATTATAAAAAAAATAACTTTGGCTGTGTCCGAATGCACTCCCTAGTCCTAGATGTACTATTGAAAAAAAGGTTGAAATAAAAGCATCTGGACTCAGTTTTCAAGGTGAAGACGTTTTGTCTCTAATTCCAAGAGGCTTTATCAATCGTGAGATCAATTGGTAAGAGAGCTGAGCTTATATCTCTAGAGGGAGGAGTTTACCCTGAAATCAAACCTGATGGACCAGGCTGTCATCATCTTCAGATCAAATGACCATAACAGATGTGAACCTTCATGATAAGTGTGTTGAGATCTCATTGTAGCATACACTCACAAAACTGAGCTGATATTCTGTGCACTTTTCCCTGTTTGGTGTCACATTCAAGAGACAACAACATTCCTCAAGCACATTCAATTACTCAGCCTGGATACACAAATTGTTCATCCCCTGTTGCTATGAATCAGCTTTTACATCGAAAAAAAACAGTGTGACCAAATGTTATATTAATTAATGGACAATGTGTATCAGTCATTTATTGTTTTGTATGCTGCAGGAGCTGTTCAAAACCATCAATGCTATATTGATAATAATAAGCAAACTGACAATACACTGACCACGGGAGCACAGTATAATTCAAATTTATCTTTATCACAATATCTGTATGACAAAAAACGCAATAATGTGAAAGGCATGGACAATATCACAGTCACAATAATTGGCAAAAGAGAGCTTTAAGTTAGTGAAACCAATTCATTACTATATTATAAATGAATACAGTTTCACCTGTTACTCACCTATGGCACATTGTAATATTGTAGATCATATTGTTATATATGTCATGATATATTGAGGAGGTTGGTTAGTTGTGGGTGAGAAAACCTCACTGACTCAGACTTCATCTTCCATAGACTAATTGTACAGTCTTATGTGTCCATTGCTCCACTACCTCCACTGGAGTCTCTAAAGGCAAAGAGAAAGTGAATTTTACTGTATTTATATAGCAGAATTTATACACTGGGTAACTCCCAAGTGCCTTACAGAAATAAAAGACGAATTTAAAGACACACAGACAAGATTTAAAATAACAAACGTAAAACAAAAGTAAAATGGAGAATAAAAAATTAAAAGACAAAAAGTGCAGATTAAACACTTTCTGTTCTCTTTAGTAAACTAATACCTAGTAGAACCAGTCCTCTCTATTAGTTTGTTGCCTTACTATTAAAGGTATAACACAACATAACCACCTGGTTCATCCAAGTGAGAGTAGACCCTATGGAGCAGATATAATATAGCATCTTCAACAGTTAATGCCAATATGTTTGTTGTAGGCAAACTGTAGGGGATCTAGAGCATGTTTAGTCTGTGATCTTAAGATTCTCATTAGCAATCTTTCAAATGTTTTCATAATATGAGAGGTTAGAGCTACTGGTTTATAAGGATTTGGTTCAACTGGGTGCCCTACTTTAGGTCCTGGTACTAGACAGGATTTTCTTCCCACAGAGTAGGGACCCTAACTATTTGAAGATCCAGGTTAAGGAGCTTCTACAACAGCACATTCTTTTAGAAGTCATGGACCTCTAAAACCTTTGTTAGTGAATAACTTTTTTGTCTTGTTCAATTGGGCCTGAACTGTATAATGCTAATTTATTGTTTTTACATTATACACATTGCAGTAACTGCTTAAAGTGCAATAATCATATGGTATGCATGTCAAAATAGTTGGCCAGTTAAATATAAAAGTGGTACCAATCAGACCAGTTAAAGTTTATCTAGAGCCATTGACATGATTTATTACGATTCAAAAACCTTTTTTTTTTGTTTTTGGTAGAAAACAATATATTCAAATTTTGCAACTCATGTTGCAAAATCAGTATACTTCGTCTTTTCTTTGCATTGAGCAACCCTGGTATCTACATTTGTGAACCTCATGTGACATATCTCAGTTGCTAAAAGCAAAAGTATTGGTGTCTGTGTTGTTTGCAGTAATGGCGGAAGCCCACCAGGCCGTGGCTTTCCAGTTCACCATCACCCCTGAAGGCATCGACCTGCAGCTGTCCTACCAGGCCCTGAACCAGATCTACTGCTCTGGACTGCGGTCCTGGAAGAAAAGAGTGAGCCGCATGAGGGTAAGAATGATGAAATGAAAATTTACCCTGAATGTATCTGAGCTTAGCTAGGTTTAAAGGGCCAAGGCACTGAAGCATCATTAAATTCCAGACTACAAAAACTTTTGAGAAAAACAGCTGTGTCCAACACTGAGTGCAAGTTGTCTCTTGTTCAGCTTTTATTTGTTCCTTGTATAATTCCAGTTACTAAAACGAGGAAGCCTTTTCTGACTATGTTGTTTTCATGTTTATTTTGTAAAATCAGACAAAAAATATGACAAAAACATGTTCTGCCTAAATTTCTAAATGCATTCTGATGTTGCACGAGTTTGTGTGCATTTTTGGCATTGTGGCAGTCCTCCTTACCTCATTGCCCTGACAATTTATTTGTTAACCTGAACCTTAGACTTATATATCTGAAAGAGATTATTTCAAATCTTTGGCAGTGTCTTTTCTTTTGCATGTACTGGGATGTTTGTCATTTGTGCAAGAGGTTGGGAGAGGTGTAATAATTGTGTCACTAGTGAGCTAGTGTATTTCCACTTGTACACTTCAGAAATAATGACGCCTCACCATCGTGCTCAGACATGTCTTTTATCAGATATATCAGACATGCCTGCTTTGCGTGCCATTGTTTCTACTCTAGTTATTAAACAAAAGTTATTGTTTGGTATTTAAAACCAAAAGTATTTGTTTTTTTTTCCTTATGTAACTGATTTTGTTTGTTAATTATGTTCTTGTGTGATTATAGAACATAGTGATTAAAGGAGTGTACCCGGCCAGTCCTTCCTCATGGCTGTTTGTTGTCATAGCGATTCTTGCCACCATGTACATGCGCTCAGATCCTAGCATGGGGCTCATCGCCAAGATACAGCAACACCTGCCACTCAGGTATGCGTAAAATCCACTCATGAACATAGCTGACATCACATATCATACATTCACACAGGTAGACCCAATACTTTACAATCTACATTATATAGCAGCTCTATCAATGTTATAATATCCAGATTGCAAAGACTGTCCTATAACATTTTGCCTTAGCTAATAGCCACAGAAGATGGTTGTGTCAGGAAGGGTATCCATAATAAAACCTATGTCAGACTAAATATGTGAACTGTGAGACAGTTTAAAAAAAGGAGATCAGGAAAAGAGAGGTAATGACTCTACCAGTTGAACAAGCTAGGTGCCTCCGATTGTCTAATCATTTTGACATACAAAGAATGATGCCTGCAGTAACAGTATTTCAATTTATGTGGTATAAATCAAAAATAGATTTCTGGTATATTGTGAGACTCTACAACAAAACTACTAACTAACTATTTAACCACCTCACACTGCTCCATTTTTGAGCATGTGCAGTTGACTATGAACAAACCCTGTGGAAAGAGATCTGATAGCTGTAGGAGCAGGAAATAATGGAAGTAAAATTTTCTAAATCTTAAAGGCAACTTTCAAAGTGAAATCTACTTACTTAATGTGATTAAATTAAGAATGATCACAACAAAAACAGACTCAACCTTAAAATGTTGTTTATAATTGTTGTTTTTGTAAGTGTGCCATAAATTAAATTCTTGCAAAAGTTCCATTGTTTCATTTTACTTTCATATTTCTCAATTGTACATTTTTACATACAATTTTACATTTTATTTCTCACAGACTCTGTCTTTATGTAAAGACTAACAGACAATTTCTTATTGCTCTTGTATAAATGATAATTGTTAAAATAAAAAGGCATGTTTTTGTTTTGCTCGAGATGCTTTGTAGTAACATGGTTAAATACCTGCCCCACAATTGTCTTTTGCCAAACAGAATGTAGGATTTCAAAGTCATGAGTCACAGGGGAAGAATGCGGGCGTGGTGTTCATCACAACCTTTGCCCTACTTTTCTACCTCTTTATTTACCAACTATAGTTAGATAGTTATCCCAGCGGTGACTTACTGTGCCACAACTGCCCACTTCTATCTGCACTGAGAGCACTGGGTCAGTAGTCTGTCCCTCACAATCAAGTCACACAGTGAACAGTTTATGAGATTCTAGAGATTCTAAGTGCAGTAATTTAAAATAACTTTGGTCTAGCTAAAAAAACAATTTAACGTACAAAAACACAATTTCCAATAAATTAATTATACTTTATTATACTAAAATAATATTAAACTGAATGATTTTAAAAAAGAATTTCAGAGAAATGTAAACACAGTTTATAATAAATGTAAAAACAGACATGTAAAAACAGTTTAAATAGATGTGAAGTGAATTGTTTGATACTGCAGGATCTGCCTTGATGAATCCTTGCACAGAATCCCTAATGTTTTCTGGAGACCCTTTTAAATTTGCACCTTTTACTGTCCTTGAAGTGCATTGGATCACAGAAAACCCCCTGGACCAGACATGATGGAGCCTTACTTTTTGAAGTTGGCAGCAAATTTTATAGCAGAACCCCTTTCAATTCTTTTTAATCTTTCAATCAAAACCAAAGAAATTCCAACAGTTTGGAAATCAGCTTTTGTTCTAGCTTTATTAAAAGGAGGGTATCCAGCAGTTATGTCTAATTATAGGCCAATATCAAATGTATGTGTTTTATCGAAAATTCTGGAATCTCTTGTTTGTGATCAGCTGAAAGCGTTCCTGTATTCAAATGACATCCTTTCTAAATTTCAATCAGGTGTCAGAAAAAAGCACAGTACTACCACCGCTACTAAGAAGGTGATATTATTGTGGCACTTGATAAGAAACAGTTCTGTGCTACCCTTTTTTTAGATCTGTCAGAAGTTTTTGACACTATCGACCATGCTGTTTTAAAGAACAGATTAATTTACTCAGGATTGTCAGAGCTGCAGTTGCATGGTTCTTAAATTATCTGAATAACAGGACTCAATGCATTAAATATGAGGGACTCTGTTCTGATTTTATTGTTGTCCATAAGGGGGTGCCACAGGGTTCAGTTTTGGGGCCCCTCCTATTTATCATGTATATCAATGATTTGGGTCAAAATGTTTCTAATGCTAATATGCATTTTTATGCTGATGATACAATTATTTACTGCTATGGATCATCCATCCATGTTCAGGCCATTGAAACCCTGCAGAAAGCTTTTGTTGCTGTCTAGTATTCACTTCTTCAGTAAAAAGTAGTCCTTAATGCTGACAAAACTGAGCTAATGTTGTTTTCAAATCTTACAAAGGTAGCTCAGACTGTTCCAGTACTGTCTACTCTTGAAGGAAATATTATAGAGGTGGTTCATTAATACATTGGTGTCTTGATTGATAACTCCCTCACTTTTAAACCACACATAGAACAACGTGTGAAGAAATTAAAACTTAAACTGGGGGTTTTCTTTAGTAATAAATTGTGTTTTTCTTTTGAAGTAAAAAAGCGCCTTTTCACTGCAACTTTTTTTTTATCTGTGCTAGATTATGGTGATCTTTTTTATATGAATTTTTCTTCTTCATGTCTTCATGAAGAAGAAGAAAATGGTGGACACGGTTTATCATGCTTCTTTGAGATTCATTACTAACTGTAGAGCCATGAAGCATCACTGTGAATTGTATTCACGAGTGGGATGGCCCTCTCTGGCCACTAGGAGGCAGAGACATTGGTGCAATTTTATTTTTAAAGCTATGCTTGGATTACTGCCTCCATACATTTGTACTTTAATCACACAGAGAAGTGTTGACTCTTACTCCCTGCGATCAAATGATCAGCTGTTGCTCTCTGTTCCTTTTGCTCGCACTGAGTTGGGAAAAAAAGCCTTTGTCCACTCGACTCCTTTTGCTTGGAATATGCTGCAGAAGGACTGGAAACTGACTGAGCTCTTGACCTTAAACACTTTTAAAACTAAGCTGAAAGCAATGGAGACTGCCTCAATAATGTGCAATTGTTTTTCATAACTTGTGTTATTTTAATGTTTCTTTGTATGTTTATAATTGTGTAAAGGTTGTTGACTCTTGGCCAGGACTCCCTTGAAAAAGAGGTTTTTAATCTCAATGGGACTCTCCTGGTTAAATAAAGGTTAAATAAATTTTTTAAAAAATGTAGTGCTTTTGCTTCTGGGGCTGCAGGAGGACATAAATACAATAAGCATTATGTTTGTTGTTGTGGTTATTGTTATTGCTATTGACTCAAGCAGAGTTTATGAATTGGATTAAAAAGGTGTGGATCATTTTACTAACTTTCTCTCAGATTGTGCGATTACTTTGACCAGCTAAGCATAAAAGTCCAGCAAAGAAAATCTTTGTAGTACAGGTTTTATTAGTTTAGTTAATAAGTTACAAAAATAAAATAAAATAAAATACTTGCTAATGCAGTATAAATATTTTTTGACCTGAAAAAATTGTAATAAATAATTGATGCAATGCTATTCTAATAAACCTACAAACCCAATTCTCCCAAAAATGGGACACTACAAATTGTGAATGAAAACAGAATGCAATGATGTAAAAGTTTACACTTTTAATATTTTATTCAGAATACAACATAGATGAAATATTAAAACAGAGAGAATGTATCTCAATGTATCCCAATGTTTTTTGAGAAAACTCAAAAAAGTTAGGACAAGGCCATGTTTACCACTGTGTGGCATCCCCTCTTCTTTTTATAACAGTCTGCAAACTTCTGGGACTGAGGAGACAATTTTCTCAAGTTTAGGAATAGGAATGTTGTCCCATTCTTGTCTAATACAGGCTTTTAGTTGCTCAACCGTCTTAGGTCTTCTTCGTCGCATCTTCCTTTTTTATGATGCGTAAATGTTTTCTATGGGTTAAAGATCTGTCCATTTCAGAACCGGATCCTTCTTCTACGCAGCCATGATGTTGTAATTGATGCAGTATGTGGTCTGGCATTGTCATGTTGGAAAATGCAAGGTCTTCCTTGAAAGAGGACGACGTCTGGATTGGAGCATATGTTGTTCTAGAACTTGGATATACCTTTCAGCATTGATGGTGCCTTTCCAGATGTGTAAGCTGTCTATGCCACACGCACTCATGTAACCCCATACCATCAGAGATGCAGGCTTCTGAACTGAGCGCTGATGAAAACTTGGGTTCCCTTCTCGAGGGAACTCAACACTGCGTCGTGAAACGACACTCTGGGGAATGCCATCAGCGTGACGCCTTAGAAGCATGAATGAAACTTAGACCGATCCTGATTGGTACTACCTCATGACGTAGTGAGTGACGGCCTACCCGGAAGTATAAAGGGACGCCGTATCACAACCGCACTAGCTTTTCGCTCTTCAGCAAATGCTCTGTGTATGAGACGAGAGATTGTGTTGATTTAAAACTTTTGAATGAAAAAGTATGGCGAGTCAACAGTTCAGGAAGTGTGTGTACCCCTGCCCTCGTTATCTCACGGGTGGGGACACGCACTCAATGTGTGTGATCTGTTTGGGAGCGCGGCACGCGAGCACTGTGAAACATTCCTCTGCAGAGTGCTGCGCTCCCGCGCTCCTCGCGGTTCAGGTCCCGCGGCTTAGATCGTGGAGATCGCAGCTGGAGCTAGTTGATGAGACTGAGGCTGCTGAGGCTTTTTCCCAATCATCATATGCCAGCTCTGATGACCTTCCTCACCGTGCAGGAGCCCGCGAGGAGAAGGATAAGGTTCTCCTCCCTGATGCTCTTTTTTCGCCTACTGGCCTGTTCGGCGACGTCATTACGGTCGTCGACGGATTCAGGGGGTGAGGAGGCAATCTGCGACGTTCCAGCAGTGTATCCCTCGCTGCGCCAAGTCTAAAAGGGTCCTAAAATCGACCAGCCCCAGCGTCATCAAGCTCCTCGTACCGGCAGGTACAGAAGGAGTGCGTCGCCTCCAGAGCCCCTCCCCAGGGAGCGCGGCAACAGAGGCGGCGTTTTCGCTCGAAGCCGACTCAGCAGGAAGGGGACCTGAGGGTCGTCCTTCAGGCTAGGAAGGCTGTGGGGAAGAGGTCCTAGCTTTGGTAGGACCTCTGAGGGCTGTCCCCTCCGGGGAGAGGCGGCTGAGGCCGTTTTCTCTGCCCCTTGGACACCGATTTACCAGTAATTCCGCCGATTTACCAGTAATTCCGCCGATTTACCAGTAATTCCGCCGTCTATGACGCCTCGGGCCACATCGGTTTCCAGCTTACGCAAGCTGCCTCGTCCACCCCGAGGGGTCTCGGGCAGACAGCGATGGTGTATACGCACCAAAAATCATACATGACTTCTCTCTGCCGGGCAACCGTTTCAGGGGGGGCGAGAACGGTCTTCAAAATACCCGAGGTCAGCCTCAAGAGGCTGATTTCAATTGGCAGATTTTTTTCCGGGCGTGGCAACGCCTTTAGAATGTGTTGCCATGGGTCCTGCGCACTGTAGAAAATGGGTACAGACTGCAGTTTGGCCACAGCCCACCAAGATTCAGTGGGGTGGTCTGGACTGCAGTGGTCCCGGAGCGGGCTCGGGTTATGGAACAGGAAGTACACTCCCTGCTGGTAAAGAAGGCCATAGAACGGGTTCCTACGCCAGAAAGGGAGTCGGGGTTCTACAGCCGGTACTTTATAGTTCCCAAAAAGGACGGAGGTCTGCGTCCAATTTTAGATCTAAGGTATTTGAACCGGTCTCTGAGGAGGTTACGGTTCAAGTTGCTAACAATACCTATTATTGTGAATCAAATTCGGTCCGAGGACTGGTTTGTCACGATAGATCTGAAGGACGCATACTTCCACATTCCTATAAGTCCTTCTCACAGGAAGTTCCTGAGGTTCGCTTTCGGGGGCGAAGCGTTCCAATATCGGGTTCTTCCATTCGGCCTAGCGCTCTCCCCTTGCACATTCACCAAGTACATGGATGCGGTTCTGGCTCCACTGCGACTCCAGGGCATCCGTGTACTGAATTATATCAACGACTGGCTCATTTTGGCCCAGTCTCGAGAGATGGCAGTTCGGCATCGAGATGTCGTCCTTGGCCATATTCAGAGCTTGGGGTTGAGACTCAACGCAAAGAAGAGCGTGTTGACGCCCTCCCAGAGAACCACGTTCCTGGGAGTAGTATGGGACTCGACGACAATGCGGGCACATATTTCCCCCGCATGCATCGTTCTGCAGTGGGGAGCATCATGTTGCCGGACATCCGTTTCGATAGACGCCTCCCTCACTGGTTGGGGCGCGGACATGGACGGCCGCTCTTCCCAGGGTCTGTGGCAGGACCATCATGGTAAATGGTAAGCATTTATACAGCGCTTTTTTTTGCACCCTTCTTGGGCACCCAAAGCGCTTTACATCGTGCTTCCACTCACCCCATTCACACACATTCACACCTGGGGCAGACAGAGATGGGGGCTGCCATACAAACGGCACTCAACCTTCTCCTACCACCACCAAACACACCTCTACAGTCACACACATTCATACAGTAGTGCTACGGACACTGGAGGCAAGGTGGGTTAAGTGTCTTGCTTAAGGACGCAACGAAGAGCGGGAATCGAACCGCCAACCTTCCGGTTATAGGACGACTGCTCTACCACTGAGCCACTCCGTCCCACTAGTGGCTCATCATCTTAGGGCATATAAATTGCCTGGAGATGTTGGCTGTGTTCAGGGCTCTGAGGAGCTTCCTGATGGATCTCAGGGGTTATCATGTTCTGGTGCGCTCCAACATTATGTCAGTGGTCGCGTACCTGAACCATCAGGGGGGTCTGAGGTCTCGCCCTCTGTGCAGATGGGCGCATGAGATCCTCATATGGTCCCAGGGGAAACTATCGTCTATCAGAGCGATGGATATTCCCGGGGACGAGAAGCAGGGAGCAGACATCCTGTCGAGGCAGGGGCTGAGGCCTGGGGAATGGAGACTTCACCCAGAGGTGGTGAGGTCTATATGCGAGAGGTTCGGCCCAGTGGAAGTGGAGCAGTTCGCGTCTCGAGAGACGTTCCACTGCCCACTGTTGCCTTGGCCTATCAGGTGCGCGGCTTGCCTTCACCTTTGGCTTTAAGGGCGCATTTCACTAGGGGCATGGGCTCTTCTCGGGCCCTTAAAATGGGGGTCCCGCTTCAGATTTCACGAAGATCACGGGTATCCAGTCTGGTTTTCCGGCCTTGACCTTTACGCACAGAGATTATTCCAGATTCTTCGAATCTTTGGATGATATTATGAACTGTAGATGATTATAACTTCAAACCCTTTGCCATTTTTCACTGAGAAACTCCTTTATGATAATGCTCCACTATGTTTCGCTGCAGCCTGTCACTCTGAGAGGCTCTTTTTATACCAAGCATGTTGCCAATTGACCTAAGTGGCAAATTAGTCCTCCAGCTGTTACTTATATGTACATTTAACTTTTCCGGCCTCATATTGCTGCCTGTCCCAACTTTCTCATAGCTCTCCTAAAATCCAAAATGAGCCAATATTTGGCATAACAGTTCAAAATGTCTCACTTTCAACATTTGATATGTCATCTATGTTGTATTCTGAATAAAATATTGAAATTTGAAACTTCGACATCATTGCATTCTGTTTTTATTCACAATTTGTATAGTGTCCCAACTTTTTTGTAATCGGGTTTGTAGTTGCACAGTGTTATGCTTCTTGTTATTGCAAAATGACTATATAAATTAGTCTTAGACTTCAGTTCAAATGAAAAACTCAATGGCACAATTTTTACCAATCTAAGTTAGTTTAGAACCCTTTATTAAAATCTTTTAATGTAATTGAAAAATGTATATGTGACTATACAATTGAAATATCAAATATCACAAGTCACATCATCATCTATAGTACTATTATTGTATATTGTATATCTTGTATATACGGCTCTACAAATAAATAATGTATTCTATCTTATCTTGAAAAAAGTTGTTTTGCATAAATGAGTTATAGTGTTTTTACTTCAAATTCAGTTCCCCCATGTTTCCCCATTACTTTTCATGCGCAAAATCTTTATTCTTAAAGGGGGAAACACTGATTTGCCCCATGGAACTGAATTGGCCCTTAGAGTGTCTTTGCAGCATTTTAAAAGGTCACTTCCCTGTTGTTCCAGCAGATGGTGCTATGGTACCTTCTCAGTGTTGTTCATGTTCTTGATTGAGCTGTAGATCTGGTGAGATTTGTTTTAAATGTGCTTTTGGAATAATGAACTAGACTTAAAAAGCACTGTTAAACGTTATAGAATATTTAAATTCTAGATGCATTTCAGCACTTATTGCCATTCTTTAATGTATTTTGCAGCCTCCACGTGTCACTTAGTACCCAGGGGCAGACCATGGTCTCAGTGCTAGTCTTCAGTACCTTGATGTGGCTCTCCCTAATCCTGGCGCTCAGGTTCTGCCTCAAGCTGCTCCTCTCCTATCACCAGTGGATGTTTGAGCAGCACGGCCGAGTGTCCAACACCACCAAAGTCTGGGTGGTAAGTCCTCCTAACAAAAACACCCTTGGCTGCTTTGTATCTTTTTCTACAAAACGGCTACATTAACCAAACTGTGTTGTATATCGTTATTAATGTGTTTTTATTGTTATTAATTATGTAATTGTAATGTTACTGTGCTTCTGTTAGACTCTGCTAAGGTTGCTTTCAAGCAGGAAACCTCTGCTGTACAGTTATCAGACCTCACTACCTCATCTGCCTGTTCCTGCTATCAATGACACACTGAGCAGAGTGAGTAGCCTACACAAGATTACACAAATTTACCAATTAAAAAAATACCAAGTAACAATTGCAGTTCACAGAGGGACAGTACAAAGTGCAGCAGCATTTTGTTGTAGCATGTAAAGCTGCTGTAATGGAATGCTGTAATAATATTTCCTTTAGGGAGGTGCCCCCTAGTTCAGTTAGTAGAGCACAGATCCGGTTCAAATCCAACAAGGGGTTATCTGCGCAATGTCAGCCCCCTCTTGCCCTGTTTCCTGTCCATCTACTTTCAATTATCAATCTTAAAAAAAAACATAAACAATATTTCCTTTGACCCTTTAAAATCCTGCAGACCACCTCTGGCACATGCTGCTGTATTGTGATATAACAATAAAAGGAAATGCACATTAAGACAAGACCCAGCATTCTTCATCTTGCCAGAAAAAGCTCAAAGTGCAGTTTGATAGCAGTGTAGTTTGGACCTGGGCCAAATTTGAAATAAGAGTTTAAGAAGTGCAAAGCATGATGGAAAAGCTAGGCAGAGCTACAGACAATACAGTCAACAATGCAAATGTCCTGTAAAGAAAAAAAGGTTTAAAGTAAAAGCCTCTGGACTCCGTTTTCAAGGTGTCCAGAAGCTTTTACTTTTAACATTTTTTTCAAGATGACTGGGATGACCTTCACAGGGTCACGTGACCTTCACAGACACGTCCTGTAAAGAACTGTTAACTTCACCAAGCATGAGTAGAAGACATTGTGGGCTGCTCCTGATTGGTCTGTTAAAGAGATTAGACAATGTGAGCCGATGTGTCTTGAGCCAAAACGACTGTTTTGCCATGAACAGTTTAAAGTAAACATCAATTAAAAATCAAAGGCAAAGGTAAATAACATAGCAAATGTATTCTGGCTGTCACTTCAAATGTTGATGGTTAACTTTTGTTTGCTTGATGCTAAACATATGGCTTTCTGAAGGTGCAAGGTTTAGTTCTTTTTAACAGAATGTGGCAAAACTTTCACATTTCATTCACATTAATGTAGCATAGTCAGCTTAGTCTGGGTTCTAATAACCTTGTTTCCTCAGTACCTGCAGTCAGTCCGGCCATTGCTGACCAATCCGGAGTTTGAGCGAATGACCAAACTGGCTAATGAATTTGAGCGCAATCTGGGAAACCGCCTTCAGCGCTACCTCAAACTCAAAGCTTTGTGGGCCACCAACTATGTGAGTGTTTGTTAATTTCTATTGCTGTTTGTTCTGAGATACTAATAAACATACAGTATTTACAATTTTTACAATACATTAATACATTGAAAGTACATTGGTCAACAACTCTCAAGTCTCATGTGTCAAAATAGCTCATTCATTTAATTGAATTACTGTTAAAAGAATATTAAATTATTAAAAAGTATATATTTACTGGACTGTTTACTTTACATGCCCATATTGAAATGAGAATTCAATCATTTTGTATTGTATTGTATGCACATAGGACTCCTGTAACTATAAAAGAGGAGAAATAAGTATCTCTGGGCTTGCTCTGTAAATATTTGTGAAAGATGTTGACAAGTTTAGCTTTTTATTGCCCAAGGTGAGCGACTGGTGGGAGGAATACATCTATCTTAGAAGCCGAGGCCCCATCATGGTCAACAGTAATTACTATGGCATGGTAAGCAGACTCAGATAAAATGCATTATAGACTTATAGCCTTTTGATGAAGGGAAAGCTGTGTTATTATGATGAGTTTAATGTTTTTATCTGGTCTATGCTCTTTAGGACTTCCTGTACATAACTCCATCCTCAGTGCAAGCAGCCAGGGCAGGCAACACCATCACTGCTCTGCTGCTTTACCGCCGCAAGGTGAACCGCGAGGAGCTCAAACCGGTGAGAGTATTTACAGGTCAAAAGGTGAAATGGGTAGTTTGTTGCATATGGAATCATACAACACATACTTAAAAGTTTATTCTATTTAAAATGCTGCTGAGATTGTATATACTTTTCTTTTATTCTATTGCAATTGCTCCTTACTTTTACTGAACAAGTAATTTTTTTCTCTGTGGGATCAATAAAGTTCTATCTTATCTTCATTTAAGAAAAATTCTATTCTATTATAAAAACTGTAATGTTCGCCAGGATTTATTTTATCATTCCATAATCCGGGCCAATGAGTGTTTAATGTACACTCTAACTAAAACATTAATTAAGTTGCTGTGCTGATTATGTATTTTCATTTGTTGGCCAGAGTCGTGTTCCGGGTACGGTCATCCCTCTGTGCGCTGCTCAGTATGAGAGGATGTTCAACACAACTCGAACCCCTGGACTAGAGACTGGTAAGACCAAATAATAGCTTAAAATGACAAAAAGATGGGCCAGTCAGAAGTGTTGCACACTTGGTAACAATTTATCAAATTAGCCATTCAAGTTCCAATCTATTCTTTTTCTCACGTTCTTGGTCACGTTCTTGTGACTGCAAGCTTTCCCTAGACTCCCCCGAATTTTAATTTCTTTCATGTCATTCTTATATTAAGTAATCTTTCAATTAGTGATAACATGGCTGTAGTAACAATAACATTTATTACAAGTGTGCTTTGAGAGGTGATCAGGTGTGCCGTGGGGAATTTGAACAAGTTGCTCCAAAAATGATTTAATTAATTGAAATAATTTGCTAATGTTGAGCGCCTATTAGGTTCAAACTCAATAGGCGCTCCGTTTACAGTTTAGCCTCTTTGCTAACACAGATTACTGCTCACATTCTGTTATAAGAAGTCTTTATTCATATTATCTTGGGAGACACGTAGAGTATAATTTAAAAGGAATGGTCAGGTTTAATTCTTGCAACAATGAAGCAAAAGTACAAACATGTCACAAGTGGTACAGGATGAGGTTTGCTTGCAAAAGTACATGAAGCAGTAGAGGCTGTATGAGGTGCATCTCACACCCTCCCTAGGGCAAGCTCCCAGCTGTAGAAGTTATGTTTAACTCTAGTAATGTCTAGTTCCTGCTGGATTAGCATGAAGGACATAACATGATCAGATTTGACATGGCCTGAAGAGAACCGGCCATCCATCGACCGGCGGGTGGGTTGGTTTGATCCCCGCTCGAAACATCATAATATCCCGACAAACACGTGGACAAAAATGTTGGTACCCTTCGGTCAATGAAAGAAAAACTCACAATGGTCACAGAAAAAAACTTTATTCTGACAAAAGTAATATTAAATAAAAATTCTATGAATGTTAACCAATGAAAGTCAGACATTGCTTTTCAACCATGCTTCAACGGAATTATTTAAAAAAATAAACTCATGGAACAGGCCTAGACAAAATTGTTGGTACCCCTAGAAAAGACTGTAAATAATGTGACCAAATGGACATGTTAATTCAAGGTGTGTGCACTAATTAGCATCACAGGTGTGTACAATCTTGTAATCAGTCAGTGGGCCTATTTATAGGGCTTCAGGTAGTCACTGTGTTGTCTGGTGACATGGTGTGAACCACTCTCAACATGGACCAGAGGAAGAGAAGGAAAGAGGTGTCGCAGGAGAATAGAAAGAAAATTATAGACAAGCATGATAAAGGTAAAGGCTATAAGACCATCTCCAAGCAGCTAGATGTTCCTGTGACTACAGTTGCACATATTATTCAGAATTTTAAGATCCATGGGACTGTAGCCAACCTCCCTGGACGTGGCCGCAGGAGGAAAATTGATGACAAATCTAAGAGCTGGATAATCCGAATGGTAACAAAAGAGCCCAGAAAGACTTGTAAAGAGATCCAAGGTGAACTCCATGCTCAAGGAACATCAGTGTCAGATCGCACCATCCGTCGTTGTTTGAGCCAAAGTGGACTATATGGGACACGACCAAGGAGGACACCATTGTTGAAAACAAATCATAAAAAAAACTAGACTGGAATATGCCAAACTACATGTTGACAAGCCACAAAGCTTCTGGGAGAATGTCCTATGGACAGATGAGACAAAAATGGAACATTTTGCCAAGGCACATCAGCTCTATGTTCACAGAAGGAAAAATGAAGCATATCAAAAAAAGAACACTGTCCCTACTGTCAAACATGGAGGAGGCTCTGTTATGTTCTGGGGCTGCTTTTCTGCATCTGGCACAGGGTGTCTTGAATCTGTGCAGGGTACAATGAAATCTGAAAACTATCAAGGGATTCTAGAGAGAAATGTGCTGGCCAGTGTCAGACAGCTTGGTCTCAGTCGCAAGTCATGGGTCTTGCAAGAGGACAATGACCCAAAACACACAGCTAAAAACACCCAAGAATGGTTAAAAGGAAAACATTGGACAAAAGTGGCCTTCTATGAGCCTTGACCTCAATCCCTTTAAGCATCTTTGGAAGGAGCTGAAACATGCCGTCTGTTAAGGACACCCTTCAAACCGGAAACAACTGGAGCAGTTTGCTCATGAGGAGTGGAAAAAAAGACAATAATAATATTTGTAATTCAGGTATTTTTCCACAAGATACCCAACGTTACAATTTTTTTGCAGCCCAGTCATTTCTTTTTTGTAATAATTGTAGATTGACAGGGGTAAAGGGAATCGCACATAAATGGATACAATCATATTTAACTGAAAGACAGCAGTATGTACAGTTGGGTGAACACATATCAAGATGGTAGACTATTACAGGTGGGGTCCCCCAAGGATCAGTACTGGGGCCAAAATAGTTTTTGATTTATATAAATAAATTATGTCAAACAACCAAATTAAAATGTATCTTATTTGCGGACAATATTACTATATTGTATTCAGGTAATGACTTACAACTAATGGTAACTGAGATTACAACAGAGCTAAACAAAATGAAGGAATGGTTCAATAGTAACAAGTTGTCATCAAATATAAAAATTAAAAGAAATTATGATAAAAATAAATAAATAAAAATATGATAAAAATATGAACAAATAGAGATACTAAAGAGTTAATGAGCATACATTTACTTTTATTAATTTAATCAAACCGGAAACAACTGGAGCAGTTTGCTCATGAGGAGTGGGCCAAAATACCTGCTGAGAGGTGCAGAAGTCTCATTGACAGTTACAGGAATCCTCTGATTGCAGTGATAGCCTCAAAAGGTTGTGCAACAAAATATTAAGTTAGGGGTACCAACAATTTTGTCTAGGCCTGTTCCATGAGTTTATTTTTTAAAATAATTCCGTTGAAGCATGGTTGAAAAGCAATGTCTGACTTTCATTGGTTAGCATTCATAGAATTTTTATTTATTATTAGTTTTGTCAGAATAAAGTTTTTTCTGTGACCATTGTGAGTTTTTCTTTCATTGACCGAAGGGTACCAACAATTTTGTCCACGTGTGTATATGTGGCTCTCAAATGAACCTGAGGGAGCTGCTCACTTGCTTCTAAAGTGTGAGTTTCTAGTCATGATGTTCTCTGTCACGCTGTATGTGAACACAAATAAAACGAGGATCCATTAAGGGCAATGCTGGTTTTATGGTCTTACTTTCACACAACCTCTAGACCAGGGGTGCTCAATACGTCGATCGCGAACTACCGGTCGATTGCGAGATAGTTTTGGTAGATCGCGTGACATAAAAAAAAAGTGTTTGATTGATATACAGGGCAGGTAGTCAGATAAAATCTGATTTTTTTCTGACACTTAAGTCACTGCGCATGCGCAAACAACAGCGCTAGGTGCAGCAAAACTAACGCTTTAGCGACTTACCTCCAACTTTTAAACTTTGTTTTTTTTCCTCTTAAACTAAAGAAAGGGTATAAAAATGAGTGAGGGAGCTGGGCCAAGTAAGAAGACAAAAATGTATCGCTTTCATACGGAATGGGATTCACGGACTATGCATCCCTGGCATTCAATTTAGTGCAAGTCATCAAAGTTAACTCAGGTAATGACAAAAATTGAACATAGTTAATTATGTTCTGTTGTGCAGTATTACGGTTTGTATATATATATATATATATATATATATATATATATATATATATATATATACAGTTGCGAAAGTATTCGGCCCCCTTGAACTTTGCGACCTTTTGCCACATTTCAGGCTTCAAACATAAAGATACAAAACTGTATTTTTTTGTGAAGAATCAACAACAAGTGGGACACAATCACTGAATCTTTCCACAGATTCTTGATTGGATTCAGGTCTGGACTTTGACTTGGCCATTCTAACACCTGGATATGTTTATGAACCATTCCATTGGGACGGCGTGGCTCAGTGGTAGAGCAGTCGTCCTATAACCAGAAGGTTGGCGGTTCGATTCCTGCTCTGCCCTGTTCATACTGTCGTTGTGTCCTTGGGCAAGACACTTAACCCACCTTGCCTCCAGTGTCCATAGCACTGGTGTATGAATGTGTGTGACTGTAGAGGTGTGTTTGGTGGTGGTCGGAGAAGGTTGAGCGCTGTGTGTATGGCAGCCCCCATCTCTGTCTGCCCCAGGTGTGAATGGGGTGAGTGGAAGCACAATGTAAAGCGCTTTGGGTGCCTGAGAAGGGTGCAAAAATGTGCTATATAAATGCATACCATTTACCATTGTAAATTTTGCTTTATGTTTTGGATCATTGTCTTGTTGGAAGACAAATCTCCGTCCCAGTCTCAGGTCTTTTGCAGACTCCATCAGGTTTTCTTCCAGAATGGTCCTGTATTTGGCTCCATCCATCTTCCCATCAATTTTAACCATCTTCCCTGTCCCTGCTGAAGAAAAGCAGGCCCAAACCATGATGCTGCCCCCACCCTGTATGACAGTGGGGATGGTGTGTTCAGGGTGATAAGCTGTGTTGCTTTTACGCCAAACATAACGCTGTTGCCAAAAAGTTCGATTTTGGTTTCATCTGACCAGAGCACCTTCTTCCACACGTTTGGTGTGTCTCCCAGGTGGCTTGTGGCACACTTTAAACAACACTTTTTATGGATATCTTTAAGAAATGGCTTTCTTCTTGCCACTCTTCCATAAAGGCCAGATTTGTGCAGTATACGACTGATTGTTGTCCTATGGACAGAGTCTCCCACCTCAGCTGTAGATCTCTGCAGTTCATCCAGAGTGATCATGGGCCTCTTGGCTGCATCTCTGATCAGTCTTCTCCTTGTATGAGCTGTAAGTTTAGAGGGACTGCCAGGTCTTTGTAGATTTGCAGTGGTCTGATCTGATGCTTTGAAGATTTCCTAGGTTTTCTGAGTCCCAAAATACCAGAGTTTCGTAAGCTTTGGTAAATCAAAGCCATATGCAAAAATGACACATCATTTCTCAACAGAAATATTTATTTTCTGTTTCTCCACAGATGTGCTGCAGCATTGGCAGGACAGCGAGTTTGTGGCTGTCTACCACAAGGGACGCTACTTCCGCCTCTGGGTGTACAACGCTGGCCGTCTGCTGAGCCCGCGGGAGATTGAGCACCAGATTCAGAGGATTTTGGACGACCCATCACCCCCGCAGCCTGGGGAGGAGAAACTGGGGGCTCTCACTGCAGCAGACAGGTATTGACAGCATCATAAAATAGGGTTGTCAAATTAGCTCATCCTATTAATTTGTGTACAGTGATTTTTGTAGTTTCTGCAAGCTATCCATCCATCCATCCATCTTCTTCCCGCTTATCCGGGGCCATGGGGGCAGCAAGGACAGACACCCAGACTTCCCTCTTCCTAGAGCAGGGGTGCTCAACCTTTTTCAGAACGCGAGATACTTATAAAATTATCAAGTCAAAATGATTTACCTACTACAGAAATGCAAAACATATATTTATTTACAAATATATTAAGGGTTCTTTATATGTACAATGTATGTTGATATACCTTGCAAACCATAATACTGCACAACACAACATTATTAACTATGTGTTTAAGTGGACCAAAAGAGGTGCCGGGACTCTATTATAGCCTATATATTTTTTTGATGACTCCCCTCACCTCATGAGGTTACAACTATATTGAAGGGGTTTTATATATAGCGGTCAACAGACGACCTTAAAAAAAATCCTATTATTAGTTTGTGGATTTGCTTGAGCTAAAAAGAGCTACTAAACATAAATAAAATGTGCAAAAGGGTATTGAATTTTTTTTAACAAAACGTACATAAAATAAATTATAAAACATAACATAACCATAGAACAGTAGCTGGGGTGTCAGCCAGCGAGTCATCTGATTCTGGCCGTGTTCTTTTAGTGCTCAGCTGTCCTGGGAACACCTCAGTACTTCCTCAGAGAAGCTAGAAGAAGTGTCTGGGGATGGGGAAGTCTGGGCATCTCTGCTTTGAACACTGACCCTTGACCCGGCCATGGATAAGAGGAAGAAGATAAAATGGATTTAAAAAAACTTTAAAATTGAAAGCTAGTTTTACTTGATTATTATTTTATATATATATATATTTTACACTATTACAGGATTTTAAAACCTAATTAAAATGCATATTGGAAGTGTCAAATCTTCATAAAGCTTACTACCCACAATGCGTCAAAAATGCAAAAGCCAAATAATACATCCACTTAGTTGAGAAAGTTGAAAAATACTTTTCTGACAGATTTTTTTCAACATTTTAGGTTTTCTGACTTTACTCCAGGACATTAAAACCTAATTTTAAATTGAAATAGTACAATCTTCATACTGCTTACTTCCCATGATGCGTCTTCCAAGCAGTACAAGCCAAATCATAAATACACTTTGACAAATAACTTCTTAAGTGTTTTGTTCTCTCTGCCTCCTCCTAGGGTTCCGTGGTATGAGATGAGAAAGCAGTACTTTAGTTCTGGCGTGAACAAGCGTTCGCTGGACTCCATTGAGAGGGCGGCCTTCTTCGTCACTTTAGATGACGAGGAGCAGGGCATGAAGGGAGACGACCCGGCGGGTAACTTGGACCGCTATGCTAAATCCATTCTGCATGGCAAATGTTATGACAGGTGAGAAAAAAAAAACATCATCTACTTCTGCTTAAAACACATCAAAGGTTAATCAATAATTTATTTATATAATGCCTAACAACAACCACAGATTGACCAAGGTGCTGTACAACATTAACAATAAATAAAGAACGATCGCCCCACTGTTTGAATCGGGACAAGGGGACCTTCAGCAGATGTTGCCCAGCAAAACGTAGGGCTCTGCTGGGTTGGTGAGGGGTTAAAATCTCACACAAATAAGAAGGTGCAAGGCCCGTGAGTGCATTTAAAATAAACATTAAGATTTTAAAATAGATTCTGAACTGGACAGGAAGCCAGTGCAGGGAGTACAGGACAGGTGGGATTTGCTCATGTTTACAACTGTTTGTTTGCAGACGGGCAGCAGCGTTTTGCACGGGTTGCAAATGATAAAGATCAGTTTGGTTAACTCCCACATTGAGCAAATTGCAATAATCTATGCGGGAACTAATAATAGCATGAATAGTTTTCTCCAGGGCAGCGCGACTCAATAAGGGTTTAACCTTTGAAAGAGGGCAAAGCTGCAAAAAGATTGCTAACCACAGAATCTATTTCTTAAAGGAATTTATTAAAGGATTTGGTGTAACGCAAAGTGCTTGACGTTGACGCACTCATTTCCACGGCATATCCAGAGCTGGCACATTGTTTAATGAAAGGTTGGACATGTCATAAACAAGATTTTTTTAGATTACCAGGTCAAGTTGCACTGCCTCCTTTTTACATGTCTCCGGCTACAAAGGCAAGTCTACTGCATTTTAAAACAATTTATCAACTACACTGTTGCTATAATAAATTTAGAAACTGCATCTTTTTTGTAAAAATGGTGTTGCACATGTGACAGAACCCCTTTAAAAAACAGTGAGGCAATATAGTCTTTTGTTGTTTACTTTTGCTACTGACAAGATCTCAACAAGTCAATACAGACTTGCTATTATCTGTCATCTTGCCAAACCCATTGCAAGACACAGATGCTGAGATGATGTTGGGAATTTAAATTCTTTTTCTGTCCCATTCATTTTGCTCCACATGAAGACCCACCAGGGAGCCGCTCAGCATGTTTTTGATTGAGCACTCAGCATTCTTTCTGTTAATGTATAGTGGTAGTGATCAAAACCTCAGTCCCTGGTTTGATTTCCTTGTGATATCTTCTTAAGAAAATCACTGAGGAGAAAGAAAACACACATGAATAGACATGGCACAGTGAGACACAGGAGGCAAGAAGACGTGTCTTTACGTGTCTTGCCCAAGGCCACAATGACAGTATGGACTGAGGCTACCACTTGACCCGCTGCGGCCCCCAAGTCTAGGACAACAAAAAGAAAAATATTTAGCTATTGTAAATTATTTTAAGCAATAGTGATGTTAATCTATGCAATTCGCTGTAAACATTTGTATTTTTGCTCTTATGTCAGGTGGTTTGATAAATCCTTCTCTATCGTGATCTACAAGAATGGAAAGAGTGGCTTGAATGCAGAGCACTCCTGGGCTGACGCACCCACAGTGGCTCATCTCTGGGAGGTATATACACATAAATGTATACTTTTATAACAAAATGTGAAGAAAAACAGTAATAAACTACGGTTTCTCAAATGTTAAGGAAAACTTGTATTTGACAGCAGTGTTGATAAAGGTCAACATTTATGGCGTAGGATAATGTCTGACTAAAAATAACACTTGTGATAAATGACCACTCAATGGAAACTTTAAGAGGCTGTGTTACACTGAAAACCAAACATGCAGTTGTATGGGCTGATGACGTTTCTTCTGTGACAAAAAGCAACATTTATCCTTTTGAACAGATTTCCGTTCTTGATTTCCATTCTCTATTCCAGTCTCTGTTTGTAATTTCCTGTGGAATTTATTAAACTAATTATTTTTGTTTTAGTTGCCAATATCAACAAATGACCTCTTTGACTTGAAAACTAGCACCTTGTCTGTTGTAGCAAGTAAAGCCCACATGGTTTTTATTGCCAACCTATTTTTTAGCACATTTTTGGTTCATACAGCCCTGAAAAACTTGAAAAAGTAATGGAATTCATTCATTCATTTTCCTCCGCTTAGTCCCGTTAGGGGTCACGAGTGACTGAAACCTAACCCAGAAACTTTGCGCCTGAGGCAGGGTACATCCTGGACAGTGGCTGGACAGGGCTGAAATCTGGACATTTAAAATGCAGTTGTCAGGTTTTGGAAAAGTTATGGTTGTTTAATTGTTTGGTCAAAATGAAAAGCAATGACATGACTCTTCAAACAATTACTGCACAAATGATTTACATTATTATTAGTGTGATGCCCCTGTGATTCCCTGACTGGGCACACCTGTGGGGCTTGGGTTGTTAGGTCAGGTGATTATTTATGGCCTGGTGTGTTTGGCTTCCGGTGTGGTTTGCCTACTTGCAGGTCGGAGACCGGCTGCCACCTGGTTTGTTTGCTTCGACTTAGTCTTGGTTTGAAGGTTGACTTCGGTTTAGTTTTAGTTTGGTTTGGTTTGTAGCTTTCCTCTGTTGTTAGTTAAGTTTTACGTCATGGGTGCTGATCACACCCACTGATACACGCACACACACCTACACATTTCTTTGTTCACTCACCTTCAACACTAGCATTACACCACTGATTATACAGACGGATACATTTCATTCCATGTTATTTATGTCGTTTTTATTGATTTTGGTTTCAATAAAGATAATTTTTTCCTTAATTGTTATGTTCGCTCGTGTCCTCTTTGTTCCGACCCCTTGAGCCAGGGTCGTAACAATTGGTCTTCAAGGTTCTGTGTTAATATGATCTATACATAGATCTATAAAGTAGATGTAATGTTTAAGTAGGGTAGTGTAGTGAACATCAAAAATCTTTACATAATAATTTATTATTGCTTTCCTGATAATAATTTATGTAATGAGTTGTAGAAATAATAATTACATTTTGGAAGTCAGTGAAGTAATTTTTTGTCATGGAAATTTGGTGAAAGGTTAGAAATAAGTCACAAGAAAGTACTAGGGGAAAGTGTAATTTTAATAATTGCATACTGTGTATTTTTTATTTTTTTATTTACTCTATTTTTAACAAAAATGTATACTGTGTGTAATTGAGTAACTATGTAACATGAAAGGATCATTTCCCTTGTGGAATTGTAATCTTTATCTAAGTTATAAGGGATTGTCCTACTGTGTTCTCAGTTCACCCTGGCCACAGATGCCTTCCAGCTGGGCTACACTGAAGACGGACACTGTAAGGGCGAGGTGGACCGCACACTCCCCTGTCCCCAGAGGCTGATATGGGACATCCCTGCTGAGGTACTAACTTCAAGTCATTAAGTTTTATTGACCATAGCCACTTCTGTTTTTTTCCTTGTATAAGTTTATTCTGGCAAGTTTAATGTCTCAAAGCAGACCTTTTTTTTATTAACTTCTCACAAATAGTAAAATGCTGCAAAAGTATTTTAGCATTTTTCTTTTATTGTTGCCTTACAAAGCGCAAATTTAAATCAGAACATTTTAGTGTTTATGTACTGGGGGAACTGTGGACATAAAATGTGGACTTTCTGATGGCTGGTCAGGTTGGTTGCCTCAATTTTATTAGGTCTTGAACAATTTATCAAATAAATTGAGTACTTCAATTAGAAAAATGCCTATTTTTATTTTGCCCCGATGATTCGGGCTGGCACATCTCCATTCATGCCTGTGGCAGCTAAAGCTGTTTCTATAAACAACCCCCGCCCCCGGGCCTGATCCTTCACGGGCCCTAGTCTTATTAATTTTTCTATTATTTGCATATGGGCCAAACGACAGTGCAGAGTACTTGGCCTTCTTGGAATCTCTGGGAGGGGTGCTGAAAAGTTCTCCAACTGGGGACTTTGTTGTTCACTAACTAATACAGCAAAAAATAGTTTACATTTTGAAGGTTTTTTAAATGATCTTGAGCTAAAAGAAAAAATCCACACAAAGAAGCAGCAAATTTCATAACAAAAAAAAAACACAGCCTCAATAAATGGTAAAGTGCTTTTATTAGGTTGCTATGATCCAAGTATTCGCACTCTCAGTTCTAACTGGCTCAAATGTAGCTAAGTTAACAGCTAAAACCAATCAGACCAATTTGTAATTAATCATAATATTAAGTATTTAAGTAGTTTATTGTTTATTGTATTAAGGGTGTAGTTGATGGTGTTCCACTTCGGTTTTGTAAATTCTCTGTCGTTTGTTACACTGCTGAGTGGGGTCTAATTTTCTTCCTGATCCGATTGTGCCAATACAGGCTTTATGATTGGATCAAAAATAGGAACATCTAGAAGAGGGAGCGGAAAAAATCAGGATATTTTAGTGTTTTTGTCTCGCTGGGACACGGAACTGGGGACTTAAAAGGTGGACTGTCGGGCGGCTGGTCACCCTATTACAGATATGAAAATTAACTCTCTAATTAAAGCCAATCATTACTTAGCAGGCTTGTTAAGAAAAAAAGTGTAACCCAAAGCTGAGTTACCATGCCTCTTTGTTGTTAGCTCTGCAGGCTAACAAGTAACGTAGCTAACAAATAAATCCCATTTTATTTAATGTTCTAAAACGTTCTAACCACTAAGTTAAACTTGTTCAAAGTTGCTTTGTCTTCTAAGTTAAATTCCTACTTATACAAATAGTCTTTTTGTGAGCTCTTACCATTAGCTCTTAGGCTCTCTGATCTTAGGCTGATCTGAAAATCTAGCTTTTAAACTATTGCTAGACTATGGCCTTCTGTCTATCAAATAAACTCACCTCATTTGTTTATATTGTTTATACAACATTACATACAATATATTCTGTATGTATTGATGAATTGTTGGTTAACCTAGCTACAAATTAATTTTAACTGGTAAAGTTCTAACTAGTAGCTAGTCTGGGGAGGTTTTCAGTCATCCAGAACACAATGAAGGAAATTTGAGGAATCAAACGTCTTCACCTTGAGAGTTAGCTACATCCAGATGCTTTTGTTTAAATCTTTTCTAACTATTGTTATTTGTGTGACATTGCCTTGTAAAATGTTTTTTTAACTTTGATAAAACATCACAAGGCCCAAAACCTGAATTGGCCAAATTAAATCAAGAAGATATGTTGTTGTTTTTTAAATCATTAGTAGCCTAGGCTACTAATGATTTAAAATGATTTAAGGCTTCATGCATTCATGTGGTCCTCTGAAACTCAGGAAAATGTTTTCCATGAAAAATGCACAGAAACACCTGCTTAATTTAATTGTCTTAAGTTTGCACTGGTCTAGCTATAGCCTTTTAAAGTGAGTTGCCTCACTAATGGTAAGAGTTGGACATTTTTTGCGTGAGAGTTAAAGATTACATAACATTATTTTAAAGGGCTCAGTTACTAGTAGTTGACGTAATTTGCAACATCAACATGGCGGAGGAAAAATAAATTTAAAAATATTTCATACCAACCGTTTTGGACTTGATAATAGTGATAGTACGTCTAGTTTTTTCTCCATTTGGATTTACTTAGACTATGTAAAGGTATTTATTTATTTACATTTGTTGTTTTGCAGTTTTGATATAGGTTATGCTAACTTTTTATGTTTTTAATAGGCTACCTTTTCTTGAACCGCTAATAATTGTTACTTTGACTGTATTAACTCATTTAAAAATAACATTACCACATTTTTGCCTCAGGGTCCATCTTCTTCTGACTTTCCCAAGCTGAAAACACACGTGAACACATAGAAGTCAGAAAAACAACTTCCTAACTCGGAATTTTCAGACACGAATGCATCATATACAGTTGTGCCCATACCCTGGCAGAATATGTGATTGTTTGGGAATTTAAATGATAACACAAAAACATTTTTTTCACTCATAGTTAATGGTTGGGTGAAGCCATTCATTGTCAAACAACTGTGTTTACTCTTTTTAAATCATAATGACAACAGAACCAGTAGCGCGCTTACCATTAGCAAAGGGCCCCAACAAGCACCAGACCAAAACCGACGGTAAAATTATCTGTGAGCAGTGCTGACAGTGAGAAGACTGTAGCCTGAGTGTTTCTAGACTCAGATAAAGCCCCAATCTCTGTAAATCCTGCTCTCTTTCAGCGCTGATCGATTTATTTAAGAACAGAAATCAATAATCCACAACAAGACGGTCATCATATTAAAAGTGTCATGATGGTGGTCATGAACCTTAACTTAGCAAATCCAAATTTTATCATTATAAACAGCACTTATGCTTGTGCTTCAGATGCAGTTATTAAAGAATTGGTGCTATTTTATGGTTTTGTAGTTTAAAATTTACTCACCATATTGCAGCTAAAATCTTCATGACTTAATTTAAAATGTACCAGAATACAGGGAATTGCATCTACTTTATTAAAAAAATTTCATTAAATTAAGGAAGGAAGACGTGAGGAAGGGTGCCTTTCAAGGGTTTGCCTAGGGCCCCAAAGCACGCCACTGCTGATAACATGCACACAAGTTCACACAAACTTTAGGGCTACTAAAGGTAACCATCCTCACCTGTGTTTGCTTGTAATCAGTGTGTGGATAAAAGGTCAGTGAGTTTCTGGGCTCTGGACAGACCCTTGCATCTTTCATCCAGTGCTGCACTAACATATATGTATTCTGAGTCAAGGGGAGTCAAGCAAATTAATTGCCGAAGGATCTTCAGGGAAAGGTAATTGAACTGTATACAATAGGAAAGGGATATTAAAAGATATACAAGCAATTGAGAATGCCAAAAAGCAGTGTCAAAACTCTAATTAACAAGTGGAAAATGAAAAGATCATGTAGACCAAAATAAATTTTAGCCACAACTGCCAAGAAAATTGTTTGGGATACAAAGGAAAACCCACAAATAACTAAATAATAAATACAAGACTCCCTGAAAAAAGTGGTGTGGCTGTTTCAAGATACACAATAAGGAGGTACTTGAAGAAAAATGGGAATACATAAATGCCACAAAGCATCCCGCTTACAATACACCAAACAGCACAGAGACAAGCCTCAAAACTTCTGGAGCAAAGTTGTTTGGAGGAATGAGACTTTTCGGCCACAACCATAAACATTACATTTGGAGAGGAGTCAACAAGGCCTATGATGAAAGGTACACCATTCCTACTGTGAAACACGGAGGTGGATCACTGATGTTTTGGGGATGTACCTGGACGTTCCAACATGACAACAATCTAAAGCACAAGGCCAAATCGACCTGTCATTAGCTACAGAAGCAAAAAGTGAAGGTTCTGGACTGACCATCTCAGTCTCCTGAACTCAATATCATTGAGCCACTCTGTGGAGGTCTCAAACGTGCAGTTCATGCAAAGATTTACAGGAACTGGAGACTTTTTGCCAAGAAGAATGGGCAGCTTTACCATCTGAGGAAATAAAGACCCTCATCCACAACTACCACAAAAGACTTCAAGCTGTCAAGGTGGCAATGCACAATATTAAGAACTGGGGTATGTAAACTTTTGATCAGGGTCATTTGGGTAGTTTCTGTTTTCATTATGATTTAAAAAGAGTAAACACAATTGTTTGACAAGAAATGGCTTCCCCCAACCACTAACTATGAGTGAAAAAAGTTTTTTGTGTTATCATTTATATTCTCTGAAAAAAGGCCAAACAGTAGCATATTCTGCCAGGGTATGTAAACGTATGAGCACAACTAGGAATGGGTATCGTTAAGGTTTTAACGGTATCACAACTCTTATCGATACTGCTTAACGGTCCAATACTTTAACGGTATTCTTATCGGTACTTTGTGTTGTGTGTGTGTGTTTTTTTTTTTTTTTTTAAGAACAAGTTGAGAACAGAATTAACATTTCAAAGCAGCTTTAAAAAAATTATATATATATATATATATATATATATATATATATATATAAACTAACTTGAAGTGCTGTGCATTTAAGTTAGCCAAATAAATGTTTACATTTACATATTGATTTTTCTTTATTCTATACAAGTAGAAAATATGTTGATTTCATTCACTCATTTCACCCAAAAGAAATCAACAGAATTTCTACGTAAGGTTAACAAACCAGGGAGATTTTACATTTATTTTAAATGACGTGAACAACGTTGATTCAACATGGTTTTAGCGTACATACCAGACGTAGATTGGGCAACAACCAGAGCTGAGCTAGCTAGGCAGTCGAAAACTTTGTATTTCTCTGTCTGCACATAATGCACTTTTGAAAGGTGCTTAGACAGATTGCTTTGTGTTTCCGCCCTTACATGCAAACATTTTGTTGCACTTATGACAATGAGCGTTGTCTGCATCAACTCTACAGAAGTGTAACCACACTTTGGAACATTTTGCTCTCTCCGCCATCGTCACTTTTTGTATTAAGCGTGAGTTTTTGCACTGTTATGCATGTGCGTGCGCCGCGCTCGTTCTTGTGGTGTATGTGTGACTGACAGACAGCTTCTGCGGCGCGCATGAGAGATCCTGCAGATCTCACAGACAAACGTCTTAATATAATCACACATTAGAAATGTTTTTTGAGATAAAATGTGCATGATAACATTATTAAGCAAAAATACATTGTACATTAATTTTTTCCTCTCCAGTACCGACAGCAGAACCGATAGCGTCAGATCTTACTGATACTACGGTCTTTAATAATTTAGCCCCTGGGTCAGTTTAATACCGGGTTTCGGTACCCATCCCTAAGCACAACTGTATCTCTGTGACTGTAACGTCAATTTCTATACTTTCTAGTTCTAGCTAATTATGATTTTCACTTTATTGAAGAAAATGTGATGTGCTATGTAACATGACGGTTGAAATGAAAAGTCATGGAAAGTATTGCTGTGAGAATGTGTGTGTAGAGGCCATTTTAAGTTTGCTCTTAAGAGTGCATATATTTTAATTTAGTTTAATTACTATGCAAATATTATTTTTATTTTGGGTACATGGTTAGTCTTATGCTAATGTTTCTATTTTTCTGTTTAGTTTGATCATTTTATTATTTGCGTGTGTCACGTGGTGCTTCTGGGTGGCGATATGCTTTTAAAGTAATTAGTCAAAACCTGTGGAATTGGAATTTGGTCAGGGCCTCAGGCCTAACAGTTTTTGACTTTGTTCCTTTTGTGTGGATTTACCGTTACAAGTGGAAAACTTTATTCTGCTACTACAGTGTGAAAGCTTTAAGCTAAGACAGCAATTTAAAGGTGTGGAGAGATGTCTAACTAACAGTGAGTGAATAAATGAACTGAGAAGAAAGTGAGTGGATTAAAAACAGGTCTGGTGTATACCTGTGAGGAAAGCCCAGACGCTTTCACTCCTGTGCAGCTTTTAGTGTATTATTGAGGGCCATGGGGGAGTTAGGACATTATTTTCATGCCTCCTCTGGAATGAAAGCTGTTACGCAAACAATCACTTCCTAAACATGTTGAAAGACGTTGAAAGTGTAATTTCTGTGAAATCGAACCACCTACCTTCCAGTTAAAGGACGCCCGCTCTACCACTGAGCCACTGCGCTCTGCCTGTAGGCGTTTCACCCAACAGCTCAGTGTTCAACATTCTACATATTCTCTTCTCTTCCTCTTAGGGTCTTCCTAATGTCCCAACATTTCCTGCCCATCTTAACCTAGCTTTTTACTATAACTTCCCCTTACGAGTAGTCCCTTTAATCAACTCATCCAACAACATTCTCAAAATATTTATTTGTCAGAATGTCAGACCCCTTTCTTGGCATGAAACCATACTATATGCTACCCCACAACATCATTATGGTTTGTACATAGGTTATACAGTACAATGACTGTTGTAGAAACAATATATTTCACAACAAATCATTACATAATCATTTTGGTTATTTCATCACTGTTGATCCTTCAGCAATGCCTGTTATGGAAATAAATATTTAAGTTGCTGTCTCCAGTGTAGAGATCTGTTGGAAACAGGATTTGTAAAAACATACTGCAGGTCTGAATAAAACAAAAAATAAAAAGGTTAAAAACTATTAACCTCAGTTCATTTGCAATGGATCTCTAAGCCGCTATCAAAAATGTAGGAACAAGCATGTTAACCTTTAGTTTCTCTTCCTGCGCCCATGCAATCATGCTATCACATGATGAAAAAAGGAAGGACAAGGATATGACTAAGGATTTCACCACAGAACATGACTTTACTTGTGTACCGAAATACAGCTGAATATAACAGAACAATGAAGTAACTATTTACATACACACCAAATTATGTTTGACACTTATAAGACAGTAGGTCATGTATTCTGCCGTAAAATGTGTCTTATACTTTTTTTTTTTTTTTTGTGGCACTCTCCCTCTGCCATTGTGCTCCTGTTTCTAGATAGACATAACTGATTAATTTGGTTTGGGAGAAGAGATAATAGCCCACCCACATTGACAATTGATTGGTTGATTTGCGGAAACAGACCAATCAGGATGCTCTCTGTCTTACAAGCGCTTCGCACACACGCACACTAGCACGCACACACACGCACACTAGCCCACACACGCACACTAGCACACACACGCACACTAGCACACACACGCACACTAGCCCACACACGCACACTAGCACACACACGCACACTAGCACACACACGCACACTAGCACACACACGCACACTAGCACACTCACGCACACTAGCACACACACGCACACTAGCACACACACGCACACTAGCACACACACGCACACTAGCACACACACGCACACTAACACGCACACTAGCACACTCACGCACACTAGCACACACACGCACACACACGCACACTAGCACACACACACGCACACTAGCACACACACGCACACTAGCACACACACGCACACTAGCACACACACACATGCACACTAGCACACACACGCACACTAGCACACACACGCACACACACGCACACTAGCACACACACACGCACACACACACACGCACACACTAGCACACACACACATGCACACTAGCACACACACAACTAGCACACACACGCACACTAGCACACACACGCACACTAGCACACACACGTACACTAGCACACTCCACGCACACTAGCACACACACGCACACTAGCACACACACTAGCACACACACTAGCACACACGCACACACCAGCACACACACACACTAGCACACACACGCACACTAGCACACACACGCACACACTAGCACACACACAAGACTAGCACACACATACACTGCACACACACTATACACACACGCACACTACTTTTACACGCACACTAGCACACACACGCACACTACACACACTAGCACACACACGCACACTACACACACACGCACACTAGCGCACACACACACACTAGCACACACACACACTAGCACACACACACACCACACACTCACGCACACTAGCACACACACGCACACACACGCACACACACACGCACACTAGCACACACACACGCACACTAGCACACACACGCACACACACACGCACACACACGCACACTAGCACACACGCACACTAGCACACACACGCACACTCCACGCACACTCACGCACACTAGCACACACACAGGCACACACACACACACGCACACACGCACACTAGCACACGCACACTAGCACACACACTAGCACACTAGCACACACACTAGCACACACACGCACACTAGCACACGCACACTAGCACACTCACGCACACACACGCACACTAGCACACTCACGCACACACACGCACACAGGCACGCACACTAGCACACTCACGCACACAGGCACGCACACTAGCACACACACGCACACAGCGCACACACACACTAGCGCACACTAGCACACACACGCACACTAGCACACGCACACTAGCACACTAGCACACACACGCACACAGGCACACACAGGCACACACACACACACACAGCACACACACGCACACAGGCACACACACACACACACACTAGCACACACACGCACACAGGCACACACACACACACACACTAGCACACACACGCAACGTCCTCAGAGGAATGACAACAAGAAGAGATGAATCATGATTGCAACTTTTTCATATTTCTTTAACAAACAAATACTGAATGTTGAATTGATTGTATTTAAAATGTTTTCACAAATTTATAAAGCATTAAATTATTATTATTCTGTAAAATTTCATTTTATTGTGGCTTTTAATAAGTTCTAGCCTCTTTTAGTTTTGTAGTATTTTCCTTTCTTCTGTGAGCTGTCACTCAGAAACATCCCTCTCATGTAAACAAAGGAAAAATACAGAAGACAGTGGATTACCTACATTTATCTCAACAGTGTTCGAGAGGCTGTAGGTGTGGAATATTCATTCATTCATTTTCTATCGTTTCAAATGGTACTCTACTACTTTAACTCTTTGTTCAAAGGTTTGTGGGAACATCTTGCAAGTTGCCTCAAATTCTTTTGCTTGCACCAGCTCACCACTCTTTATACCTCAATTCATCAAGACAATATAGATTAAACTTCCATTTTGCTTTCACGAGAAGTAGAACTCGCAAGCTGCAAATGGTGACATCAGAATACAAATCCAGTATCCAAGATAGATAAAAAAATCATATATATCTAATTAAAAAATTTTAGTTAAAGTTTTAATTTTGGAAAGTATACGTAGATAATTCTAAGACAATGTGGCCTCTCTATAAGTAAAAATAACACTTTTTAAGACCCTGTTAAATCCACTGTACTAAAATAAAAGCAGCAGGCTTGACCAGGCCCCTTTGTCCCTTCATCATACAAACAATAGTTTGCCAATTATACATAATTAAAACTTTATAGCATCATAAAGATATGTCTAAGTATTTTCCAGTGTAACAAAAACATACTTTAAATATCTTGTTGGAGTGTTTTAGCAAGAATACCACTTCTTACCCCATAAACGTGTCTTTGTTAAATTTATCCTTGAGAAAATGCAATCTACATATTATTCTAGATCCCATTTTACCTAAAAGAACAGCTTATTTCCAAGCATCTAACCCTATTTCTGCTTTGTGTCAGGTTCAGACTCAGGTGCACAAATCCCTGACGGTGGCCCAGACTCTGGCCGAAGACGTGGACTGCCATGTATTTCCCTTCAGAGAGTTCGGGAAGGGACGGATCAAGAAGCTGCGCATCAGCCCTGATGCCTTCATTCAGATCAGTTTACAGTTGGCATATTACCGGGTAACAGCAACAACACACTGCTAATTTTGTGGATTGTGCGATAATGCTACATTACACAAAATGATTTATTATCTGTGGTAACATCTGCTCAAGTCTTTGAGCAGGACCAGATTGTGTGGTTAGCTTTCATTATTCTATCAGCTTTTCTCTTCTCTGACACGTGGCCTCAAATGGGCCTGGGCCTGATCAGATCAGACCGGTCTTGAATCAGTAACTTTTACTGAAGCATATTCAGGCTAGGGTTGGGCGATATGAGCTGAAATTCATATCATGGTATTTTCCACTGTATAGACAATATTGATATTATATTGCAATTTGAGAAAAAAATTTAACTTAACAGGCTAAATATATACAGCTGTGCTCATAAGTTTACATACCCTGGCAGAATTATTTATTTTTGGCCATTTTTCAGAGAATATAAATGATGACACAAAACCTTTTCTTTTACTCATAGTTACTCATGGTTAAAACTACCCAAATGACAAAAAGCCTCCAGTTCTTGTAAATCTTTGCATGAACTGCACAATGCTGCTGTTGCCAATGACAAGTTGACGTGAACTTGTGCTTTGGATTGTGAAAGTGTACTTTGCGTAGTAATGGATTTCTTCTGGCAACTCGACCATGCAGCCCATTTCTCTAAAGCCTCCTTATTGTGCATCTTGAACCAGCCACACAACTTTTTAGAGTCCTGTATTTCAGCTGTAAACATTTGGTCATTTAGGTAGTTTCTACATTATGATTTAAACACAATTGTTTGACATAAATGGCTTCAAACAACCACTAACTATTAATGAAAGAAAAGGTTTTTGTGTTATCATTCATATTCTCTGAAAAATGGCAATGAAAATCACAAAGTCTGCCAGGGTATGGTGAGCACAACTGTGTTTTAAACTTGTTTAACTAAAATAATTGAGAGATTGGACATGAACCTGAAAATACTTTTTTATTGTGCACTTTTTTCTCAGAAAATGCAAACGTGCAACATGAATTAAATGAGATATTACAACAAATTAAATAAAATGTTTATTGAACACAGAAAATAAAAAAGTATTTTGCTAAATGTAAAATACTGTAATGTTTTCAAACATATTCTCTGAACTTTCTTCAAGTTGTTTTTTTTTTTTTTAAACAATTTTTTTTAAACAAACTTTTGATAGAGCTCAGCTTTTTTATCACATTTCAAGGACGTTTACAGCATTTGTATTAATTACAGGATATTTAGCCAAATGATCCGGAGGGTTTTAATATTTTTCTAATGATTTAGCGTCTCCCCTCTGTCTCTGTTTGTATTCACCGCCTGTGTCACTGGTTTTCTTTAGAGTTGTAGTATAACTCTTTCCAACATATCTCCACTTTCTCTGGAGAGAGAAGGAGCCCTTTAAAGAGCAACCAGTAATAATAGCTGGTAGTCACTTTCAGACCAGTACAGCTCATAATTCAGGCCACTTTCTCAAATTTATTGATTTATTGATTGTGTTTAGACCTAAAAAGTCTATACAAATTTAAATGCATGTGACAGCTTTGGTCTAGTTTTATTCTTTTGTTGTTGATGTGCAATTTGTATCATGTAGTGAGTGTGTTTAAATGATGCTCTTATTAGTGGTTTTAAGTCTGCTCCTATATCAGTATAGTCTTTTTTTTAAAACCAGGACCGTGGTGGCTTCTGCTTGACCTACGAGGCGTCCATGACCCGTCTGTTCAGAGAAGGCCGCACAGAGACAGTACGCTCCTGCTCCAACGAGACCTGTGCCTTTGTCAAAGCTCTGGAGAGTGGAGAGGTAATTAAGAAGTTATTTTTTTGTTTTTAAAATCCTCAGACCTTAAAAACCACATGGCGAAATCTAGATATTCCAGAATATTTTCTAATGTAATATTTAAATGTATACAACACACTTATACTCTGACTAATTCTGAATCCCTTAAGAAAACAGTAATAATATTCTTCTTACAGCCCGAGGAACAATGCAGACAGCTGCTCAGATTGGCTTCAGAGGGGCACCAGAACCTATACCGGATGGCCATGACAGGAGCAGGCATTGACAGACACCTCTTCTGCCTGTATGTGGTCTCTAAATACTTGGGGGTTGACTCGCCCTTCCTCAAAGAAGTAAGTGCTCCACCTGCCCACATAACCAATCACATAGTTGTCATAGTAGAAAAAGCTGAACATGTTGATGTTTGCCCTGACAGGTTTTGTCAGAGCCGTGGCGTCTTTCCACCAGTCAGACTCCCATTCAGCAAATTGAACTATTCGACCTCAAGAACAATCCTGACTATATTTCTCTGGGAGGCGGGTTTGGACCTGTGAGTCAGATTCTTTTTTAACTGGTTATCTCAATGCAAATGAAAATCTGATAAGAGTCATTTGGTGGTCTGTAACTCTCACACACACACACACACACACACACACACACACGTTTGTTTTAGTGTGAAGGTATTTTAAAGTTTTGCAGGTACGGCAGTTTCTTTGCTGTTTTCGTTCAGATTTTTGCCTTCAGAGCTACCCTACAGCTTTGGTGTAATGTTTAAAAACATTGTCGTAAAAACTTTCTCTCTTCCCTTGTTTGACCACAAGTTTTTTTCTCTGGCTCTGCCATGATAAATGTGTGAGACTGGAGCGAGTGAGTTTGTTTGTTTCTGCATGACTGTTTTTTCCGCTAAGCAAAAGTCTTCTTTAAGATAAAACCTGATCTGATATTTCTCTGGTCATGGCAGGTTGCTGATGATGGTTATGGGGTTTCATACATCATTGTAGGTGAAGATATGATCAACTTTCACGTCTCATCCAAACACTCCTGCAAAGATACTGTAAGTACATAAGGATTAACATTTATTTGCTGTGTATCAATTTAGTTTTACTTCAATTTTTTTTTAGACCTACTTTGTTTGACTTTTACACTTTTTGGCCTTGTGTGTGGAACCACTTTTAGGACCATTGTGATTGCTTGTACCCTGTTATGAACAGAATTAGGTGTAAACAAGATAAGCATTGTTTGGTAAAATTCCTGAGGTTCCAAACTATTCTTTTCTTTAACAAGTATTGGACCCAGTAAACATTCGCTATATCTTTTTCAGCATCTTGTGCTGCACATTATGCTATTTGTTTTCAGACTGTATATAATTCGGAAATGTATTTTTGAAAATTGCAATAATATGACTTGCAATGTTTGAATCCCATTATAGAATTAACATTGAGTAGCAAATCTAAACTGGAAAAGCATGAATATCAGTGGCCCCAACTTCTTGTATAATATAATATAATCTATGAATATATATTATGTACAACGCACAACCCTTGATGTGATAGGCAGTAGTAGTTTTTTTTATTCTCAATGCCAACTCAAAACTTCATTTCAATAGTGACATTTACACAGTCATGGTTGGATGTGTTTTCATTAAAACCAGTCCACAGGGCACATGTAAGACTAACACAATTAAACATTTATTAGAGGCTGATCTGAGATAGACCTTTAGTGTTTTAAGTCTGTACTGGTTCTGTGCAGTTAACTTTGGAAAAACAGTGCTGGAATAACAAGTTTAAGTATTTAGGTTGGCCAAACCTTATCCCCATGCACATGATAACAAGGATTTAATAAAAACAGTCTGGTGTGTTCTCATTGTTAAACCAAAAGCTACATTACGTTCATTATAAAAGCAGACTTTATGCTTTGCTTTTAGTTTTCACTTCCTATTTCACTTTTATCTTGCAATGTCTGGAAATATGTTACTTCCCATTGTTTACGGCATTCTGTCTTGTCTTGTCTGTTCTTTTCCCTGGTAGGATTCGCACAGGTTTGGAGCGCAGATACACAAGGCCCTACAGGACCTCATGGCTCTCATGTCTGCTGACCCCAAATTGCTCCATTCAGCCAAAGGCCCATCCCAGTCCAAGAAGCTCCTCTAAGCACCCAGACTCAACGTTTAATCAAATGCATTCCTCTAACACACAAACAAAAGTCAAACAACAAGACACAACAGAACCTTAGATGTCGGACGGGAATCTGTCTGCATTGCACAATTTCTATGTCTCTGTTATCAAAACAAGAAAAGAAAACAACTTTCACACTTATCACCTGAATGTGTCTGGGAGAATTCAAGGGAAGGGGCTTGAAGAGCATTTTATCCTTACCGTCTGAAAATATGAAGCTATTGAGGTGGATTTTTCAGACAGAAGCGGTTATTAATGTCATTTTATTCAGTTTTTTAGTCTGTTGTTAAATAAGGGATTTAAATTTAAATTGTCGGGCTTGGTTCGACCAAAAATTAACAATTAACAAATAATAAACACTAATAAACAATAAACACTAACTACAAATTCATTTACATCTTAAGTCTTACATAATGAACACACAATAGTTACTTAGAAATAACATGATTAGCTTCTTGTTTCTACAACAGTCTAGAGTGGTAATACTGAGCACTGGTGGAAAAAAAGGAAGTACTATCATGTTTCTTTTTTACGCACATATGTGTTTATAAAAGGTTAGGGCATTGATAAACTAAACTTGTTTACTTTTATGAAAGTGAAATCACCATCAGACCTACTCTCACTGGGTTCATTTAAAGACAAACAAACACTGGGTTTGTTTAAAGACAAACAAACACTGGGTTTGTTTGGGTTACTACAGCGGTCCACGTGCTCTAAAGTAAAGTATGGAGTTGCAATCTACACTTTCACCACATTTTTAGGTTTGATTCATTCAACAAGCCCTTATTTGACAAAAAATGTGGGAAAAAAATGCTTGAAGCAATATCATTTTGACAGTTACAGGAATGTCAGATTAAACATCAAAGGTGCCTGCAAACAGCAACAATCCATAAGCAGAATACAATTTAGAAAACACATATAAAAAATGATTAGCCAATTACGAGGACACACCTGTAAAGAGACTGTAATAATATCCAGTACTATAGTAGGAGCTGCTGCTGGTTTTTGATTGTCATATGCTTTTACAGTGAAGGCACTGAAATATGAGCACTTTGCCGGTGATTGTGCAACACGGGTGTTTTTACACACATGTGAAGAACAGACAAATGATCAGATCAGAAAAGGAAAGACAATGAGTCAGACTAATGAGAATTTGCCTTGCATAAATACTTCCTTGCTAAGTCGTTCACCTACATGGCAGCTTGCTCTTCAGCCTTTAACCTACAGGTACTAGACCAGCACCTTTTTGCTTTGTAACCTTTTGCACTGGTACACACTACCGTTAGTCAGGAAACACAATTACACAAAGAGAAAGGGAAAGGTAAATGCTCAGAAAACCATGGTACTTTCTTTCACATATTCTTGCTCAGCAACTCAGGCCTGGTTGGAAAGCACCATCACAAACATGTGCCTGAATTCAAGTATTCTTTCAAAAGTGTTTCAATGCAGTCTCTCAACCAATGCAATTCTTTTGAAGACTTCACTGTAAACTATCTGTGGTCATGTTGCCCTGTTAGCATTGACACGTGTAGTGTAAGTAATTCCACATGACAAGTGGAAGTATCATTTTTTTAAAGATGTTAATTTACCACTCCATCTGGCTACACTTACCAATTGTTTTCTAAAAAAGATGTCTTGTTATTGTTCCAGCTCTGGATTACTAAACTGTATTGGCTGGTTTTCTGACAGCTACTCTACCTCCCAAGTCATTTTAATAAAGTAATTATACTATATTTTTTATACAGACTTCACTCGACTTAATTGACTTTAACATTCACTAACTTCACTTTTATACTGCTTTTTATATAATAGAGTATTGTGTGTCTGCTGGACTAGTTACTGCACAGAAAACCAATTCTGTGCCTCAGTCAACTCCACCTTGCCTCCTTTAGTTTTTATAGGTTTCTTCACTAAGCCTTCAGCGGTTTCTTCTTTCCGCTTTTGTTCATAAAAATACTTCAAGTATTCAGTCATTTAAAGTCTTATTTAAGTGGATGTTGTGTGGACAGTGAGAAGTAATAAGACATGTAAATAAAAATCTTCCCCTCTGTAGTCTATTGTGTAACTTTGTGTTTTACATTAACTGACATTATATAGACCTTTGGCACATTTAGTTTAGTTGCTTAACATATTTTTATGGCTTTATCTAGTAATAACAACAGTGGACAGCAGGAATTTGTATTTTTTTAGTTTTAGTTAATAATTAAATGACTATGATTAAAATCTATGTTCACTAATACAAGTGGTATGCTGGTAATTATAGTACCGAGTTAAATTAAGTTTTCAGAGTCAATATGAGGTTAAAACCTGAAGAATGCAGAATGAGCACCCTAGTTAATGTTTCATTGTCTAGTTTCTAGTGTCTACTGCCTGGCCTTGAGTTTTCAACTCTACGTTTGACATTTAAGACATTCACTTCAGTAGATTTATTTTAATGAGCCAAAAAAGATCCTCATATGGAAAGTTCAAAATGACATCACTGAACCAGAAAGATGAGGGGGGGCGTGTAAACCACATATAGCTTGAAAGCGAAAGTAAACGTCCAGAAGGAGAATGACTGCTGTTCTGGAGCACATGCAACGATCCCGCCTGCAGCAGCTCAACACGGTACGTTCATGTTTACACATTTGGACTTGATTAGGCTCTGTGTGAAAACCTGTTGATGGTTCGTGGCAGCTATTGTGTGAGTTTGTGTGATTTTTCTGAGGGAGGATTAGTGCTGACGGTAAATATTGAACGCGTGCGGGAGCTTGTTGCAGACAGACGTGTTTCTGTCTGGGATCTGTTAAACCTGGTGAGCACTGGGGGTGGAGTGGGGTACTCACTCTGAATGTGAAAGGCATTGCAAGTCAAAATTAGATTGTGGCTGTATTTTCTGCTTTGCTTCAGAGAAAAGCTACCTATCCGAGTGTCCTGTGTATTTGTCAGCTTTGTACGTTTTCACAGATTTACTCCAGTCCTCACTAAAATGTAGAGGTTTTGATTCAGGTGGACATCTCTGCCTACCTCAGCATACGTAGGCTTTTCTAATATATGCGACTAAAAATGCTAATGCTTGTATTTTTGCTGGACCAAATTTAGAATCAATCAATTTTTATTTGTATTGCACTTTACAACAACTAAAAAGGAGAACCAAGGGCTTTACATTAAAACAGGAGAAATTTTGCAGCAGTCTCAAAAGTACTATAAAATATAAAGCGGAATAAAAAACAATAAAAACAAACAAACAATAAATATACATTAATAAAAATTTTTTAAAAGACCAGAATTCTGAAAGTGACAAGACAAGACATTTATATTTGTACAGCCCAACATCACATCAACAGCCGCCTCAAAGGGCTTAACAGACTACACTAGACAACATCCCCTATCCTTAGACCCTCAATGAAACTGGATGAAAATTAAAGTTACTCCACGAAATGGACGCACGGACTTGACGTTGAGAACCTGAACTGATTACGATCCGGATAAATTACCGAAGATCAAAATTGGATTAAAATTTCTGTCTCCCTTCACTGAAAAATCCCATCACGTGACGTACTGTTATCCTGTTGTTGTCTTGATGTCTGGACTAACATGAAAAAACCTTATGTTGTAACGGTGACTGTAGTTATTACTATGTGTTATGTCTGTGCATTTGCAATTCTCTATTTTATTTTCCTGAAGATAATTAGGCCTGAATGAAAAAAAATTGGACTGCATGGTGTGGCTTGTAATCTTTGTGTGTCCATTTTGACGTGGTCAAAAATGTTGGTACCCTTCGGTCAATGAAAGAAAAACTCACAATGGTCAAAGAAAAAACTTTATTCTGACAAAAGTAATAATAAATAAAAATTCCATGAATGTTAACCAATGAAAGTCAGACATTGCTTTTCAACCATGCTTCAACGGAATTATTTTAAAAAATAAACTCATGGAACAGGCCTGGACAAAATTGTTGGTACCCCTAACTTAATATTTTGTTGCACAACCTTTTGAAGCTATCACTGCAATCAGACGATTCCTGTAACTGTCAATGAGACTTGTGCACCTCTCAGCAGGTATTTTGGCCCACTCCTCATGAGCAAACTGCTCCAGTTGTTTCCGGTTTGAAGGGTGTCTTTTCCAGACGGCTCCTTCCAAAGATGCTCAATAGGATTGAGGTCAGGGCTCATAGAAGGCCACTTTAGAATAGTCCAATGTTTTCCTCTTAACCATTCTTGGGTGTTTTTAGCTGTGTTTTGGGTCATTGTCCTGTTGCAAGACCCATGACTTGCGACTGAGACCAAGCTGTCTGACACTGGCCAGCACATTTCTCTCTAGAATCCCTTGATAGTCTTCAGATTTCATTGTACCCTGCACAGATTCAAGACACCCTGTGCCAGATGCAGCAAAGCAGCCCCAGAACATAACAGAGCCTCCTCCATGTTTGACAGTCGGGACAGTGTTCTTTTTTTGATATGCATTTTTCCGTCTGTGAACATAGAGCTGATGTGCCTTGGCAAAAAGTTCCATTTTTGTCTAATCTGTCTATAGGACATTCTCCCAGAAGCTTTGTGGCTTGTCAACATGTAGTTTGGCATATTCCAGTCTAGCTTTTTTATGATTTGTTTTCAACAATGGTGTCCTCCTTGGTCGTCTCCCATGTAGTCCACTTTGGCTCAAACAACGACGGATGGTGCGAGCTGACACTGATGTTCCTTGAGCATGGAGTTCACCTTGGATCTCTTTAGAAGTCTTTCTGGGCTCTTTTGTTACCATTCGGATTATCCGTCTCTTTGATTTGTCATCAATTTTCCTCCTGCGGCCACGTCCAGGGAGGTTGGCTACAGTCCCATGGATCTTAAATTTCTGAATAATATGTGCAACTGTAATCACAGGAACCTCTAGCTGCTTGGAGATGGTCTTATAGCCTTTACCTTTATCATGCTTGTCTATAATTTTCTTTCTATTCTCCTGCGACAACTCTTTCCTTTGCTTCCTCTGGTCCATGTTGAGTGTGGTACACACCATGTCACCAGACAACACAGTGACTACCTGAAGCCCTATAAATAGGCCCACTGACTGATTACAAGATTGTACACACCTGTGATGCTAATTAGTGCACACACCTTGAATTAACATGTCCATTTGGTCACATTATTTACAGTCTTTTCTAGGGGTACCATCAATTTTGTCTAGGCCTGTTCCATGAGTTTATTTTTTTAAATAATTCCGTTTAAGCATGGTTGAAAAGCAATGGAGAAAAAGTGCTAAATACTTCTGCAAGAATAGGCAGGTATAATAATAATATGAGAGGTTGAGCATGTCCCTACAGCTACAACCAGTGTGAGTGTGTACATAGAGCTACAACCAGTGTGAGTGTGTACTTAGAGCTACAACCAGTGTGAGTGTGTACATAGAGCTACAACCAGTGTGAGTGTGTACTTAGAGCTAAAACCAGTGTGAGTGTGTACATAGAGCTACAACCAGTGTGAGTGTGTACTTAGAGCTACAACCAGTGTGAGTGTGGACCTACAGCTACAACCAGTGTGAGTGTGTACATAGAGCTACAACCAGTGTGAGTGTGTACTTAGAGCTAAAACCAGTGTGAGTGTGGACCTACAGCTACAACCAGTGTGAGTGTGTACATAGAGCTACAACCAGTGTGAGTGTGTACTTAGAGCTAAAACCAGTGTGAGTGTGTACATAGAGCTACAACCAGTGTGAGTGTGTACTTAGAGCTACAACCAGTGTGAGCGTGTACTTAGAGCTACAACCAGTGTGAGTGTGGACCTACAGTTACAACCAGTGTGAGTGTGGACCTACAGCTACAACCAGTGTGAGTGTGTACATAGAGCTACAACCAGTGTGAGTGTGTACTTAGAGCTACAACCAGGGTGAGCGTGTACTTAGAGCTACAACCAGTGTGAGTGTGGACCTACAGCTACAACCAGTGTGAGTGTGGACCTACAGCTACAACCAGTGTGAGTGTGGACCTACAGCTACAACCAGTGTGAGTGTGTACATAGAGCTACAACCAGTGTGAGTGTGTACTTAGAGCTACAACCAGTGTGAGTGTGTACTTAGAGCTACAACCAGTGTGAGTGTGTACATAGAGCTACAACCAGTGTGAGTGTGTACTTAGAGCTACAACCAGTGTGAGTGTGTACTTAGAGCTACAACCAGTGTGAATGTGTACATAGAGCTACAACCAGTGTGAATGTGTACTTAGAGCTACAGCCAGTGTGAGTGTGTATTTAGAGCTACAACCAGTGTGAGTGTGGACCTACAGCTACAACCAGTGTGAGTGTGTACATAGAGCTACAACCAGTGTGTGTGTACTTAGAGCTACAACCAGTGTGAGTGTGTACTTAGAGCTACAACCAGTGTGAATGTGTACTTAGAGCTACAGCCAGTGTGAGTGTGTACTTAGAGCTACAACCAGTGTGAGTGTGTACATAGAGCTACAACCAGTGTGAGTGTGTACTTAGAGCTACAACCAGTGTGAGTGTGTACTTAGAGCTACAACCAGTGTGAGTGTGTACTTAGAGCTACAACCAGTGTGAGTGTGTACTTAGAGCTACAACCAGTGTGAGTGTGTACATAGAGCTACAACCAGTGTGAGTGTGTACTTAGAGCTACAACCAGTGTGAGCGTGTACTTAGAGCTACAACCAGTGTGAGTGTGGACCTACAGCTACAACCAGTGTGAGTGTGTACATAGAGCTACAACCAGTGTGAGTGTGTACTTAGAGCTACAACCAGTGTGAGCGTGTACATAGAGCTACAACCAGTGTGAGTGTGTACATAGAGCTACAACCAGTGTGAGTGTGTACTTAGAGCTACAACCAGTGTGAGTGTGTACTTAGAGCTACAACCAGTGTGAGTGTGTACTTAGAGCTACAACCAGTGTGAATGTGTACATAGAGCTACAACCAGTGTGAATGTGTACTTAGAGCTACAGCCAGTGTGAGTGTGTATTTAGAGCTACAACCAGTGTGAGTGTGGACCTACAGCTACAACCAGTGTGAGTGTGTACATAGAGCTACAACCAGTGTGAGTGTGTACTTAGAGCTACAACCAGTGTGAGTGTGTACTTAGAGCTACAACCAGTGTGAATGTGTACTTAGAGCTACAGCCAGTGTGAGTGTGTACTTAGAGCTACAACCAGTGTGAGTGTGTACATAGAGCTACAACCAGTGTGAGTGTGTACTTAGAGCTACAACCAGTGTGAGTGTGTACTTAGAGCTACAACCAGTGTGAGTGTGTACTTAGAGCTACAACCAGTGTGAGTGTGTACTTAGAGCTACAACCAGTGTGAGTGTGTACATAGAGCTACAACCAGTGTGAGTGTGTACTTAGAGCTACAACCAGTGTGAGCGTGTGCCAGAGCTACAACCAGTGTGAGTGTGGACCTACAGCTACAACCAGTGTGAGTGTGTACATAGAGCTACAACCAGTGTGAGTGTGTACTTAGAGCTACAACCAGTGTGAGCGTGTACATAGAGCTACAACCAGTGTGAGTGTGTACATAGAGCTACAACCAGTGTGAGTGTGTACTTAGAGCTACAACCAGTGTGAGCGTGTACTTAGAGCTACAACCAGTGTGAGTGTGTACATAGAGCTACAACCAGTGTGAGTGTGTACCTACAGCTACAACCAGTGTGAGTGTGTACATAGAGCTACAACCAGTGTGAGTGTGTACCTACAGCTACAACCAGTGTGAGTGTGTACATAGAGCTACAACCAGTGTGAGTGTGTACCTACAGCTACAACCAGTGTGAGTGTGTACATAGAGCTACAACCAGTGTGAGTGTGTACCTTCAGCTACAACCAGTGTGAGTGTGTACCTACAGCTACAGTGTGAGTGTGTACTTAGAGCTACAACCAGTGTGAGTGTGTACCTACAGCTACAACCAGTGTGAGTGTGTACCTACAGCTACAACCAGTGTTAGTGTGTACTTAGAGCTACAACCAGTGTGAGTGTGGACCTACAGCTACAACCAGTGTGAGTGTGTACTTAGAGCTACAACCAGTGTGAGTGTGTACATAGAGCTACAACCAGTGTGAGTGTGTACATAGAGCTACAACCAGTGTGAGTGTGTACCTTCAGCTACAACCAGTGTGAGTGTGTACCTACAGCTACAGTGTGAGTGTGTACTTAGAGCTACAACCAGTGTGAGTGCGGACCTACAGCTACAACCAGTGTGAGTGTGGACCTACAGCTACAACCAGTGTGAGTGTGGAACTACAGCTACAACCAGTGTGATTGTGTACTTAAAGCTACAACCAATGATCAGCTCCAGGATGATCAAAGACAGTCTGGAGTTACCTGTAAGTACTGTGACAGTTAGAAGACGTCTTTGTGAAGCTAATCTATTTTCAAGAACCCCCGCAAAGTCCCTCTGTTTAAAAAAAGGCATGTGCAAAAGAGGTTACAATTTGCCAAAGAACACATCAACTGGCCTAACAGTGTTGCCAACTATTTTCAAAGGAAAGTAGCTAAAGCCTGGCCAAAAAGTCGCTAAATGACGTCATGCGTAAATTAGCATATTTGTGACGTCATCGCGTCATCATTCTAAATTGCATACTTTCTTGCGTTCTGCCTGCCTAATTTGCTTTCTTGACAAATTTGTGCTCACATAGTCTCTTGTACTGTATTTTATTATGATATAGCCGACTGTCCCAATAAAGCTCTTCTCATTTCTCATCTCAATTAAGTGATAAGCACACGAGAAGAATGGAAATCAAATCAAATCAATCAAATCAGTAAGGAAAGTAGCTATTGGCTGTCCTATAAGTCGCTAAATGACACCATTGCCTCACTTGCATATTGACCATGTGCATTGTGTGTGATTGTGATGAATGCTGTAGGAGAGAAAGGAATAAAATCGCTGAGAAAAGGTGAGTAGAAACACGCGGGATCCACCAGCGGCGGCTTGCCAAGTTGCTGCACATGCGCGATTCATTTGCAGTCTGGACGTGGAGGGGTGAACAACTCCTGCTCTGCAGCTGGGAGGGGCTGCTGCGCGAGGACTGGGCCGCCTGTGAGTGCTTTGGGATGGGGGTGGGGCCCGCGGAAGCATCCGCTGCTCATTGAGAAGAGTAAGAACGATGTGTGCTTTAACTTCAGGGAGTCTCCAAAAGTCTCCAAGAACTCCAGAAAAAGTCGTTAGATTTGCCGCTAGTCGCTTTTTTGAAAATGTGTCGCTAGAGGGGTCTGAATACTCGCTAAATATAGCGACAAAGGCACTAAGTTGGCAACACTGTGGCCTAAAGAGAAATGGAGGAACATTTTGTGGACAAGCTACAGTACACAGTGAAGACAGTGATGCAAGCATCATGATAGGACATGCCCTTGAAATGTTTGTTTCAACAAGACAATGACCCCAAACACACTAGTAAACAAGCAAAGTCTTGGTTCCAAACCAACAAAATTAATTTTATGGAGTCAATCCAATCGACAGGCAACGAAATGCAGTTCTGGTTAGATGCTAACTGCATTTCGTTGCCTTGTACCTGTACTTGTGTAATGACAATAAAGTTGAATCTAATCTAATCTAATCTAATATATAGCCTAGAGTTTTCAACTCTACGTTTGACAATCGAAACATTCACCTCAGTAAATTTATTTTGAGGAGCCAAAAAAGATACTCATATGGAAAGTCCAAAATCACATCACTGTGAAACAAAAAGATGAGGGGATATCTGAGTATGCGGAGTAGACCACATCAGCAGAAGTAGATGTCCAGAAGGAGAATGACTGCTGTTCTGGAGCACATGCAACGATCCCGCCTGCAGCAGCTCAACACGGTACGTTCATGGTTACACATTTGGACTTGATTAGGCTCTGTGTTAAAATCTGTGCTAAACCTGTTGATGGATAGGGGTTCGTAGCAGCTATAGTATGAGTTTGTGTGATTTTTCTGAGGGACAATTAGTGCTGACGGTAAATGTTGAAAACATGTGGAAGCTTGTTGCAGACAGACTGACTCTTTCTGTCTGGGATCTATTAACTCTTCTGGTGAGCACCAGGGACGAAGTGGGGTACTAAAACCCACTGGAACATTTCTCAAAGTTGTGGCCTACCACTACTAAACTAAGTGGGCACAGGCATTAGTCCACAATCCACAGATCCACAGATCATAATACATGAGATCACATTACAAAGAACTGATTAAAGTGGGTGAAGTTTGTCTGGGGCAGACAAGCTTTTAGGGTGATTTATTAGGCGTTTTTCAAAAGTGTGGGGGATGTGAGGGGGGCTAATACAATTTTATTGTAAGCTGAGTATCTATTTGACTACATGGCCATTACCATTGCAAATAAGATAAGGAGCTGAAATATCTGACATCTGTTAGCTAGAGCTCCAGGTTAAGTAACACTTTGCAATTGTCCCCCCCAAAAATACACAGCTACAAAGTAATTTAATAATAAAGCCCAGGGGCGTAGCTTTACTGGGGCACAGGCCCCTTTTAATAATTCTACACTTTCTGATAGAAGCCTTTGTCCACTATGTGCTATACTATGTTACCTTTGTTTAGCTCAATATTCCTTACAATATGTATTTGTAGTGGTTTATGAACATTTATAAAAATTAATTATTTTATAAAAATTTTAACAGACTGTTAAATATATGAACAAAAGGTGTCATGAGAAACCATATCTTTTATATGGAGTGGCTCAGTGGTAGAGCAATCATCCTATAACCGGAAGGTTGGCGGTTCAATTCCCGCTCTGCCCTGTTCATACTTTCGTTTTGTCCTTGGGCAAGACACTTAACCCACCTTGCCTCCAGTGTCTGTAGCACTGGTGTATGAATGTGTGTGACTGTAGAGGTGTGTTTGGTGGTTTGTAGTGGCCGTTTGTATGGCAGCCCCCCTCTCTGTCTGCCCCAGGTGTGAATGTGTGTGAATGGGGTGAGTGGAAGCACGATGTAAAGCGCTTTGGGTGCCCAAGAAGGGTGCAAAAAAGCGCTATATAAATGAATTTACAATTTATAGACAACTTTTTTTTTTTAAAGCAATAAACTGTTTAAGCCTGTTTTTCAATTTATTTCAAACTGGTTAATTACTTACATAAAAATGACCTCAGCACAATAACTTAATCAATGACTTCTGCTAACCAGAGAGATATTCCAAAAATGACATAATAAACTATATGTTTGTATTCTTCCTCAAAGTACTACAAGTTATTAGGCTGTACTACCTGAAGATCTAACATTTTAACTTTACACGCTACATGTCTATATAATTTAGTAATCTAAATGGTGGTAAATTACATAGGAATAAGAGTAACAATAATAGGTTTTAATTGTGTATTCCTAATTAAAAAACTGGGACACATTGATTGTTAATTTAGCAAATATAAATTTGATTCTATTGTAATTTATTTCTGATTGTGTTTACATTAGCCTATGTATGCATCAGATGTTGATATGATCTGTAAGAGCATATTATTTTTTTTTTTTTTTACAAATTTTCTATCTGTTTATGCTTGCTTACTACCATATTGCGTTTTCATGTTGTTGATAACAAACCTACGGAGCCCCGCATGTGACATTAGCAAAATATTTACACGTGGCCATGTAAAAAAAAAAAAAAAAAAAAATGAATTCCCTGGGAACAAGTTAATTATCTTGAGGGAACGACTTAATTAAGACATGCGCACTTGACACCACCAGAAGCTGGATCAAGCATGACCGAGCCACTTCCAATATGAAGGTAAATACATTAATCTATTACAAAAATTAATGTGTAATAGCAAATATTAATGGTGCATGTTTAGAGTAAAGCTAACATGACAAGAAGTTTATTTGTTGCATAATAGAACATAATGGCAATCAACCCTTCTGGTGCCAAGGTTTTTTTCAATTTCTAGCAGAGACACGCGTTTGAGGTCTTCTTTTATGGAAGTAATAAAAGGCAAAACATGGTAAAAGCGGGCTAGAAACGAAGTACAGGGGTCTGACATCTGATGTTAGGGATTGGAACATGAGCACTTAAACCGTAAAGCAGCCTTTTTTTCCAGTTACGTTGCTTGTAGTAATTTGGCAACTTTGGCGCCTAAAAGGTTAAACATTAGCCTAGCTTGCACCATAACCAGAAATCAACAACAGTTACCTATTACTATAACAAGGATCCTTACCCCACTTAATTTGCGATTTTATGGATTTTAACCTGTGGCCACAGAACACATTGTGGCTTATTAAAATGAAGATACAAACTGTTTGTGTGCTATTATTTCAATGTAGGCATTGGTTTTAAGTTTGTGTTGCTGTGTTACAGCATCTCTTTTGTAATGGAGAGTAAAGAGGAGGACCTGCTTGCCTTTCTCCGTAACCGAAATGTGGGAGAAGAGATCATTTTGAAGCTCCAAAATGATAAGGTTGCACCAGTTTTGTGGTAGTGTATTTAAAAAAAAAGTATAGCAATAAGTTAGGTGGCAAATTAATGTTACAAAACTACTAATATTTAATGTTATGCTTCTACTTTGTGTGTGCTCCGCCCATCTACGGGCTTCGCTAGTGGTTACCTCTGTGGCGCCAGCCAGCCCTCTGAGAAAGATCAAAGCACTCACCGTGCCAATCATGCCCACGTCCTGGCACAGCCTCAGGGCCTATATAAACCCCACTCGCCCAACGCTCTCCGATCAATTAAAGAGCGAAGATTATACAGAAGATAGAAGAATGGATTGTGCACCTACCGTTGTCGAGCACATCAGTTCCTGCAGTTCCTGCTGCGCCCGGCTGCTGCCCGAGGACGGCCACAACTTTTGTTTCACCTGCCTCAAATGGCATCATCAGCTGGAGCGGTCTTCTTGCTCCGGGTGCTTCACACTGGGGTTAGCGTCACAGACCCGCTCTCGACCACGTGTGGCAACTCTCTGCAGTCTGAAGACGGCCATCGCCCATTATGTCCAGCGAGAATGGCAGAGCCCACTCTCGGTGAGAGGCCCCGCCCGGGGATATTTGGGCTACTGCAACGTGGAGGGCTGGAACGAGATCTCTGGCGTCCCACCCATTGAAGACGGTGTGAGGATGTGCCTGCTCCCGTCATCCACCCCCTATCCGAGCGGTAAGCCGGCTCTACCATCGGAGAGGGACAGGTTGACGGCATCGCTGATGGATCGCTGCTACGCTAACGCCGCTCAGGTGGTGGCGTTGGCTAGCAATATGGCTTTCCTGGCGGGCTCCTTGGACAGGCTTACGCATGAGCGGTCTGTCCTCACGCCCGAGGAAATAGACAAGGTCCAGACCACAGTGGCTGTTCTCCTGACAATGTCCCAAGCATTCACCGTGGATGAGGGCACAGCTCGGCGCCAGACACCTGTGGCTCGGCCTGTATTCCCTGAAGGTCTGCCGCTCTCCATCTCATCCCTGTTTGGTCCTGACATCCAGTCTCTTGTAGACCGGCTGGAATCAGCCTCCAAAACGTACCAGCAGCTTGCTCCGCATCTCCAGCCAAGACATGAGCGGCACAACATGGGAACGAGTTAGGGTCCCCCAACCGTTGCCACTGCTGACCCTGAGGAAGTTTTCAACATGGGAGGACGCTATAATTTATTTTCAGATTGATTCTTCAGTCAATCGCATCATGTCTGATGCAGACCTGGCAAAGTATATCTCTCGGTTTGGGGACAGAGTGGCAGTGGTGGCTTTTTGCCATAAAAGTCAACCAGGAATTTCAAAGTGTGAGCTGCTGGGTAAAATATAAAGTAAGATCTTATCTAGCAGCATTGATAAAATAATTCATGCTACTCAAAGGCACAAGGGAAATGAGAATGCAAAAAGAAAGAAAAGAAGAATTGAACTTGGATGGATGAACTTTAGTGAAGAAGATAATCAATACAAACAGGTACGCACACCAAAAGGTGGTGGTACCAGACATTTATCTGTCGACAGACATGTCAAGGGGAGAGAGATTAAAGAAATGGCAGAATCACTCTTTTTCCCAAATGGAAAGTGTAGATTGTTAAAGTTAGAAGACTATTACTGCAGCATTTGTGATTTTTTTAGAGAATGACATTAATCTTGAGAGCACAGTTCAATAGTTGTATGAAAAACAAACAAGGTAAAAATGCTCAGAATTTACCTTTACACAAAACATCACAAAAGCCAAAACAGAAGAAGAACAAGGATCTGAGGCTGAATTAATTCAAATAAATCTGAGTGAGGCGACTGAAATTCTATTTATTTATGAAACAGTGGACCAATCAAATGAGCTGGCAATGGAGCTACAGTACATAAAAATGCGGGTGGAGATGGTCCAGATGCTGAAATTACCTGCTGTGAGTGCATCCCAAAATGAAGTGGTGTCGCATGATATTTCCACTGAGAGTGACGTAATTTTGGGGGCATGTGTGAGTAACTCTGTGAGTCAGTCTGGATGACCCATTGTCTTGGGATGGATTAAATACAAAGGTGCGTGTCATAAATAGAGGCAACTGACTTTATGAGCTTATACAAGCCTTTGCAGACCCTGAAATAATACAATAAAGATGTGAGTATCAAACAAAAGCTCCCCAATGGCCAGATAGAGGAAGGAGAGGGCTGAGATGTATTTCGGGATTGTCTTTCTGAGTTCTGGGGTTAGTTTTATATCAAATGTACCCTCGGGAGGGTTGTAAAAGTACCATACCTCAGAAATTAATACCAAGCCCAGGAATCGCAGTCAGTGGCAAGGATTATTTTAGTTGCCTGGAAAAGTGTGTAATATTTGCCTTATTTTGTTCTCCATTCCTTTTCCAGAAGAAGTGTTGTTTGGCACACCCAACAGCTGTTTGACGGAAAGCTTCCTCCAGTATGTGACAAAAGAAGAACAGGAGATTCTCTCAAAGACAGATATCTTATTTGGCCAGCCTATCACTGTCCAGTTCATGCAGATGTCCCAGTTTCAGTGTAGACCTCAAGCACACACATGTGTCTCATTTGATGCTAAAATACCAAAACTATCCAGATCTTAGTTGTGATTTCAACACAGTGCACATGAGTTCAGTCTGTGTTATGAACATTATCTAACGCAGGACAGTTGCTTGTTTATTTTTGTTTTAGCCTGTGGATTTTACTTTGATTTAGTGGCTAATAAATGTAAGCATTTTTGCAAGATTTGCTTAAGCAGGCCAATTACACTTTTAGATTTGATTCTTGATATAGGTTCAAAAGTGGCAAGTTTACAGAGCATAAAAGAGCTCGACTCGAGTTATATAATATGCACATTTTAAACTGAGAAAAAGGTTTACACGGCTTTGTTTTATTATCTTAACTAGTTGGCCTCTAGTTTAATATTGTTTGGGTTGCACAAGTGTACAAACAACAATGTCAAGAAATGCAGTATTTTATTTTGGTACAGCAGTTTTACAGCACGGCAATAGCCCTGTGCTCTTTGTTTCTACAAACACATTGTTTATAGACAAATTCTATGTCAGTGTGTCTATGTTAATAAACCATTGCTGAAACGCATCTGCTTGTTTTATTCTGTCGAATTTGTTTTCATTAAAAGTAAAACGGGTAGATTTGTAGCCATATTTGGGGGATATTGAAACAACTAGCTACTTTATTGAAATGAGCTACTTTATTCAAACATCTGGGTCTAAATATTACCCCGTAGTGATAAATACAGTTCATGTGCTGCTGTTCTGTGAGCTGGAAAACTGGAAAAGCTGGAAAACCAAATTGTTCTATCGTAATAGTTCACAAATCAAATACATCCTCATCACAAGGAACAGAAGTCAAGAACTTTAACATGCTTCTTAAAAAAGGTATACGACAATATTCACAAAATATGAATATCATAATCATCACAAAGAAGTCCAGGAAGTTGAAGCGCTGCCCATCAACTGGCCCAAACATTTTTGTAAACCAATCAGAAATTGGGTTGCCAATACCAGATTGTTCCTCCATTTCAATCGCAAGAGTGCGTACGTTATGTAAACTTTTAGATAATGAGACAACAGGGGCAGTATTATTTGCTATTACTGTACAACAGTTATTCCCCCCCTTCAGCTAACAACATGTCCAAGGCAAGCTAATTTATCTTATTTTATTTTATGGCATCCATTCATACACCATTGTTGTTTCTGCCTCCTTTAATCAGCGATCTCCTGTTCCTCACAAATTGGAAGTTCTTCCTCAGAGTGTGGACGTCTGCAGTCAGTAGGTTATCCACACCTGAAAATACTTGTACAGGAGAAACAAGAGACAAAGCACATCTTCCTGACCATTCGGGGGGTTAACTTGTATAGAGTCCTTCCCCCACAGTACCACCAGACGTCAGATCTGGCAACAATCAATTTATTAACATTAAAATCCCCAGAAATGTCTTTAGTTCTTGCACAGTCCTTCAGGTGTCCTAATAACTTTATATGATTTTTGGTATTGTTATTTTTAAAGCATGTTACATTATATACTTTACCTATCTGGAAGACTGGTGGGGTCACATTCCTGGGCGCTGTTGGAAACACTTTGTCCCACCCTAAACACTTGTCTTTAGGGTTGTCATTAACCATCAGCTCGAGTATGCACTCTATGTCTGATCCTTCCTTATCTGTGCCATTAGAGAGGTGTTCTATTGCCGTTCTAAATAGTCTGAGTGTAGGTCTGGCTCGGTTTGTTATGTTTGCTTATAACCCGTCTCTATAGCAAATCATTTTCTTTGTTTTAATTTTGAGCTGTCTACGGTGGTCACTCTGTTCTCCTGTTTACTGGGATGGTCAGATTATTGGGAGGTGAACTAAACAAATTTTTAGACCAAGTGGGTCAGTTTGGAAGTATACAGTTTGTTATATACACTGATTATCACATGTTATCATTTGGCTCCACATGTCAAAAATTAAAAGTAGGACCATTAGTTCACCACATGTTTCTTCTCTGTGTTTTGGCTTCAAGACAATTTTGATTATTTTGCATCTTTTTGCATCTAGTTATGTAAGTTACTGGTCACAAGATCAGACTATTGAACTTTCGCTTTTGGCCAAATGATGAACAAAGTTTTCTTTCCATGTATTTAGGGGCACAGAGGAAGACCCTATTATAACTTCTAGTGAACTCTTAACAGGTGCTGGTTGGGCAGAGGTCAAATGGAATTTAAACAATTGTTCTGTGCCTGCATCTAATGCTGACATGTCCATCATTTTTCCCAATTACTCAAGCAGCGATTGAAATCACAAGTTGGGGTTTCTCCTGGATTTCTGGACATGTCCTGTAATGTGGACATATCCATTTTTTGAGGTAAAGGCGTCTCTAAGGCCTGGTCATAATTTATTTATTTATTTATTTTAACCTTTATTTAACCAGGAAAGTCCCACTGAGATTACAAATCTCTTTTGCAGTGGAGTCCTGACCCCCCAATGTGTGTATTGGGAGGGAGGAGGCACAGTGGGTTAAGTGTCTTGCCCAAGGACACAACGACAGTATGTGGGGGAGAGTGGGATGTTATGATGTTTTGGGTTGTTTATATGTGTACTTAATCTAGAATGATCAGGTAAGATTTTTGTGTGTGTGTGTGTGTGTGTGTGCATTAATCTCTATGTCCCATATATTGGAAACGCGCACTCCTGAGGCTGTTAGGCAATATCTCAAATCTACCAATGCACCATTTTCTCCTGGACCAATAGAGATGGATACTTTTTTCCAGGCAGTTGCACCTTTGGTAATGTCCGGGAGCATAGCAGTAATAAGTTTCTGGTCTTTTATTGCTAAAGGTGAATACTGGGTTTCATCTCTACTTTCCACTAGTGAAAACATTTATCCAGACCTTTCCTGTTTATATTGTGCTGCCTGTTCTTCCAGATCCTCCCAATCCCTTGAAGTAGGTCTAAAGGTTTCGGTCTTGTGGTTTCAGTTATCTTGGTCGTTAATGATAGTGGGACTCGTGGAGTCACTTCCTTACTCGGGTGGTAGTCTGTGAGCTGCATGTCTGTCCCCACTCATGGGTGAAATATGTGTTGTGAGTGTATCAGGCAAACTTTTAAAAGGATTAGACTCTATTAAGTGGGATGTAGAAATGGAACAAGGAGTGGAATGTTGAGTTTGCGTCTTTTGAGTCTGTCTTACCTGTTCCAATTGAGTCTTGATGTCATGAGTGTCCTTTTCTCTGAACATATCCTTGAGTTCTTTTTCATCTTTTTCAGCGTCTGTAGGCTTAAACACACATTCAAATTTTCTCCCCAAAACTCCTAATACAGGAGCTAGTATATCAGATAAGAATGGATTGTTTAAATTGATTGTGTGTGTTAACAAGTTTCTAGCTTCAGTGTATGGAGACACTGTTTATGGTGTGGGTGGAGGCAATGTTTGAGTGGGTGTGTTTGTTTTACCAGTGTGAGAGTCGGGGGAAGGGATAGACTTCATCCCTTCCAAAATGGCTGCTTTGTCTTCTTCTGCATCCAGATACAGCTCATGTCCTGTCTGAAAAGTTGGTTCTCTGAAAAAATCATAAATTTTTATTTTTATATATATATATATTTGTTGTCATTGTCCTTCTGTGAAGGATTAAAGCTACTTCTACTTTTGCATTTGTTAATCTAATAGTTGATTATTTAAAAAATTATTGTTGTTGGGCTCTAGTTGGTAGGGGATCCCCAAATCTATCAAGAACGTCCTCTTCCTGCATCTGGACCATCCATTTCATTAATAATCTTTTCTCACAATTTACATAAGTTGTTTTAGTGTTTTTAAGTTTTGTACAGCCCAACCCACGGTGCTGGGAAGGGCCGTGCTTCTCCCACTTTTTCTTTGTCCTCTCTTATCTTGTCTGCCATCTAAGGATGTGACCTTCAGAGATACTTTGATGTCTGTTACATTGGCTTTGTTCTTTTTATGGCTTTTCAAGTGATTTTAGTTACATTTTGCACAACACAATACGCATTCTACACTGCACCCTAGATTAGGACACTAAATACATCTACACTAAATATCTGTTGAAACCAGTTAGATTCAGTTGGTCACCACTGGCTGGACACAGAAGTACTGATACTGGGGCAGCAAGTGCCCCCTTCTGTGTGAGGTGTAGCCAAAGGTTATGACTTTTATATCCTAAATTGTAGTTTTCCACGCTCTCAAAACAACTCGTATATGTTTAACTGTTAAAATAATTATTTTGTTCGGATCAGAAACGAGACGACGCACATGGTAAATTTAGAAATGAAAGACCGGTTTAATTCTTTTTTTTTTTAAACCTTTATTTAACCAGGATAGTCCCACTGAGATTACAAATCTCTTTTGAAGGGGAGTCCTGGCCCCAAGCTTTTATAGGTGTACATTATGCCCACCTGTCAGGGTCGTGGATGGACGTGTTCTAGACGTGTCAGTCATAGATGTGAATAAGTTTACGTGTATATGCCACTAAGTGTCCCTGAACACTGATTAGATGTAGTGCAAAGTCATGACTTGGAGCCTTTCAACATGGTTTTGTGAAACAGACTATAATCTGTGAGCAGTTCTATCTGGCACAGTCAGGTAAGAGGAGTGTCAAGTGGGTTTGCAACAGTGGCTAACACAACTTACTTGTGTACCTTATCTTCAGTCACGATAGATGTAGAAAATACAGAGCAGATGAGAACGCCATTGCAGATTTATGAAAGCAGCAGGAGTGTTTGTTTGGATTGTACGTCTGTGTGTAGACTGTGGACTATTTACTCCAAGTGGATTTATTCAGTTGAGTTTGGTTTAAGAGAGGCCTGTCAGATTTGAGATGTGACACTACAATCGGTGATTCACTTACTACGTTTGTGTTTTGTTGTCTGTTTTTTGTTGGTTTAAATGGCTTCTCAGTGAGAAAAAGTTTTTTTTATATAAAATCTATGTATTTGATTGAAAGGAGATGTGCTCTGAAAAGGCTAATGCTGAACATTAGCTTTCAAACTGTAATTCATTTAATATTTAATCAACATTTAGCCTAGAGTCAACATTAAAACAAACATTCAACATTAGTTTGACTGTGTTGTTAGGACACCAGCACACTACTGTTTTTACCAGATGTGATCGATACAGCAGAAAGAGAAGCTGTTGTGGTTGAAACCTTGATAAAGCTTAACCACCTGTTAATCAATAGATGCCCCTACTAACAGTTAAAACAGGAGTCTGCTCTAGTGGGCGCACTGTTAAATTAAGGTTTCCCAACGGCGTTGGATAATTGTTGTCTTATATTTTTGGCAGCTTTAGTATTGGCACTTTTTTTGTTTTTGTTTGCTTAAATTTTGTGTATTATATTCATTATTTTCTGTTTCTTTCTATCTAACCTTTTTTTTCCTGGGACAGTGTTTATCTAATGGGGCACACCTGATGTGCCTGTGTGTACCTGATGTGTACTGTGTGCAGTGGCTCAGTGGTAGAGTGGTTGTCTTTCAACTGGAAGGTAGGCGGTTCGATTCCCGCTCTCCCCACACTTCATACTGTCATTTTGTCCTTGGGCAAGACACTTAACCCACCTTGCCTTCCAGCTGTAACACTGGTGAATGGAACCTTAATGTAAGTGGCTTTGGATAAAAGCGTCGGTAAAATGTGTCTGAGTATTATTTGATGATGATTGGCCAAAGGCCTGCTTCAATTTAAGGAGTCTTCGTTGCTAAATGTGTTCATATGGTGCTGGAAAATCTCAAGGAATTATAGTTTGGTGCTCTTTCTGTCTGTAAAATCTGGCAACTGAATTGTGGAGAATCAAAGCTTTCAAATGATGTCCAGGATGTCCATGTTCAATAAATCACAAAAGATCAGCCAAGTGACCACAGCTGGATTTCTTCAGGAATGGCAGTAAACCAGAGCACGACAGGACTATGTGGTGAGTGCTACTGATTTGTTTTAATTAGTGTTAATGTGCTTTTTATTTTAACTCGAGGCCCTTTTAAGGAGTTCCATGAGAGACGTTTGTAGAATTACACTTTACAAATGTGAGAGATTTTGTGCAGGATGAGGGTTTAGTTGAATGACACCAGCCAAACTGTTCACACACTGCAGCTCAGTGCTTGGTTTAAGACAGGGCGTTAAACTGACTTCTGTTGTCCTTGAATAACTGGTCGAGTCATTTGTATCTACGTCAGAGCTGAAAGAAAGGAATATTTTAATTGTGCAATATGTGGCAAAGGTGAGACATTTTGTAAAGGTGTTGGTGCTTTCTGGAGGAGGCTCTGTTATGTTCTGGGGCTGCTTTGCTGCATCTGGCACAGGGTGTCTTGAATCTGTGCAGGGTACAATGAAATCTGAAGACTATCAAGGGATTCTAGAGAGATATGTGCTGGCCAGTGTCAGACAGCTTGGTCTCAGTCGCAGGTCATGGGTCTTGCAACAGGACAATGACCCAAAAACACACAGCTAAAAACACCCAAGAATGGTTAAGAGGAAAAGATTGGGCTATTCTAAAGTGGCCTTCTATGAGCCCTGACCTCAATCCTATTGAGCATCTTTGGAAGGAGCTGAAACATGCCGTCTGGAAAAGACACCCTTCAAACCAGAAACAACTGGAGCCGTTTGCTCATGAGGAGTGGGCCAAAATACCTGCTGAGAGGTGCAGAAGTCTCATTGACAGTTACAGGAGTCGTCTGATTGCAGTGATAGCCTCAAAAGGTTGTGCAACAAATTATTAAGTTAGGGGTACCAACAATTTTGTCCAGGCCTGTTCCATGAGTTTATTTTTTTATATAATTCCGTTGAAGCAAGTTTGAAAAGCAATGTCTGACTTTCATTATTTAATATTCATAGAATTTTTATTTATTATTAATTTTGTCAGAATAAGTTTTTTCTGTGACCATTGTGAGTTTTTCTTTCATTGACCGAAGGGTACCAACAATTTTGTCCACGTGTATACAATTGCTTGGTATAATTTTGTGAACCATAACAGGGTCACATACCATCCACTTGTATTTAAATTCAGTTTTTTCAGAGGCAGTTATAGTTTATAGCAAGTGTAGTCATTTGGCAGCATGTTGCTTTGGCAAATAAGGAAGTGGTGCAATGCTTGTGAAATTATTATGCCTTTATAGTGCAATTATGGTAGATGATGTGCAATTATATAGTGCTTTTTTGCACCCTTCTCAGACACCCAAAACTCATTACATGATGCTTCCATTTACCTCATCAATCAGACAACAGATACGCTTAAAAATGATAGTTAGCAATAGCCTTGAGCTTATGTGCCATTATGTAGTCAAACTAATCAGTTTCTTTAAGTCATAGGCTTATAGAGCATTGTTAATTCTTATCGCCTTGGCAACTGTGTGATTGAAATCTTCAAAGGAGGGACAGTCCTGCATTAAAAGAGGACAATCTCATTTAAATGTCCTTTTGAAAGGAAAGAGGCTTTGGCTGTTTTTGTGTACATCAGGTTTAGAAAAGAGTAGAGAAGGTGTGAAGTTCCAGCAGGATATTTGTTTGTTCAGTTGCCATATGGATTGGTGTCTTTCTAATGTTTCAAACAGATACAAACTAAGAAGTTGACCTGTGTGAAGGAAGTGGAGGATACTAAAACAGACGCGGGGAAAACCCTGGAGGATGATAGAAAGAGTCGTTAGTCGTTTAGTCGTTATGCATTTCACTAAATAATTAACAAATGGCCTACATTTTGAGTGAAAGCTTTTAGCACTCATCTATGAAGAGGCTTCTCATAGCCATTAGACACTAATTGGTATTGACAGCTCCTATCCTCTCAAAACTAATGGGACTCAGCCAGTGACAAAGTTAAGGTGAGCTATTGTAACTTAGCCTTAGCATCTTCACCAGTGCTAAAGCTCTTTTACTTAAAGTTAGCTAGATTTTGGTTTGCTGGTCTTGATAAGCATGTTTTTCAAATTTACGTGACAGCTAAAAAAATTCAGCAATTGACACAGATAGGCTTCATTTCCACTGAGTACAGTACAGGTCAGGAAGAGGTTCTGCTAGACTTTTATTATTATTTTGTCGGCCACAACATTAATGTATTAGCAAATTGACATAATCAGAACATATCTCCGTCACATTTAATATTTCTGATTTAGAAAAATTTGTGGATCTTATTCTTTGAAAGGTGTTAAATGTTGTTGATCTATTTGTGTTGCTCGTGTTCTCAGTGTTTCAGTAACATCTTAAAGGAAGGATGTTATATTTACCACTGTGCATCAATTCAGTTTTAATTACCACAATAATTTCCTGTAAAGCTGGTAGGTCTCTGGTGAATAATCGACAATAAACTGATAATGGATGATAAATTTATAAACAAACAATGTGACGGTGGACTGTGGCCACAATGTGTCACAATAGTGTGCAGCTGCGTTTTATACGGTTTTTATGTGACTTCTTTTGTTCCTTGGAAGTGTTTCTCACTATGTGAGCAAATACGATAAGATAGGATAGGACTTTATTTCACCACACAGGTGAAATTCACTTGTACTGCAGATCTTAGACAGGTAAAGGAGTGCATGCAATAGAATAAAAAAATGTATATACAATCTCAGCAGCATTTTAAATAGAATAAAATATTAAGGTTACATTAAGCTATCTACATACATATAACACAAAGTAAAGGAGGGAGAATTTTTTTAATATAAAAAATGGACATCTTATTGTTACGTGTGATTTATAAAGTCTCGCTGCAGTAGACAGGAAGGATGTGTGGTAGCGCTCCGCACAGGGAGGAGCTGTTGTGCTACACCCCCTCAGCAGACCACAGCGTAGTGGATAGTGGAGGCTACCACAGAGTCATAGATCGTCCTTAACCTTTTATGACTCACTGATATAGTCAATAATTCCTTACAGTCTGGAACATTTCCAAGGGCCTTAAAAACTGCTGTCATCAAGCCTCTCCTAAAGAAGAGCAGTCTTGATGCTACAGTGCTTAACAACTATCGGCCCATATCAAACCTGCCATTTTTTATGGAAAGTCATTGAAAAAGTTGTATATCAACAACTTAATGACTTTCTATTACATAACAATTGCTTCGATCCTTTTCAGTCAGGATTCAGGCCCCATCACAGCACTGAGACTGCACTTATCAAAGTCACAAATGACATCCGTATGAACGCTGAGTGTCTGTTGGACTTGAGTGCTGCATTTGATATTGATTGATTGATATTGAATGATTACTGATATTAAATTTGATTGATAAAATGCCCCCAGTTGTAAAATATTTGTTTATAGAGGCATTAGATAAATGATCATGGCAATGTGAAATATTTTATTGGTGAGATTTTATTATTTGTCATATTTTTATCTGGTCATTTGGGCCAGTGAGCTTTTTTTTTTTACCAGACAATTACAAATCAAACTGGCCAAAAGCTGACACATGCCGGCTAACAGAAACTCTGGGGTCGGGTCAGTGTGGGACAGTTACAGGTACAGGAAACCCCCTAAAGAGGCTGGGTCTGCTACATAAACGTGTCATCGATATCTCAAACGGAAATCTGTTGTTTACTCAGCTCTAACAGAAAGAGCCCATAAAAAAAGGACTGACCATGAGCTGAGCATTCCAATGAGTGTGGTTGAGATTATGAAAACGTATATTTTCTTTGACATATTAATGTTGTTGAAGTGTTCACTGAACTTACTAATTAGCCTCTTCTGTCATTTTTCTGCAGGGTGAGACCAGATAGACTTCAGAGCCCAGCCCATCGGCAGTAACAGCAGAGTCAGAGGCAGCACCTTCCCTTCCACCAAAAAGGTCAGAAATGGCAGAATTGGCCAACTCTTCAAAACTTTAACAAAAGTACCAGCTTGCAATTTTATTTATATAGCACATTTTATACACTGGGTCATTCAGAGTGCTTTATAAAATTGAAGTTTAAAAATACTTAGATATAGAGAAAACATCAAAAGATGAAGAGTGAAGATTAAAAAAAAAAACACTTTCATTTGTATTTACTGAATGTAGGCGGAGCTAAAGAGGAAGGTTTTTAATCTCCCCTTGAACATTGTTAAAGTTGAGGCTGTTCCAGATTTTTGCTGCATGAAACTTAAACGCTGCTTCACCAGGTTTAGTTCTAACTCTGGGCACGAGCAGAAGGCCTGTCCCAGATGTTCTCAGAGTCCGAGGAGGTTCATAAGCAACTAGCATGTCAGAGATATATTCTGGTGCTAAACCATTTAGAGACTTGTAAACCAGAAGTGCTGTTTTAAAGTCTATTCTCTGAGCAACAGGAAGCCAGTGCAGAGATTTTAAAACTGGCGTGATGTGGTTGTACTTCCTGGTTTTGGTTAGAACCCGAGCAGCCGCGTTCTGAATAAGCTGCAGCTGTCTTAACCCTCGTTTTGAGAGACCAGTGAGCAGGCCGTTACAGTAATCTAACCTGCTGGAGATAAAGGCATGGGTAAGTTTCTCTAAGTCTGGTTGAGACATCATCCCTTTGACTCTGGAAATGTTTTTAAGGTGATAAAATGCAGATGATGTAATTGACTTAATGTGACTGTGGAAATTCAAGTCTGAGTCCATGATGACCCCTAGATTTCTAAACGTTTTAAGATTTTAGAGAAAGAGACTCGAGGTGACTGCTGACACTTTCTCTTTGTTTCTGTGGCCCAAAGATGATTAGTTCAGTCGTGTCTCTGTTCATTCATTCATTTTCATCTGCTTGGTCCAGTTAGGGGTTGTAGGTGACTGGAGCCTAACCCAGTGTGCTTGAAATAGGTGTTTAAATGAAGCTGAGAAAACAGCAGATGTTTTTTGAGTCAAACAGAATATTCTTTGCAAAGAGAGGGTGATAATACAAGTCTGTGTTCAGCAGAGTTGTAAAGATCAGCCCCCAGATGCAGACGAGCGCCTAATTTTATACCAAAAGTCGAATAGACACTAGTCACATCCTGTTGCAACAGAATGTGCCCTGAGCATGAACCTGACATTGTGGTTTCACAGAAGGCTAACAACTGTGGACTTCTAGCAACCTTGTTGCAAGAGCAGAACGAGACGTACATCTTATTGTAGCTGCGGTTATCAAAAATATCAAGCAAGGTACGGTGAAAGAAGCAGTAATTTTCCATTACATTTCCTTCCATTTGATCATCACACAATTGATCAATTTACAAAAACAAAGCAATAAACAATAAAAATGAAAGAGTAAAATAACCGTGTACATATTTTAAAGCGCATCATCTTCTGCAAACATAGGAGCAAACAGGACGGTGTCAGTGATGTGAGCAACTGTGGGACAGATGAGTGTGTGTCAGATGTTAGAATTACGTGTAGAATTTGCTCTATTTCTTCAGGTGGTACAGAGTCTGTCATAAACCTGATTGTAGGTGGGACCAGCGCTCGGCACTGGTCTCAACATTGAACTGCGTTTGCCAGAGCAGTTTCAGCGAAGGAGGTGAACTAAAATCTCACCCAAGTCTTCCTACGGTGAAGGTAGAGCTAAAACACTGCACTGCTGACACAATAGAAAAAATCCTTTTTAGGCAGTATTTCCTGCCTTTGCATGGTGTTAATGAAGTCCATTTGAATGTGGCCAAAAGACCTGGAGCGGGGTTTATGACCTCCAACATGTGTTTTGTTGTAGGGGTTACCTTTAGAATTGTTGGTTAAGCAGATGAAGCTTTTTGAGCAAAAGTCTTCAGCAAATTTGTTAAACCCCACAGTAAACCAATGTCTTTGAAGGTCTTTTCTCATTCCCTCCTTTAAAACATGGTCAACGGCATGTATCAATTTTGCAAAAGGCAGGAAGAGGGCTTAAGGAAGACATGGACTGCCATTAGGGCCAATCCAAACACCATTTGTGTTTGTACAGTTTATCTTTTTCCAAGTTGCTTTGTCTGCAGCGGCTGTCTGTAGTAGCAGTTTCAAGAGTAGAGTCATTTGGAATAAATGTTTTGCAGTAGGAGCACATGCCAAGGAAATAAAGCATTTGTTTCTTAGTCAATGGTTTTGGAAAGTTGTCAATAGCTGTTACCCTGTCTGTAGTAATGTTTTTACTGAGTCAGTGATGACATGACCAAGAAACTGAACTGTTCTGTTTTACAAAGTGAAACCTTGTGGCCCTGCTCAGCTAGGTGATGTAATAGAAGCAGCGTGTCAGTCTCACACTGCTCCTTTGTGTCTGAACAGAGCATATTATCATCAACGTACTGCAAATTGGCAGAGTGTTGAAGTGTCAGTAAACGCTAGGAGCGCAATTTAGGCCTTGGGGCATTCGAGACCAGGAATAGGGTTTTCCTGCAAATTCGAAGGCAAACCAAAACTGGGAGTCTGAATGGACAGGTACAGAGAAAAAAGCATTTGAAACGTCAACCACAGAGAACCATTTTGAGGTTGGTGGAATTTGTGACATGGATTGGGACAGATTGGTGCTGGAGAGTGAATAGCATCGTTCACAGCAGGTCTTGGACAAAACCTGTTCAGTTTCAGGCTTCAGAGGATATTGACGTGCTTTTGGTCTGTATTCGGACTTTGGAGTTAGTTGGAGAGGTTACCAGTTTTTAATTAAACCTACATCATATTTGTGTTTGGCCCACAATGAGTCTGGTAACTGTGTTAACATCACTGGGTGTGAGAGGCTGAGCATCGACCTTTGTGAGTGTGTGACAGGAAGATGGGGTGGAGTCATTTTGAGGAAGAAGGAAGCAGGAGCGGTTACAATTGACTCCTGCAGTGAATGGCACATAACATGTGTCAGGTTTTTGTAAGAGCGGTAAATGTCTGGATTATCTGGGTTTTGTTTCCAAACTGTAGCTTTTAAACATTTGGCCATAAAAGGACCAACATCACACCATTGTTTGTTTTGTGGTTTGGCTATTGAGACATGCGGAGCTGAGCTTTGGATTTTGTAGAACTTTGACAGTTTGTGAGGTAATGGAACATTAAAAGCGCAAAAATCTTGGTTAAAGTACAGTCCATTCAGAGTGAGTCGGTCAGTAGTTTCTTCATACTGTTCATCTGGACCCATGGAGACATGCGCTGTAACATGTAGTGCATTTGCCTTCATGAATTCAGAGAATGAGCTCATGTATTGTTTAGCTTTGTGTAACAAATTTGGAGTCAGCCGATGGTCCAATTTCCACTGATAAACATACAATGGAGTGGTCACTTCACATTTCATTAGGCAATATTCAGATTTGGTTTGTTTGATTTTGATACCATTTTTGTCTGCAGAAAAGGTAATTCCTAGTGCGCACATTAGGGCACGACCTATTAGATTGACTGGACACAACTCAGACAACAGAAAGCTGTGTGTAGTGGACACTGATAGATCAGGTAAATGCCAGGTTACAGATAGAGGTTCTGTGAATGTTTTTTTAACAATCTGTCCACTCGCACTAATGGAGTGAGTTGTTTTGCCATTTAATGCAGTTTGAATTTGATCTTTTCTGATCAGAGAGTTTTTCCATTGATGTCACATTTTTCACCGGTAATTTTTCACACACAGATTTTGTTAACTTAGCGTAGGTACCTTTAAACATTTCAGCTTCTTTGGTTATTTCACTTTTCTTAACAGTTTCTGTCACTAAGTTGCAAGTGCGTCTTCATTGCTTGTGAGCAGTGTGGTGTTGTCAGGGACAGGTGTGGTGTCCTTTTTGTGTTTGAGACGAAGTCCCTCGGTTCCTCATCATCACCAGCCAGTCAGTTGGGGTCACTCAGAGCAGTGTCATGGCATTGATCAGCTCGGTCTCGTCTTTTCTTGGGACTGTTGTCAGCCCAGTGTCCTGATTCCTCTCTTTCTAGTCCTCCTCCTCTGCCTCTGTTGTTCTGGACAAAGGTCATTTTTGCAAAAGTGGAGACTAATTTGGCGTCCACCTTTTCTTTTTATTAGCACTGGTTTCAGCGTCCTGGGTGTAGCGGAGGATTTCTGCACCGGTAAGTCTGTGCACTTGGCTGAACAGTCTAAATTTCTGGCCAACTGTGGTGGCTTCTGGACCTGGTGTTGGCATTAGGTTTGGAAATGTAATCATTGGAGCTTGGAGTGTAAGACTGTAGACTTTGCCACTTTTTGTGTGTGATGGTGAAAGATCTGACGAAGGCTGCATAAATGTGTTGTTTGGGGACATGGTGGTGGTTTAAATTGAGGAGGTTGAGTTCATTATGAGTCGGTTCATCTTGTGAGACGCAGTTGGAGAAGGTTGTTGGGCTTGTTTCAGCTGCTGGAGTCCTGCAGCAGTGAGAGCAGTGAGTGTGTAGGTCTGGTCATAGTCTTCGCTCTTGAGTGCTATAGAAACTCGAAAAACAAGAGGATATTGCATTAGTAATGTTATCAGTTGCTTTATTATTACACCTTTACTGTATCTAGGTGTTTTACATTTTTTTCCCTGTTTTCTTTTTCTTCTCCTCGTCACCAGTTCTGTTATGCAGAGCAGTTAAACTACTTTAATTCATTCTGCCAACCTTTCAACCTTTCAATTTCCACTCATCAGTTTTATCAAAGCTCCCTGGCCAACCTTTTGTCATATATTAGATTGTTTTCACAGAAGTCCTCTGCAGAACTGTCTTTACTTCTATTTGATCCTATATTTCAGATTTTAGTAAATACTCGTCAGTATTTTATTTTTAGACAGATTGTAGAGAAATTCCTTTCTTCTACTTTAGAAAACCCTTCCACAAATTATTATTGTTTTGATGGCACTCAGTCGATCATGACTTAAATCAATAATAATAGGCCATTCTGGTCAGGGTTTCTAGTTCAGATACAAAACCTTTTAAAATTATTATGTGGCAATCCTGCCATAATTCTAGTCAATCCTGACCATATTAATAATTTTAGGACCATCCGGTCTTGGTTTTGTTTTTAGAAATGTTATTATGGCAATCCTGCCTTAGTCTTTCTGACTATCAATAATATTAGGACGATCCAGTCCAGACTTGAAACAAAAAACCTATTCAGAAATTATTATTACTTATTTTATGGCAATCCTGCCTTGAGTCAATCTTGACTTATGGTAATAATAATAGATCAATCCTGGTCTAGGTTTTGTTACAGACAAAAATCACCTTTAGACACTGTTAAGTGGGGAAGAGGAGACCTCAGTGGAGAGTCCGGTTGATCAGACCATCATCCGCAGTCGTGGAATTTTAAGAACTGTGGTTGAAAAAAAGTGTTTAAATGAAGCTGAGAAAACAACAGATGTCTTTTGGGGATTTGCTTAGTCAAACAGAATATTCTTTGCAATAATACAAGTCTGTGTTCAGCAGAGTTGTAAAGATCAGCCCCCAGATGCAGACGAGCGCCTACTTTATACCAAAAGGAGCAGCAGTCGAATAGACACTAGTCACGAAACCATTTTGCTACAGAAAGTGCCCTGAGCATGAACCTGACATTGTGGTTTCACAAAAGACTAACATCTGTGGACGTAGCAGGTTTGGAACACGCTGGACAGTGGCCAGTTAGTCGCAGGGCTGACATTCAGAGACAGACAGACAACCATTCACTCTCACATTCATTCACTAAGAACACTTTAGAGTTGCCAGTTAACCTCTACATGCATGTGTTTGGGCGGTGGGAGGAAGCCGGAGTACCTGGAGAGAACGGAGAGAATGGATTGGTCCATTTTCACATCAAGACTGCTCTTCTTTAGGAGAGGCTTAATGACAGCAGTTTTTAAGGCCCTTGGAAATGTTCCAGACTGTAAGGAATTATTGTTTTTGGACTTTATCGCATGTTTAATGCCTTGAACCTTGTCATTGAAAAACAATGCCAACTCATTGCAGCTGGAGTGTTATCTGTTCACTGTATTAAACAGGACTCGCAGGTTGTTACTGCTGTTCACCGGGTGAATGAAATGCAAAGAAAAAAAAACAGACTGAGACACAGGATTAATAAAGCAGTATTGAAAAGGAAAAGTTGCATTTGTTTGCAAGACTTTTGTTTTTTTAATACATTATTAAATTTTTTTACTTTTAGTTTTACAGCCATATGTAACAAGCAGAGGTGGACCATATCCCTGGGATATGGGAAAGAGGGGGGGAATCCTGTAGCCTGGCACAGCCTGACGTGAGCTCTCTGAATATTCTAAAAACAGGAACTCAGTCAGACAAATCTCCTTAAGCCAGTCAGTTACTCAGACTGTACCGACCAATCAATCCCATTTGAATGACGCTGAAGTGTTTCCTTGCTAATGTCATGCCCCTCCAGGCCCATCCTTGAGGAAAACAAACTGGCAGCAATCTTTTCCAGTCTAGCTTGCCAGATTGAGAATCCTGGGGATGGAGCGAAAGTTAGGAAAGGTAGGAAAGTTAAAGTGTCCCAGAGCAGTGACTAACAGGTGTTGCTCTTTAATGTTGCAGAGTCAAACGAGTTTGTGCACATTCAGTCTGAATTAATATGTGTTTAAAAGACGTAGCTAAAAAGTCTGGATTTTGTGTTGCCTGGCTTTGAGAGGGAAAAGCTTAGACCGTGTGGTAGGTCTGGAGGAGGGTGTGCAATATTTATTAGGTAAGGGGTACAATACCAAAGGTTGTCCCTCAACACGCAATTAATATGTGTAATGGTAGTGTGTAAGAGTGAGGGTTTGGGACACACAAGTTAGGATAAAAGTCAAATTTGTATAACCCATGTTTGCACCTTAATATTAGCACTTTAGATGAAAAAATGCAGTCAGTGGGAGCACTAGTGTTGGGGTGGGAGGATTTAATGCACAAAACCCGCTCTGGGGTAGTGCCATGCAGGATCTTAATGTGGAGGTTGTTGAGAATTTAATGGATTGTAATGGTCTAGTATGTTTGAATGATAGAACAGGTAGGCTCTGTGTATTTGGTTTCTGCTGTGTTGGCTTCGGTAGGAGAATGGGATAACTCATTAATGATGTGACTGTCCGCAAATGTGATAAATTTTTAAATGTTATGTGCTATATAGGAGGAAGACGTTGGGGTGCAGATTAAAAGCACTCTGCTGCTTGATTATGGATGTCTAGCATCTAGGACAACCCTTGCTAAGTTGGATGTTGTGCAGGCCAAAGCCCTGAGAGTCTGTTGTGGGACAGTCAGGCCTACACCTATCCCAGCTCTATAGGGGAGTGTGGAGAGATGCCCTTTAGACTGAGACGTGTAAAGTCAGCCCTTCAGTGTATTGTGAGAATTCAGAGCGAGGAGCAGTACAACCCTGTGAAGCAGCTTAGAGAGGGCGGTAAGAGTTTTTTTTTTTAAAGAGTCTGGGTTGAGTTTGTGGAACTGGGCAATGATGTAACTCCACTGGTTGCTCCCTTCAGAAATAGACTGGACTGTGAAAGAAATCTTCAGGAAGAGGGGCAGGAGAGTTGTGGATGTACACATGGTAAACATGTGTCTCTTCCGTCAACACCTGACTGACAAACACTGAGTCCTACTTCCTTTCTATCGATTCCTTTCTAAAAAAAAAAAAAAAAAAAATCTCTTATCCTTAGCATTGTATACTGCGCTGGGTTTAAACTGACTAGTTTTTTGTGCACTTATGCTTTTTGTAACTTGTGTTGTTAAAATTGCTTCCATTGTAATCCTCACTTGTAAGTCGCTTTGGATAAAAGCGTCTGCTAAATGACTAAATGTAAATGTAAATGTAAACACTGGTATTGGTACCAAATAAAGTACCGTGACACTAGTTTCAATATTAGTGCAAGAATTACCATCTCTGTCAAGGATTTGGCTCATTTGTTTTTTAGCTTTAAGCATTTTTCATTTGAAATGCATTGAAACGTACAAAGGGAACTTTCAATGATAATGGATGTGCAATATAAAGCATGGTCAAATGGTCAGCATTTTTTTTTATGTATTTTCTTATTTAATAGCCTTTTAGTCTCAGGTATATATTTTTTTGCATCCATAATGCACACATAAGGTAAAATTAAAGTGTCATTACAATGCTGATGTATGTGCAATCTATAATTACTACATGTTAATGTTATTTCAAAAAGAAAATCTGTTTATTTGAACTGTGTGGATAACGTTTTAAAAATATGCAGTTTTGCTGTTTATCCGAACACTCGATTAATCAAACCAATAATCGATAGCTGCAGCACTAGTGCATTAGAATTGGTAGGTACAATTAGACCTCAGCACTCTCTCATATGCTCTAATCCAGCTGATGCTCTGATGACTTTACAGGCAGGAGTGATTTGGTTAATTAAATATGAATGGCACTTTAAAATAGGGCTGTCTTTAGTGTTCTTGTGGGTTCCAGCCTACGTCGGGATCATTGGTAATGAGAGTGTTAAAGGTGGAGACCCTGACCTGGCTGTCATTGGGAACATAACATCTGGACTTTGTGCATGTGGCAAGAAAGAGGACTCAGTTATCTATGTCTTAATGAAATGTAGTATTTATGTATTTTTTTTTAAAAAAAAAGACTATTTTCAATACAATTATGTCTCATTAATGACAGTTATTGGTCCACACAAATGAAGTTATTGCGGCAATAAGGGAATTTATTTATGAAGTACTATCAAATGAAACCAATGAAAGGCAGCAATACACCAGAGAGCATCTAGCCTGCCAAAACACACAATAAAAAGAAGAACACTGACGCAATCTACGGGTTATCAATTCAAATAATAATAATAAAGCTATAAATCTGCTACAAAGGAAAATAATAAGGTTCTTCATTTGCTCAAGCGTAATCTGAGTAGAAAGGGAGAAAGGGCTTTGACTTGAAAGAAGATTAAAACTGATAAGAAAAATGCAAGAAAATACATCTCCACAATTGGAAGAGAGAGAGATATGTAAAAGTGGTTTGAAATATAGTTTAAAAATGAGTGGAAAGAAGGTGATGTTGTTGCTATCAAAGATACTGAAAAAACTAACATGCTGGGCAGGATCTTTGCCAATGTACATAGTGGAAATCATCTTTCAGACTTCCATAAACAAAAGAAAGAAGAACTCGAAGATTGCGATAGTATTATAAAGAAAAATAGTTACTGTAATTCACATATGGATTTGGATTTTTGAATGAAAGAAAGAAGGGCACTAGGGGGCAGTAGAAATTAAGCTCCTGGACAGGACCAGCTTGGTTTTGTATGTTTAAACACTTGCCCAAAGAAGCATTATTGATGGTTCTGGATATGGTCAAAATATGGGGAAAAAAAAGAACACACCATTTCAAACAAAACCTATATGACTTATAAGTCAAAGACTTCATTTGCCTACCCATCTAACTATAACCATTAAAATCAAATCACCATAAAAGAAAACAGAAGAAACACACACAACCAACAGCAATTCACAAAAAAATGAAAAAGAATAATTCTGATCTGCCATTTAATTCTCCTTATTTAATTATTTATTTTTTAACCAAATTATTTTATTAAATTCTTTAAACTGTTGCATTTACAGTTTGTTTTTTACTTTCTGTGCATTTGTTGAAAATTTATATTTTATATGGCCCTCCAAATTTTAGCAATAATGCCGAAAATATATGAATTGGATGTGAATATTGGCGGGGAGTTGGTTGTTTTTAGCTTTATATATGATCAGCAATGTTTTTAATTTAACTAAGTATTTAATCTTTAGGGTACATGATTTCAGGAACATTGTGTACATTTCTGATGGTATTTTTCAGGAGTCTGTATAATTTCTCTTGAAGCTATTACCCCAGGCTTTAGTACAGTATTTTATATACAGTAGGATGAGTGAACAATATAAGATGGAGAGGGTTTTTTGACTTAGTACATGTCTTCACCTACTCATCGCCATTTTTAAACAAATACCAGCTATTTGTGGTCTCCAACTCACCATGTGGCTGAGAATCACACACAGAAATGCACAGTGGCTCAGAGGTAGAGCGGTTGTCCCTCATCCGAAAGGTTGGTGGTTCAATTCCCCTTCTCCCCACAGCTCATACTGTCGGCGTGTCTATGGGCAAGACACTTAACCCACCTTGCCTCCAGTGGTTGTCAAAATTAAGCTTAATGTATGTCACTTTGGATAAAAGCGTCAGCTAAATTAATAAAAGTAAATGAATGCTCATTAACTCTTTAGTATCTCTATTTGTTCATATTTTCTAAATTTTCCAAATATCATAATTTTTTTTTATTTTTATATTTGATGACAACTTGTTATATTGAACCATTCCTTCATTTTGTTTAGCTCTGTTGTAATCTCAGTTACCATTAGTTGTAAGTCATTACCTGAATACAATATAGTAATATTGTCCGCAAATAAGATACATTTTAATTTGTGTGTTTGACATAATTTATTTATATAAATCAAAAACAATTTTGGCCCCAGTACTGATCCTTGGGGGACCCCCACCTGTAATAGTCCTCCATCTTGATATGTGTTCACCCACCTGTACATACTGCTGTCTTTCAGTTAAATATGATTGTATCCATTTATGTGCGATTCCCTTTACCCCTGTCAATCTAGAATTATTACAAAAAAGAAACGACTGGGCTGCAAAAAAATTGTAACGTTGGGTATCTTGTGGAAAAATACCTGAATGACAAATATTATTATTGTCTTTCAATTTTCATGGATGGCTCCAAAGATCAAAGTAATGACTCTAAAGGTATAGGAATATACATTCCTGAATTTGATACTAATTGATGTATTTTCAGGAGACTTTCAGACTATCTATATATACTGCAGAAATCATGGCAATAATTGTACACACGTGGACAAAATTGTTGGTACCCTTCGGTCAATGAAAGAAAAACTCACAATGGTCACAGAAAAAACTTTATTCTGACAAAAGTAATAATAAATAAAAAATTCTATGAATGTTAACCAATGAAAGTCAGACATTGCTTTTCAACCATGCTTCAACAGAATTATTTTAAAAAATAAACTCATGGAACAGGCCTAGACACAATTGTTGGTACCCCTAACTTAATATTTTGTTGCACAACCTTTTGAGGCTATCACTGCAATCAGACGATTCCTGTAACTGTCAATGAGACTTCTGCACCTCTCAGCAGGTATTTTGGCCCACTCCTCATGAGCAAACTGCTCCAGTTGTTTCCGGTTTGAAGGGTGTCTTTTCCAGACGGCATGTTTCAGCTCCTTCCAAAGATGCTCAATAGGATTGAGGTCAGGGCTCATAGAAGGCCACTTTAGAATAGTCCAATGTTTTCCTCTTAACCATTCTTGGGTGTTTTTAGCTGTGTTTTTTGGGTCATTGTCCTGTTGCAAGACCCATGACCAAGCTGTCTGACACTGGCCAGCACATTTCTCTCTAGAATCCCTTGATAGTTTTCAGATTTCATTGTACCCTGCACAGATTCAAGACACCCTGTGCCAGATGCAGCAAAGCAGCCCCAGAACATAACAGAGCCTCCTCCATGTTTGACAGTAGGGACAGTGTTCTTTTCTTGATATGGTTCATTTTTCCATCTGTGAACATAGAGCTGATGTGCCTTGGCAAAAAGTTCCATTTTTGTCTCATCTGTCCATAGGACATTCTCCCAGAAGCTTTGTGGCTTGTCAACATGTAGTTTGGCGTATTCCAGTCTAGCTTTTTTATGATTTGTTTTCAACAATGGTGTCCTCCTTGGTCGTCTCCCATGTAGTCCACTTTGGTTCAAACAACGACGGATGGTGCGATCTGACACTGATGTTCCTTGAGCATGGAGTTCACCTTGGATCTCTTTAGAAGTCTTTCTGGGCTCTTTTGTTACCATTCGAATTATCCGTCTCTTTGATTTGTCATCAATTTTCCTCCTGCGGCCACGTCCAGGGAGGTTGGCTACAGTCCGATGGATCTTAAATTTCTGAATAATATGTGCAACTGTAGTCACAGGAACATCTAGCTGCTTGGAGATGGTCTTATAGCCTTTACCTTTATCATGCTTGTCTATAATTTTCTTTTTATTCTCCTGCGACAACTCTTTCCTTCTCTTCCTCTGGTCCATGTTGAGTGTGGTACACACCATGTCACCAGACAACACAGTGACTACCTGAAGCCCTATAAACTGACTGATTACAAGATTGTACACACCTGTGATGCTAATTAGTGCACACACCTTGAATTAACATGTCCATTTGGTCACATTATTTACAGTCTTTTCTAGGGGTACCATCAATTTTGGCTAGGCCTGTTCCATTGAGTTTATTTTTTTTAATAATTCCGTTGAAGCATGGTTGAAAAGCAATGTCTGACTTTCATTGGTTAACATTCATAGAATTTTTATTTATTATTACTTTTGTCAGAATAAAGTTTTTTCTGTGACCATTGTGAGTTTTTCTTTCCTTGACCGAAGGGTACCAACATTTTTGTTCACGTGTGTATGTCTTCAGTGAGTGGAGGAGGTCAAGCCTCTCTAGGTGGTCATCTGTTCTGACTCAGCAGCAGTTCAAAGCCTGCAGTCTGGTCCGACGGTCCGTGAGGATCTTCTTATTGATGTATTAATTAGGGGTGTGACGGTTAGTATATAACCGTGTGATCGGCGGTTATAGTTGAACACCGTCATTAGAACTTTATAACCGCCAAAACCGTGTCATTAAAATATTTTTTTATATTTACCACTTCATTAAATTTTGCTTTGTAGAAAACCTTTCTTAAAAACGAATTCTGTTTTGTACAAATGTTATCTTAATTTTAATAAATGTTTCATCAACCAATTGCATGTATTTTAATAAATAAAAAGCGAATAGCAGACAATGATAACCGTGACATGGAAGCGCCAGCGCGCCGCGTTCACTTGCACTGCACTGTGAACTAGAGCGCATCTCATCGTAAATGAAACTCAGCGTAGGCCTATGCCTCATACATTAGCACAAATACAGTGCCAGCCACTCAGGAGCTTTTGGCAAAGTCATCTTTCCTTGACCCACGATACAGAGGCAATGGGGGGAATGGATTGGGGGAGAAAAAAGATGCACTTCGGGGGGAAATTGTATCAGCTGACGAGGGAAACGGAGGCGGAGTTAGTGGTGCTTCGGAGGCTGCTGCTGCTGGAGATGATTCGGGAGAGGTCTGTGCACAATCTTGGAGATCTCCTTAATAAACGGAGGTCTGAAATCTCTGCCCCTTTACTGATCAGAGACGATCAGACACGAAGTTAACCCGCTATCTCCAAGAACAACCAATTGACGCTACGGCAGATCCACTAGCATGGTGGCGAGACAATGAAACACGCTATCCGCTCTTAGCAAAATTGGCACGTAAATACATGTGTATTTGTGCTACAAGCACAGTATCAGAGCGAGTTTTTAGCACTGCGGGGAACATAGCTACCCCTGTCAGATCGTTTTGTTTACTGTGTGTGATTTATTTAAAACAAAGCACGTTCATTGCAAAGTTATTATTATTATTATTTTTTTAAGGATTTGTTCACTGTGTGTGATTCATTTAATAAGCACATTCACTGCTAGTTGTCTTGCTGTTAATTTTAAATAAACGTAGAGCAAGTAGCTAATCAGTGTCTGCTCGTTTATTCAAACTAATACCCCCCGGAGTAGCCGGAGGAAACCTACGCAGGAAGGCCCTGCGCTGGATGGGAATCGAACCCACGACCTTCTTGCTGTGAGTCTGGAGTGATGGGTCATAGCACATGTGGGGGTGATGAGGCTGCTTATTTATTATTATTTAAGGAAGTCAAATGAGAACTAATTTGCATTTACAATGACGACCTGTCCCTGTGTGTGAACTATTGAACGTCTTTAGTGAGAGCTGAAACCAGATCACCAAAAGGAAACCTACACAGACAAGGGGAGAACATGCAAACTCCACACAGAGGGCCCTGCCCTGGATGGGAATCACACCCAGGACCACTCTGCCACCATGCCCTGTCAAGGCAGTAAGGGCACTCAGTTCTGTCATATGTCACAAACAAACAGCATGATACACTAAACACCCCCAGGTATAATATGGCAAAGCAGCACATCACATTGATCAGCTGAGACTCAGCTACAAGCACATCTAAGACATTTACATTTAATGTAAACACAGACCAAACAGCAAGCAAACAAAAACAGGTGGTACCAAACTGTGCCAAACTCTGCCCTATTGTTTATAATGGACACAGCCTGACCATTTCATACTAAAACCTTAATAGTTTTGGTTTGTTTCACATTAGAAGAATTATTATTATTTGGTGCAGGTAATGTTGACATGTGTGGCTGTAATTTAAAATAGTGTTTGAGCTGCACCTGCCTTCATCTAAAGGAATATTCATCCAAATTTTGCTGTTTTCCTTCTTGATTTCTCTGAAACTGTAACATCCACAGAAATTTTACTTCTGGGAAATCTCACAAGTGTCCTCTTCATTTTGACACCAGAATTATTGAAATACACCTTGCAGTTACAGAGATACAGGTTTGTGTAGTGCTCAGTCATCCAGGTCAACTTGAAAAAAGGTTGAAGTAAAAGTATCTTACTTTAACCTTTTTTACAGAGATACAGTTTTTACAACAATTTACTGTAAACATGTCATTTTCGAGCAGACAGGGTTAATAATATGCTAACTGTATCATTTGGTAAATCTGAAGCAAAGTTAGTCATTCAGCACAATGTTTTCAAACATGGCAGGAATGTTGAAACAGTGATTATAAAAGCAGACATTATCATAGAATCCAAAAGTCAGTTATAAATAAAGCATGTACACACAAATGCAGGAGAGAAGACACTGTTTTTACTTGAGTAAAACTTGGTCATACTGGTTTAATTTACACCCTCTATAGAATTAACAAAGCAGAAACTGATAAAAGTGGTGTGTGAGACTGTGGCACATGCACTACTGGAGTGTACGAGATACAGTGTCGAGAGAGACTTTGAGACAGAGAGTAACCCATGCAGGAAGAGACTGGAACATCCAGGGTTTATTGGGGATAGGAGGTCATCAGAAATAGATTTTGAGAGCTTTATTTTCTTTTTTATGTAATACTGGTTTGATATCTCAACTGTAACGTTGTTCCCAAAGGCTGAGTTGCTTACTCCGATACAGTAGGTGGCAGCATGCACTGTATAAGATGGTTTGTTTTTCGCCAATTAACGGAAGAAGAAGAAGGATCTCGCTTGAAGGAAAGTGAGTGAGGAGGTTGGAAACTCTGGTAAGTTGCAAAAAAAAAAACTTTTAATTCTTTAGAGTTGTATATATTGAGCTAACTAGCTAGCTTAAGCCTGAGCTAATATGCCGTACTTTAGAACTAGTTTTCCACCGATGACTTTATGTGTTGTTTGTTCAGAGAAAGTGTGCAGAAACGAGAGGAAGAGGGGCATGTATTTAAAGGAGAGATGGAGAAGAGGAGTGGGTTAGCAGCAGTTTTAGGGAAAAAGTGGACGTACTCTGTGGTTCTGTCTTTCCTCGACCCCTCTTCTTCCCACGAGAGACAAGCGGGACTGTGGAGAGGGGGTCCGAGGAGAACCGGACCGCAGGGTACAACCACCCGAGGACCAGGGAGAGACAGAAGCAGCAGCAGGGCATTCAGAGACAGGAGGAGTGTGGACAAGTGAAGCCACACAACAGGGCATACTTGTATTACTATTTAATAATGTATTTATATTGTCATGACAAAGCCGACTGGTTCTTTTGATGGTAATGAGCCTGGGTCCCCTCCCCCATCCGCTTCTGTACCCTCAGGCGTTTTGGAAGAGGACATTCTTGTCCCTAAATGGTAACAGTGTAACAATTTAGGTTACACAGTGCAAAAATAGAGTAATATGGGATTTGTGTTAAAAATGTCTAAATTTGTTATAAAATACACACCTTTGCCAAATATCATAGCAAAAAGCACAACAACTTTTAAGTTAAAAAGGACACTTTTACCTTAAAAATACCTTGTCCCCATCAGGGCACAAGGTATTTTTCTATTTTAATTTATGTTAATTCAGGATAAGTATTAGAACATATTTGTAATGCAATTTATTTAGGTTCTAAGATTAGTTACATAGTTAATTTTGAAGATCTGATCGGAAAAAAGACCTTCACTCTTTCCTCTTGTAAGCAAGATTCCTTTATTCCTGCATGTAAATAGTGCATTATGTTTTGTGTATAGGTTTATATTTGTATTTCCATATATATATTTGAAATAAATGATTTATATAATGACCAAAGGTTTTAATGTGTGTTACTATGTGCACAACATCCTCATGATTTATATTTGTCATGTTTTACACATGTGTCTCTTTTCCAGATCATAGTGAGCCCATGTGACCGTACTAGACACCTATCTCAAAGTGATCATGTCTTGCTCTGAGGAGGGACGCAGCTAAAGTTGAGGCTATTATGTGCTAGGCCTCAGTGATGGTGATATACATTTGTTGCCATCTTCCAGTTCCGTTGTTGTAAACTCTATGCAGAGTGCAAATTAATTATGTACATAAAAATGTTGAGCTGAATGTTAAGTTAACATAGTTGTGCCATATTGTGAAAAATTAGGGTGCTGTACTGACATACATAGTTATCAGTGAGAAAGAGTTACTTGTTATATAAAAAAGGTTAAAGTAAAAGCATCTGGACTCAGTTACAAGGTGAAGACGTAGACGCAGTTCAGTAAAGAGTACAGTGACAGTTTTGTTGGTGAAACAAAACAACAGCTTCACAAGAGGATGTATCAGCACAGAAGAGCCAATCCTGGAGGACCTGAGTCTGCAGTCCACCTCAAAGAGAAAGAACATTCCTTTGAGGACAGCAATGTCCAAATTTTGGCCAGAGAGGCCAGATGGTTTGATCCTTTGGTCCTCGCACCATCATGGTACAACTGGTCATCGAACTGGAGCCGCTTCACTGGGAAGTAACGCTGAAAGGAGGGGTCATCCAGTGTGCCCCCAAATTATGCAATTTGATGTAGTAGCACGAATACATTCTTGTGTGTAGCAGCACAAATACATTCTTGTGTGTAGCAGCACAAATACGTCATTGTGTGTAGCACATAGATTGTTTATGTAATGGATGTAATCCGCCCATTGGTCCCCTATTCACCGATATTGTCATTACGACAGGGCAATAACATGGCCGTTACATCCGGGCTTTTTGGCTTTTACTCCATAGTAAAACAATAGTTTTCAGATAGCATAACCACCTCCAGAGTTGTCACGTAGTAAAAACTTAGCTCTAGAGACCAAAGCCATCTTTTGTACCAGGCTGTAAACATGAGTTTTACTCTTGTAAAGTCGCCATTGGGTTTCTTCTTATATTTCCGCTTTTGGAGCCTGCCCTCTGGTGGACGGCGGTATATCACTGTATTTTGTTGTAAATCACTGTATGGCGGCTGTAACAAGGATCTAGGCTTAAGTAATATAGCATTAGCAGCAAAGTTACTTAGCCTGTTCTAACAATCTTCTGATCAAAGTCTTTGGTTTGCTAGGTTGTAAAAAAATAAATTAAAAAAGCAAGAATATGATTGTCATCTAACGTTAGCATTTCTTTCCTTTCAGGTAGTGACATGTGCCTACACTCTCAAACATGAACAATACAAGCTACATGACTTGTTTTAGGAAGATCAAAATGTTAATAAGGCAGAACGGAAGTGATACAATAGCCCTTTCTCTTTATTTCTCTGCAACCTTTTGACTTTCAACACACAAGTTAAATAACTTCCTCTGGGACTTGAAATGGTGTAAGACTTGAAAAAGTCTGACCTTGGATTTTCTGGTTGTCAACATAAGGAATCCCAGATGTGGCATTAAATCCCAGTTTAAGCTCCTGTTCTTGTGCCTTATCTTGTGCCAGGGGCAGAGAGAGTTTAGCGGTCAAAGGAGAGGAAATAATTATAGGCAGGAGATGGATAATTACTGTATATTCACCTGTTTTTTCAGCTGTGTGATTTAAAAAAAGACAAACTTTGTTCTCAACTTTATCTGAGAACTGGTGCTTTTCTAAAGTCTCACCCCTTATGCTGCCACTTTGAGCCTGTTTTTACTGTTTTATTTTCAGTTTTGTAAAGGTCAAGAGCGGCGTCACAAGGCCGTTATTCTGTGACTTAAGCCCTGAATATTTTGAAAGGGAAGAAGAAATGGGAGAGGAGAGGGAAAAGGGAAAAGAAGAAGAGAAATGAGGGGGAAACGATAAAA